>VXBW01003791.1:356887-466393 GCA_013400375.1 Thinocorus orbignyianus
CCATCCCCTTCTCCGACCCCCCACCCCCTTCCCCATCCCTTTACCTCTTCTCCATCCCTTCGGCTCAACCCAAAACCAAAAAAAAACACACCGAAAATCCCGCCGCCGCCGCTTTTCAGAGCCGTTCCCGGCTGCCCGGGAGGAGCGTGGTTCATCCCGGGCCGGGCACCGGGACAGCGCAGCCCCGGGAAGGCGGCGAGGAGCCCCGGGAAGGCGGCGGGGAGCCCCGCCGGTTGTTCCCGAGCTGTGCTGGGGAACGCTGAGGTTCCCGGAGCCTTTGCCTGGTGTTCCCCCCTCCGTTTCTGTTGGACCCGAGGTGCTGTGCCCCTCGGAAACGAGGAGAACCCAAGGGAGCTGCTGAGGACCTCCTCCGGGACTCCCACCGCAGGAGTTTCTTTCCCAGGCAAGATCCTTGTCCTCCCCACGGGCATGGATTTCATCAAACAAAAACCAGCTTGTTTCTTGGGGCAGAGCTCCCGAATTAGCACGCAATCCCGTTTATGTTGTCGCGTCACAGGATTGCGATTATTCAAAAGCCGAGAAAAACGGCAGTTTTATTACTGTCCTGAATATGTACGTGGGTGACCTTATGGTAAAAGAAAGCCACGTTCTTTTAGGAGAATCGTGAACCGAAGTAATTCAATAAATGCCTTTTCTTCTGTTTGTTTGTTAGCTCTAATATCCAGGCGGTGCCTAAAACAAATATATGTATTTGTTTAAACAGCTTTAATTTGATTTTTTGCTTTCTTAAATTGCGCCCTTGAGGTTTAGATCTAGCTAAATCCCACTTGCTTTACTGAAACTGATGGGCTAAATTTACACAGAGTTAATCTAGGGAGTAAAATGTTCAGGCGTTGGCTTTGGACCACATTTGAACTGAGAGAAGACAACGTTGTTAGGATTTGCTTTTTTTTTTCTCCTTTGTTTTTATTGTTCTTGGTTTATTTGTTTTATGCTGTTTCCTGTTTTTTAAGGCAAAGGACCAAATATTACTGCTAAAAAGTCAGGGGGGAAAAAAAATAAAAAAGGAAAACTTGTTATATTTCGACCTGTTGAATCATTTTCCCCCAACGCACTTGTGATTTCTGTTTCTCTCTTCCAGTTCTTCCTTTGTTCAGTCTATGTCCCGATGTGCACAGAGAAGATTAACATCCCCATAGGTCCCTGTGGTGGCATGTGCCTCTCTGTCAAAAGAAGATGTGAACCTGTTTTAAAAGAATTTGGATTTGCCTGGCCAGACAGCCTAAACTGCAGCAAATTCCCACCCCAGAATGATCACAACCACATGTGCATGGAGGGCCCAGGAGACGAAGAGGTTCCCCTTCATAGCAAGACCTCCTTGCAGCCCGGAGAAGAGTGCCACAGCATGGGACCTAACTCGGATCAGTACATCTGGGTGAAGAGAAGCTTGAACTGTGTCCTGAAGTGTGGCTACGACGCTGGTCTCTACAGCAGGTCAGCTAAGGAATTCACGGATATCTGGATGGCCGTGTGGGCCAGTCTGTGCTTCATCTCAACTGCTTTCACAGTCCTGACCTTCCTGATTGATTCATCCAGATTTTCCTACCCGGAGCGCCCAATCATATTTTTGAGCATGTGCTACAATATTTATAGCATTGCTTATATTGTGAGGCTAACTGTGGGCCGGGAAAGGATATCCTGTGATTTTGAAGAGGCAGCAGAACCTGTTCTTATCCAAGAAGGTCTTAAGAACACAGGATGTGCTATAATTTTCTTGCTGATGTATTTTTTCGGGATGGCTAGCTCCATCTGGTGGGTTATTCTCACACTGACGTGGTTTCTGGCTGCAGGACTCAAGTGGGGCCACGAAGCTATAGAAATGCACAGCTCTTATTTCCACATTGCAGCCTGGGCTATCCCGGCGGTGAAGACCATCGTCATTTTGATTATGAGACTGGTGGACGCCGATGAGCTCACCGGTCTGTGCTATGTTGGGAACCAGAACCTAGATGCACTGACGGGCTTTGTCGTCGCCCCCCTCTTTACCTACCTGGTCATTGGGACTTTATTCATTGCAGCAGGACTAGTGGCCTTATTTAAAATCAGATCTAATCTTCAGAAAGATGGAACTAAAACTGACAAACTGGAAAGGCTGATGGTCAAAATCGGTGTCTTTTCAGTGCTGTACACCGTCCCAGCAACCTGTGTTATCGCCTGTTATTTCTATGAAATCTCCAACTGGGCCATTTTCCGCTATTCAGCAGATGATTCCAACATGGCAGTGGAGATGCTCAAAATCTTCATGTCCCTCCTGGTGGGTATTACATCAGGTATGTGGATCTGGTCAGCCAAAACCCTGCACACGTGGCAGAAGTGCTCAAACAGACTGGTGAACTCAGGGAAAGTGAAACGGGAGAAGAGAGCAGATGGTTGGGTGAAACCTGGGAAGGGGAATGAGACCGTGGTGTGAGAAAAGGACAACACCCTGATGGTCTGGCCGCTCTCCCGTGAAGGACTGGTTGTGTGTAAGTGTTGCCATGTAGGTGTTGGGAATAGAGTAGGGAGATGGCTACACAACCTGTCTCTGGGGGATGGGGAGAAAAAAAAGCCTTAAAGAATAAATAGCAAAAAGATCATGCTGCAGATACAATAGCCATAAATCATGCTGCCCAAAATAGGAAAGCCCAGGGAGGCTTTAAAAGCTGTGAAATATCCAAACACGTTATCAACTTTTTTTTTTTTTCCTCTTTTTTTAAAAGCAGGATGCAATAATGCAATATTCTGAAGTCTTTAGAAGCTGTGGGACCGTAGCCCACAGCTGTGGCATGTTGTTTTCTTTTCATCGTCTTATAGCAGATGGAGGAAAGGCGGTCTGGGGCCAAATTCCGGCCTGATTTAGGGTCCAGTTATCAGAAGATGGAGCTCCTGGGACCTCAGTTAAATGTCTTCTTTCCAAATTCAGCATTGTGAAGGAAGCACTTGCCAAGGGTTGTGTCTTTATGTCCTGGGGAATTCTGTTGCTCCCATATGCTGCACAAGTCAGCCAAGGATGAGGTCCTCCAACAGATACCAAAGGGACTTTCCAGGTCTGAGAATTACCAATGATGAGTAGGATTTCATGAGGTATTAGTGAGAATGATTGTATAAGTAATCTGATGGTCTAATAATAATTTCAACTCATTCTTTTTACCGTCTGTAACCTGGTCTGAACTGAAAATCGACTCTGCCTTGTAGGAATTTGGACCTCCCTAGGTCCCTTCCCACCTGAACTATTCTGTGGTTCCATCAATATTTCTGATTTTATTTTTAAAAAAATTTTTAATCTTTACTCAAGGCCATTGTCAGAAGTAGAGGAGTCAGTGGGAACTGGTAAAGTGTAAAGCTCTTCTGCATCGATTATGGTTGTCTGCCTGACTGTTCCTCTCCCTTCAGGTGCTCCTGCTCTTTGCGGCAGACTGCTTTTTTCTGCTGCACTTAATAGCCTTAAATAAAGTCTTACATGATAGTATTCCTTCCTCCAGGAGAGAGAAAAATGAGCTGGGGGTCTCTTCAAACAATGCCAGTTTTCTCCAAGTAAACTTATCTGGCTCTCTCTGGAGACCCATCGCATGAAGCAATTAAGTCTTAATATATTTCATTCAGTGCGATGGTATCTCTGCAGACGCCAGTCTGGGGAGAAGTGAAATGTTAAGTTCCTTGGCAACATCATGTTCACACAGATCAGTTGTATAATTATGTGTGTCAGTTACAATTAAAAGAACATTCTCAGCCCATGACATCGTGGTACAGCTGACTGCCTTGATGATGCTCCAATTGCTCGCTGACAGCTATGGAGATTTTTTTTTTAACGTATATTTACATGCCCAATGTGAGCAGGCATTCAGTCCTCGGGAACAACGAGAGACATTTCCAGTTTTTGTAAAGGGATCCCTAGAGAAGAGATCCAGCTTCTTGGTGAATAATGTTGTTTCATAGCAACTGCTGAGTTTTCTTACCCTTTTATTTGGGGACGCATTGGCTTGTGCTCATGGGGAGCTTGAACCTTGTGGTGGGGGTTTGTTTGGCTAATAAGATAGGTGATGCAAACAGAAATAGCCCAGAAGCACTTAAGAGAAGACTATTCTGATACTCTACCCCTTTGAAGGGCCTTTGGTTTTATATGTATGCCCTAAACTTTTGTTTCATTTGTTTGTCTGGAACCTGGTCAGCTGCAGAGCATCCTCCTGGTGCTTGGGCTCACACGACCTTCAAGGGCAGCTGAGAACAGACGCTGCTTTATTACGGTCCTCGTTTTTCACACAGGTGCCCCATGTGCACCCCACACCACAACTCATTCCAGCTCTGGCTGTGAGCACTAATCTGTCCCAGAAGCGTGTATTGTTTCAATGTCAATGTTGAAACATGTGCTAAAGCCCATTTTTTTTTTTTTTTAAAAAAAGAAACCCAAACCCCAAACAAACCCTAATTGCAGTCTTTGCGGTTGGGCTCTCTCTCCAGCAGAACAAGTGACAACTTGACACATTCTGCTCGAGATGCACAGGCATTGTCTCAGCCAACAGTGTGTACCAACCCAGCCTTTTCATACTCTCCATAAAGTCTTTCACTATTAGTGTTGTGTTTGGATCTGGTTATTCTTCTGTGGACAGGGAGTTCTCCAAGTAGGAATCTTCAGATGGCCAAGCTTCTCCGTTGTGCAATCTTGTTCCCAGGACAGAGAGGGAAGTCAGCAACTCTATGTTGATTTTTCAAGGGGTGAGGATGCAGTAGGAGCCTTGTCTTGTAACCTGGTATTGGGCTGTGCCAAGGTGTGATGCTCACTCAAGTGTCCTTCACTCTGAAAGGGTTTGGATACTCTCCTGGCCAATATGGTCCATGTTTGGCATGACTGATTCAATAAATGGCGTTTCTAAACCATGTTACATACACAGAAGTCAATGTTAGGTAGTAGCCCATTATCAGATCCCTGCTGACCCCTTGGACTGTGACAGATGGATGTCCCTGGTGATCTGAGACATGGGAAGTGAGTCGGATGAGGACAGCACTGCGTAGCCCTAGGGGGGACCCTTAGGGATATTCCATGAAAGGGTGTGAGGAAGTCTAATACTATGAGGAGGAAATGGACTGGAGAGAGACACCAGCTGATATTCCTGAGGGAACATCTTTCCCAAGCTTTCAGGAGGTCACTGTGCCAGCCCAAAGCAAAATTAGCTGTTGCAGCAGTGAAACTGTTCCATAAATATATTCATCCACATGCATTTACCTTGCTCTGCTTCAGGGCTGTACGGGTGGGAAGTCACAGCAGATACCTACTCTTGGTAACCACCAGGTTTTAACTTATCTGTAACTCATTTGTTCTCTCATTTCAAAGTTGTTGTGAATTTAAAGCCAAAAAATGTGTGACTAATCCTGTCTTGGAAGTGCAGTCGCGGTGGTTATACAACTACAAACTTTGCAAGAAGTTCCCTTCCTTGCACAGTCCCTGCTCCCCTCTCCCCCGACAGCGTGTCCTCTTCTCACTGAAGGTTTTAGAAGCATCTGCCGGAGAGGTACAAGCTTAGCTCTTATGTTAAATAGACAAGTTAACTACTTTTTCTGAATTTTAAGGAAATACACACTGATTATTTTGGGGTGTACAGAAAATATGTCTTCTTCAATGTATGTACTGTAAATTTCTAATTTATCACTGTAAAGAAAAAAAAAAACAAAACAAAACAACTTTGCTATTTAATTTTTATATCAAAATAAAATTTTAACCTGTTGATAACTAAGGTATTTGTGGCAGCCCTCATGTGTTTGGTGAGTTTGTTTCATAAATTGGCTTCATCACTGTTGCAAGTGCATTTTTCCCTTGAAGGAAGAAGGACTGAAATGCTGACGTGGCGGTGAAGGGATGCTCCAAATGGGTTAATGAGCACGGTTTGGATCTACATGTGGGTTGTGAGAAATAACTGAGAACAAAACATCATTGGGCAATGTGAAAGGATGTGCGTGCTTCATGGCTTGCAGTGGAATAGAGAGAAACAACAGAAAGACAGTGCAGAGGTCCCAGGCACTGGCTGGAAATGCTGCTGGAGCTTTGGGCTTGTCTGAGCCTGTCCCCAAAACTCAATGGGAGTGCCAAGAGGGGAACACAACCACCCACTGCTGTGATGGGGCTCCTGGGGAGAGCAGAGCCCCCCCATAAGGCTCCTTTTTGTTTCACAGATTTATAGAATATGTGTATCCAAAGATGCACTGAGTGTTCAGCTCTGAGGTACATGGTGGAGGAATGTAGCCACCTGCCCATTGAATATATGAGAACTATTAATGGCATTTGGAAGGGGCAAATCCTGCTCTTAGTAACATGCCTGAAATGAGTTCACTCCTGGGGGTAATTTCAGCCTTTCAGAGAACAGATCCAACTGATTGTCTACATTTTCTTGCAATGTTTGAGGGGTTTTTGTTTGGTTTTTTTTTGTTTGTTTGTTTTTTTTTTAATTAGATTTTTAATCTGTGCTTATTTTCCATTCCTTTTTATCATTTCTGTTCGCAGTTAGGATGTACCATGGCAGTGAGGAGGTCCTTCTTTTTATGTATGTCCTTCACCAGTTTATCTGACACTGACAGTAAAGTTTGCAATATTAGTCATCATCTCAACCTTCTTAATCACCTCCATCGTGAAGCATTCTGTGCGCAGGATTACTTAATTAGCATAATATTATTCTAATAAAAACCTAAATGAGACTAGAGTGGATAATAGTGAGGAAGCACCATAAAGAAGATGGTAGAAATTATCACCTCTGTATCTGTAGCTCATCAGGTTTTGAAGAGCAGCATCTAAACCTGGTGATGAGAGTGATTTGCTCATGCCTTTGGCAGCTCATCACTGTAATGTTCTCAGGCTGGTGATTAATGAGTTCTCTGACTCGAAACTTGCAATTAGGAGGCTTTAATGTAGCTACAGTTAAAGGCAACAGACATGAAAGAAATGAGTTTCTGGGGGAGTGTGGAGGATCTCCTCTGTTGGGGCTGTTCACACCACCAGAGACACAGCGTTTGAGGTGGTGGCTGCACTAAGTCTCTCTGGTGGCCACTTGCCTACGTTCATGTCATCTCAGAGCATCGCCTGTGGAGTGACAGTGGACTGCTGGAGCAGATCCAGTCAGGGGACAGCCTCCTGAGCCACCGGGCACAAATCAGCCAGCTTTGTGGCTGTATACAAAACTCACAAAAATAAGCCTTTTCAGGACTTTTTGTTTGTTTGATTGGTTTTGCCTTGTTTTTTTTAATGCTGTCTTTAAAGAGAGCGAATGTTAATGATTTTGTAGTGAAGGAGACCGGAGTTCTGCTGCCAGAAATCAGGATCATCCTAAGCTCCAGTAATGCAAAAATGTGGTATCATGAGATCCTGGCTTTGCTGGTGGACTTTCCACCACACCCCCTCTGTCCTCAGGCACTCATTCCCACAAATACACTGCATTTCAGCTCCTCCTTCATTTTGCCTGTGCTATTTGCAGCACTGAGCTGCAAAGCAGACCATAAAAAAAAAAAAAAAATCCAGGTTAAAAATGACAGTCAGAGCTTTTGCTCTGCTTTATACTGGAGCTTTATTTTCCACTAGGATGATGTCGGTGGCCTGATTTTTGTGGCAGCCCCACCAAGAGCTGTGGTGGCACAAGAAGGCAGTGGGAGCTGCCAGGGAGCAGAGTCTGGCTTGCATTGCCTGGGGTCCTGCAGCATCCTGCAGGATCTGCTCCTCAGGTCCTCTTGCACCGTCATCCCCATGAGAGCAGAGCTGCATCTACCTGCAGAGATGCAGGAAAGAGAGACAAGTGGCAACTACCTGATCACCTCCAGCTTCCCCAGCCTCTGAGAAAATAGGAAAGACTTCGGTGAGGCTGCTGGCAACTCCTTCGTTTTGATGCTTTGCCTGGGATGGAACAGGTTGCCCAGAGAAGTTGTGGATGTCCCACCCCTGGAAGTGTTCAAGGCCAGGCTGGATGGGGCTTTGAGCAACTTGGTCTGGTGGGAGGTGTCTCTGCCCATGGCAGGGGGGTTGGGAACTTGATGATCCTTAAGGTCCCTTCCAACTCCAACCATTCTATGATTCTATGATGGAGTCCAGCTTTGAACTGCTCACCCATAAGTGAAAACCCCATTGCACAGCCCCATCGTGTCTGTGTCGCTGATGCTCCATAGCACCCTTTTGGGCACGCTTGGGCTAATTGGCTCAGAGTAAAAGTCAGGAGTTTGAAGCCTCTGCCTCAACTTAGGACAGTTCAACAAGACTGACAAATATTAATGGAGTTTGAGTGAGAGGTGGAGCATCTCTTCATGTTTGCATAGCTGCGACAGTGACAAGGTCCAGGCTGCAACCCCATTGTGCCTCCTTGCACCTCGACAAGAAGGATGGAGGAGAGGATGGGTGCTGATCTGGCAGCTCCCAGCTGATGCTGAGCTGGTACAGTAGATCCCGTATCACTATTATTTCCCGCAGCTGGGAAATGATTTCTGGCCAGAAGTCCTGTGCATCCTGGCAGGCTCCAGCTGTTGTAACAGTTTTATGTTGTTAACAGCCAGATGTTTTGTTTTATGCTCTGGGAACAGCCTACCAAACAGTCACCACGGAGCTGGAAGTGCATAGAGGTGGCTTAGAGGGTAATGGCAGCAGCTGAGGACTCACGTGCTAAGAACTCACTGACAAACTGTTCTTCTGTTTTCCTGTATTTTGGGGAGAGCAGGGGCTTTCTGTGTGCCAGATGTTAGATACGACCCTGGTGGAAACAGATTAAATTCCAAATTCAAATATTATTGCACTGCAAATTTTGCTGTAACTGGTAACTTTTTGGTTTTTTTTGTTGCATTTCCTTGCCAGAAGCAAAAGTGCTGATTAATTTGATCCAATTCAGTGTGGTTGGGGAAGGGAGACTTAATTTTGTCCATTTTAAAACCAGTGGTTTAAAATATTTTAAAAAAGCACCCCAGTTCCCCATGGCTTGTCAATACACTGGTGAGATAAAGATCTTAATTTTATATTTCCATCAGCATTTAGCTAGTTTCCTGCCTGGTTCTCTCATTTCCTGAGCTGACTCTGAGGAAGGGAAAAACATCCTTCCTGCAAAATAGATAGAAATCATTTGACAATCTGCTTCTACAATATTAAGGTTTAAAACATTATTATGCAGAGAAACAGCCTGACACTAAATGTTTTAACGGATGAACTGCAGGATTTTCCTCCGAAGCAACTCAGAGACTCTCTCACTCATGTACTCGGTAAGGGATGATAAGTAGGAATTGAGGCTTTTTTTCAGGGATTTTTCTTACTTTTCTGAGTCTTTTGCTTTGCAGCAAGGGCTGGCTGACGTCTAGCGGCAGCTCCACCCTGGCCCCAGCCCCTCGTTGTCTCTCACCGGTCCTCTCTCTCACTCGTGTCCTGGCCATTCCCAAGGGATTGCTTGGGGCAGGTTTACTTGTCATGGCACTGCAGGGCTGGGATGCAGAGCGGGGAGCTGCTGCAGGATTGGGGGTCCTCCCCTTCACTTGCTCCCCTGTCTTGACTTGCATTCCATCATTCCCAGGAGGGTTGGTACATCTTTGGTAAGAGCAATGCTGCTGCAGGCTTTCAGAGAATTATGAAATGGTTTGGGTTGGAAGTGACCTTAGAGGTCACCTGGTCCAGCCCCCCTGCCATGAACAGGGACATATGATCATAGAAACATAGAAAGGTTTAGGTTGGAAGGGGCCTTAAAGATCATCTAGTTCCAACACCCCTGCCATGGGCAGGGCCACCTCCCACTAGACCATCTTCAACGAAATCAGGTTGCTCAGGGCCCCATCCAACCTAACCTTAAATGTTTCTAGGGATGGAGCATCTACCACCTCTCTGGGAAACCTGTGCTACCCTGCTTCTCCACCTTGACTTTCTTCCAGGTTCCTAACATTGAATGCATTAAGTGGGTGTTCAAGGGCAATGGGGTGAAGCACATGGAGGACCATCCATCCCCTCCCTCCATCAAGGCTCCAAAACACCATCTGGAAAGGTGAAGGATAAGCAGGGTGCATACCTCAGCTGCTGATGTGAAGAATTTGCCCAGTAGCACATCTGCTGGCCCTGGACCGTGCGTGATGGTTTGTACCAAGTGCATCAGCTAAGGAAATCACTACCTCACCCTCCATTTAATATTAATGTCTCCTTGCTCAGCCCTGGGCTCGGGGCTGGTGTGGCCACAGCAGGTTGGTAACACTGCTCATGGAGAAAACCAAAGTGACCTGATAATGTGGTAATGTGACAAAAGGGCCAAAGGCATGTCTGTTCCCTGCTGTGACAGGGAAAGCTGCCGGTAGCAGAAGCCAGCAACACATATCCTCCAGAACCGTCGTTTGAAAGACTTAACACGATCTCTTCCTTGCCCTCACACTAGTTATGTTTAAAAGAAAAAGGACTGGGAGAGCACAGCAGAAAGGCAAGCCTGCAGTCTGAGATGATAGCCTTGCGACTTTCTGCTGCCATTTGGCAGTGGTGGGAAAAAGCTGGCAGGCTCCAGGCAGAGAGCAAAAACTATTTGCAGAATCACACACAAGAGAACCACAATAAAACCGTGGCATCTTTTTAAAAGGTAGGGAGTGAGGGAGAGAGCTGGAAAGGGGGCCAAGGGGTTTTCAGAGAAGGAGGGAATGTGTGTGTATATATATATATATATACACACACACCTATTATGCGTATTTTATGTATATATACATATATATATAATGCTGAGAAAAATCAGCCACAGAGGCCTCAGCGTATGAAAGTTATGACAAACAATAACACCATTCCACTCACAAAACAATCATGTTTCTACAGCTGTGGCTTGAGCAGAGCCAAAAGAAGTGAAAAGCTGTTCCTGCTTCCCCAGAGAATGGTTTTATAACCAAAGCAGGGAAAGGGGCAGGTCTGGTCCTGCAACACCAGTAACTCATCCTGTCAGTGACAGCAAAGTCTGCCCTTAGTTTATCATGAGATGAGCTGGGTTTTGCTTCTGTGAGTTCACAACATCCCTCCCTCTCCAAAATGCCCAAGAGCATTTCTCTTTGTGTCTGCCAGAGTCCTACCAGCTTTAGAATGCACCAGGATGCTGCACAGGGCCACATCCCTTCCTCCTCCTCCTCTTGGAACATCAGGTGTTTTTTCTTTTTTTGGCTGTGAAAAGTCAAGTCTGAGAGACATGGCCACCAGCCCAGTCCTCCTCACTTGTGTGGCCTTTCCAGTAGCTGTCCTCTGCAGCCCCACGACTCTCTCCCACAGCCTGGGCTCCCATCAGGAGCCAGGAGTTTGCAGTCCCAGTCCGAAATCTACTACTGAGCTGCTGTCTCGTGTCACAGAGGGGATGGTCCTGCCATGGGAGACTAAGAGAGAGCAGGATCCAAGAGTTGCCATGGCTGTTGGGATGTGAGTACTGTGTCTAGTTCTGGGCTCCCTGGATCAAGAAGGAGATGGAGCTGCTGGAGAGGGTACAACAGAGAGCCATGAAGATGATTAAGGGACTAGAACGTCTCTCTTACAAGGAAAGGCTGAGATACTTGGCTCTTTTTAGTCTGGAGAAGAGAAGACAGGGAGGATTTTATCAATACTTATAAATACTTAAAGGATGGGTGTCAAGAGGCAGGGCCCAGACTTTTTTCATTGGTGCCTGGAGACCAGAGAAGAGGAAATGGGCACAAGCTCGCATGTAAGAAGTTCCAGCTAAACATGAGGAGGAAATTCTTTGCTTTGAGGGTGGCAGAACACTGGAACAGGCTGCCCAGAGAGGTAGTGGAGTCTCCGTCTCTGGAGACATTAGAAACCCACCTGGACATGTCTCTGTGCAAACTGCTCTGGGTGGACNAAGGAGATGGAGCTGCTGGAGAGGGTACAACAGAGAGCCATGAAGATGATTAAGGGACTAGAACGTCTCTCTTACAAGGAAAGGCTGAGATACTTGGCTCTTTTTAGTCTGGAGAAGAGAAGACAGGGAGGATTTTATCAATACTTATAAATACTTAAAGGATGGGTGTCAAGAGGCAGGGCCCAGACTTTTTTCATTGGTGCCTGGAGACCAGAGAAGAGGAAATGGGCACAAGCTCGCATGTAAGAAGTTCCAGCTAAACATGAGGAGGAAATTCTTTGCTTTGAGGGTGGCAGAACACTGGAACAGGCTGCCCAGAGAGGTAGTGGAGTCTCCGTCTCTGGAGACATTAGAAACCCACCTGGACATGTCTCTGTGCAAACTGCTCTGGGTGGACCTCCTCTGGCAGGAGAATTGGACTAGATCAGAATCACAGAATCACAAAATTATCATGGTTGGAAAAGACCTCTCAGATCATTGAGTCTAACCATACACACAGAGGAAACCCCTATGATCTTGGCTACTAGAGCATGATGATGATATCCAGTGGTCCCTTCCAACCCCATATCATTCTGTGATTCTGTGTGTGATGACAGAACAAAAGGAAATGGCCTCAAATTGTGCCAGGGGAGGTTTAGATTGAATCTTAGGAAAAAATTTCTTCACTGAAAGGTTTGTCAAGCATTGGAACAAGCTGTCCAGGGAAGTGGTGGAATCACCATCCCTGGAGGTATTTAAAAGACATGCAGATGTGGTGCTGAGGGACATGGTTTAGTGGTGGACTTGGCAGTGTTAGCTTTACAGTTGGACTTGATGATCTGAATGTGTCTTTTTCAACCTAAATGATTGTATGATTCTGTGATACTACTTTGGTACTGGGCTGTATGCAGAGGCAGGCAGTGTATGTGTGCGTGAGCAGTGCCTGGGACCTCCACACCTCCCCAGCTCTGCTAAAGAAACTGAAGCAGAAGAGGCACAAGTTTTTAAATGCTCAGATTTGAGAGCCTTTCCCTAAAACCCCAGAGAAACCCAACTAACCCAACTAACAGAAGAAGACCAAGAGGTCTGAGGATTTGTTGGCCCAGAGAGGCACGCAGAATGGGGTGATCAGGAGAAAAATCTCCTTCTGAGTAAATGCACAACAAAAACAAAACCTGGCTTTTCACATCCCATTCCCCACTGCACCTGTCAGTTCATCACAGCTCATTTAAGGAGGGAAAGAGATTTCTTCCATAAGTAGAGGGGAAGAATCTGACTTATTGGGGAAAAAAAAAAAAAAAAAAAAAAAGGACTGCTGAGTCCTCTCTGACTTCTGTAGCTCATCTAGAAATCTGCTCAGAAATTTGACTAAGAGTTTGTTTTTAACCAATGCAGACATATGCATAGACAGCCTTTAGAAATTCGTATTGCAGAATCATATCCTTAGTGAAGACAAAGTTCGGGTTAAATAATTTGCCTCCTATTACAGAGGAAGTGAGAGGAAGTGATTGTTGAACCTGGGACTCAGAAGATGAAGTTTATGGACCTCAGGCTGCACCTCTTTCTTAAAAGTACCCCCAGGCAGACACAGGGCCACCATGCATGAATCATGGAAGGAGACAGAGCTGCTGTGTCACACGATGGTGCCAGTGGTGAGGACTGGCCAGGACCTTTGGGGCAGGCTTTGGAGGAGTAAAGATGTGGCCACCAAACCCAGGGTCTTCTGAGCCACAGGAAAAAGGAAAAATCTTTTTGATAACAAACTGGAAACTAGAAAACAAGATGGATTTGAGCCCCATAGAGCAGAAGAAGGAGAAAGGAAGATACCAGAGAGATGCAAAATTGAACAGCATGGAAGGAAAGCTCTGAGGTGCCCCAGAGCATGGGTAGATGCCTGGTCCAGGGCCAGCTGCTTGGCACTTCCATGGTGCTGCTGGAAGAGGGGCAGCACGTGATACCTCAAAGGTATGAGGTGTTATAACTGATCGGGACATCTGCTGCCCAAAGCAGATGAGGCAGTGGCAAGCTATGGGTGGAACTGAAGGATCAGTCGGTGCCAGCAGAAGCAAAAACTGAGTGTGGAAGATTTTCAATAAATGCAGCCATTCACAAAGTGCATGTCTGCCCACAGCTGATCATAGAATCAGAATTATTTATATTGGAAAAAACTCTTAAGATCATTGAGTCCAACCATAAACCTAACACCCTTTAGCCCTTTTTTATTTATGGCTTAATCTCCTCTAATCATGTCCTCAAATTAACAGGAACGATTTAAGCTGGCATTTGAACAGGACAAAACTAGCATATCAGCTTAATCTGATAGTGGTTTGGAGGTATTGCCAGCTTCAAGCCACTATCTCGGGTTGCTGTTTGATACTTTAAATGACCTGACATCTGCTGGAGGTAAGGGAAAGTGGTTTTGGCTCTGACTAGAACATAGCATGTAATATCCGTGAAGGTAATAGTCATTTGTCTGGTAAATAAACAGAAAAAAAATAATTATTATCCTTCTTGGCTGGGTTCAGTAACCACTGACTTGGACAGAAGTAACCACAGGAATGGTTACAGTCTGGCCACCATATAAACTAAATTCCCTGAGGGCTGGTCGTGGCTCTGGGAGCTTTACCTGCAGTTCAACAGGGCTCTGTGATTCCAGATTTCTATAGTTATCACTCACGATGACAAATGAAGAATTAATTTTGGTGTGCACTTGATAAAGAAAATAGAGATTAGAAAGAAAAAAGGTATTTTAAAGAAGTACCAAGCTCTTTGGAACAAGGAGTAGTGGAGAAAGGATGGGAAACAGCATTTCCACAGCATGAGTGTTTGGCAACACCATGCAAATCTTATTTCCAGTTTCTTGAAATGGGAACACATGAGGACAGACATATTAATTTCTATCATTTCACTAAAAAGCTGGTTTCTTTTAAATTATTCTACATAATGTGAGTATAACTTTAGTTGGATTGGTCACCTCACCGATTTCCCTGAAGAACTTTAAGGCATCAACAGGAAAAAAAAATGGATTTGTCTTCAAAAACATTGATTTTGAGTCTTGATTCAAAGTGTTTCAACCTAAATTTTGTGGGAGTAAATACCGTTTGATTGATTACTCCCAAAATATTGACTCTGATCTGGAGTGTTTGCTCAGTGAGCAGCCTCGGAGCACTCTGAAATCATGGGGGTATTGTTTACTTGCCTGATGGATGCCAGGCTGGTGAGCAGGAGGAAGGCTTCAATAAATCATTACTGACATTAACCTTGCAGAAACTAATTCCCATGAGTATTTGTGTTAGTTCTGCCGCCAGCGCTTGTGCAAACACTGCAGGCCAGAATTCACACCACTATCTCTCTCTGACTAGCTTTGCAAACAAAAGTTCCTCATTGGCATTTCCAGGCAAAGTCAATGGGACAGACAGGGATGAAGGAAAATGCATTTCATTTATTCAAACAACTGCTAACGTGTCATTAGCAAATACACACAAAACTTTTATAACAGATTTTGAGGTTGATAAAAAAAAGAAAAGAAAGCATGCACTGGATTAAACAACGGAGCAGAATGTTCCAAATGTCCAGAGTCTGGCATCTGAACTTTTTTGTTTGTATTATTTTTAGCCATCTTTTTCCTTACAATCTGTTGTTTAGTATAGTGATTATGAGATTAAGATGGTATAGCTCAGACCTTCTTGGTCTGTCATGAGAAATAGTTGGATACAGAAACCTCCTTTTCTGAGGACAGACACAGTAAGCTGGTAAGTAGCAAGTACAGGGTTCATATGTGTACACACATATATTTGTATTTTTAATTAAAATCTTCTCCTAATGATAAACTTGTGTAGAATTGCCAAAATCTCTTCAAAACCAGCTTCAACAAAAGCTCTAGTGGAGTATCTCTCTACAAGGACATAGACCCCCTTGCATTTGTACTGTGGGGAGCCATGGCTGCTTGGCCAAAGAACATGACCTGAGGTCTGCCAGAACACAAGGATGTTGTACCACCACCACCACAAAGGACTGGCTGAGACCTGAAACCCCACTGATGTCCCACTGATTTCAGAGCTGAGAGCTTAATTATTTTTCTAAAAGTGAGCCCTGAAAACTCATTTTTAGATCCTGAGGGCCAGCCAAGTGCTTCCCAGACTGAAGATGAGACTTCAGATGTTGTAGAGACCCTATGTGGAGCTCAACTACTTTCCCATTCTCCATTATTTCTGTTGAGAACAAGCAGGATAGTCTTGTGTCTGCCATTAAGTTAACTGGCTCTGATGTTATCCAGGGACCAGGATTTTGACCGTGGTCGCTGCTTAGAGAAAGCCATGGGTTAGACTTTCCTGGTGTGTGATGTGAGTGGTCTGCTCAGTCTCATGTTGTGTTGAGGAGGTGTCCAGGGGACCAGGGTTGCTCCAGCCTTGGCAGCATTGCTCTCTACCTACACTCCCACGTGATCCTGCCAGGAATGACCCATACATGGGTGCATCATCCAGGGTCTCTGCCTGCTGGGCCACCTACCCATGGATGGAGAAAGGTGTCCCAAGGCAGCAGAGGCCAAAAGAAAAGCTTTCCAGCCGGAGTTGTCCAGCTGCTGTACCCTACATGGCTAAATAACACCAGTCTGCCCAATCTGGAATGCACCTTTCCATCAAAAATACCTCAGAGCCAGGGAGAGCTTTATTTTTCTGCAGATCACAAAGTCACTCCCTTCGAGTAGGAGGCGAAAAACATCTCCAGCCTCATCAGGACTCCCAGTGGACCGCTGCAGACGTTCATTAATTAAACACCACACTCTCCTGACTGCTCCTGTAACTTTTGCCATATGTTAAGTCCATCAGCAAGGGGTTGGTTCAATGATTTCAGGGGTCGTTTTTCCTCATAGATTAAAATTCTGCCTTTGACAAATTAACAGGAAAACTTCCCTAGTGTTTTTTTAGCAGGTGGTTCTTCCCACATTACCAGACTCAAAGTCCCTGGGAAACATGTTATTTTTACTTGGCAGAAAGGTGAAAACAACTGACTGAAATGTGAGAAACCAGCATGTGGGCTCAACAGACCACACTGCCCACTAACCAGCCATCACTCTTTCATCCAGACAGTTGCAGTGAGAGGGAAAGCAGTGCATTTTGTTTTTCCTTCTGGGAACACCAATCTGGAGAAAACAATCTCACTGACTCTGCATTCTCTGCTCAGCAGTGGAGCCAGGGCAGCCCCATGCCACCAACCACTACTGGACTCACTCCAGCATGTCCCACCTGCCATGAGAGAGTCCAGTGAAGGGCCATGAAGATGTTGCATCTCTCCTATGAGGAAAGGCTGAGAGAGCTGGGACTATTGAGCCTGAAGAAGAGAAGGCTCCATGGAGGATCTCATCGTTGTTTATAAATACCTAAAGGGAAGGTGCAAAGTAGGTGGAGCCAGGCTCTTCTCAGTGGTGTTCAGTTCCAGGACCAAAGGCAACGGACAGAAAATGAAACATAGGAGGTGCCGTCTGAACATTAGGAAACAGGTTTTGGTTTTTCTGCGAGGGTGACCAAGCAAGCACTGGCGCATGTTGCCTGTAGGTGCCATAGACTCATCCTTTGAGATATTCAAACCCCAGCTGGACATGGTCCTCAGCAACAAGTTCTAGGTTTCTCTGCTTTAGCAGCGACATTGGGTGAGATGACCTCCAGAGGTCCCTTCTAGCCTCAGTCATTTTGTGAGTCTATGACTCCTGCCAAAGACAAGTCTGCAGCTCTGACTGTGAGTGAAATCTTCCATTTACACCTTAGAAACCGAATTTCCCAGAGATAAACACAGGACTTTCCCCCTATCCCTAAGTCAATCACCCTGCTGATAGGGAGAATGCTCACCAAACCCAAGTGCAATAGCTGCAAATCCAAGTGGAGCTCCTAATTTCTGAGCTACCCCTTTCTTCTGGTGGCCACAGACTGGTGCATTCCCACAGGTAACCTCCACCGTGTCTGCGAGATCAAGTCTAGGAAAAAAAAAACTGTTGTCAGCAGCAGCCTGCATCAGCTATTGAAAATTTGTGGAGACTTGCAAACTGAAAACAGGTTAAGGCCTGTGTTCCAGCTGTCATCCTTCATGATCCTTTTGTCCTTACATTAATCTGGGGATGAGGACTAATGGGCAAATTCTGCTGTCAGTTTAGCTATTGTCCCTGCCCATGGCAGGGGGGTTGGAACTCAATGGTCTTTGAGGTCCCTTCCAACTCTAACCATTCTATGATTCTATGCATAAGCAAGTTGTCCTACAAGCAGGCACACAACTACCTTATCCCATCAGCTTTACACAAGGAACCAAGAGGTATCTTTCTCCAAGTCCTAGGGTGCTCAACCTTTTATTAAATGCTGTAAATGTTCCATTTGACAGATTGTGTAGAATGCTTTTCTGCTAAAACAATCAAAAAGGTTACCTCTCAGGAGTGAAAAGGCAACCATATCCCAAGGCACAGGCCTGACCACTTGGAAGGAAGAAAGAATTTGTCAGAATAAAAAATGAATGTCTGGAATTTCACCTGATTTTAGCTCATGCTCATAGTTCCAGGGTATGCAAGTGAAGTCTGCAAGCAGAGAGTGATTGCTCAGAGACGCCACCCTGCCTCTTTCTCAGCTCAATGGTGTTCATCCTCAGTCACCCTTTGGGTCCTTGTTCTCTTGACATTTTCAAGATGACAAATGCAATTTAAACTGATTAGAAATAAAAATATTTTGATTTGCAGGTATGGAAAGGGCACTTCTAAGTCTTAACAAGGACTACAATGAACTGAAAGTTTTCATTCCTTCTGAAACAGATAAAAAAATGACGTTTGGAAAATATGAATTTCTGACATCTGGTGATTCAGGGTAGATTTGGAACTTAATTGCTCCTGGATTAAGCCTAAGGGGTGAACATTTTGTAGATTTGTGCCACTAATACCCTGCCCAATGCACAGAGAAGCTCAACAGGTTACTGGTCAGTCAAAGGGAAAATTGTACTTCACCCTAAAATCCATGTCTGCCTCATTGGTTCAGCTGGGATCAAGAGATGGTGAGATGACATGTATGTGCCTGCCTGTTCTATTCCAGCAGCACGAGTGCACCCACTGCCTTGGCTCTGGGCAGATAAAGCAGCTCTGATAAGGGCTCTGCCATGTCAACTGCACATGGTGTACTTCAGCAAGCTGCCACCCTCACAACCAACTCATTTGATTTCCATTCTGCTCTTGGTGGTCTGAATTATGCCTCAGATGGTTCTTTCATTTGCTGGTATTTTCACAACACCCTTCTGTAAGTTTGTACCCAAGCAAGCTGTTCTTCCTTCCTATTGCCCTCAATTTCTGAGCATTTCAGAAGGTTCTGATGCACCCCCTTAGCAGAGCCATCTTACACAGAGAGCCAAAAGGAGGTGCTTGTAGGTTATTTGAGACTGTGACTATGGCATGATGACTTACATAGACCATCCCAACTAGGGCTTCCAAAGGTGTCAGTCTCTTCTGACATTGGAGGTTACTCTTACTCTTTGCTACCAAGGATATGTCAGGCTTGCTCATCTGCCATGACCATCAACTTTTATACTAGTCCAAAATTTACCACCCCAGCCCTCTTCCTATGCTTATCTGGGCCTTGTAAATCTTTTACCACATTAACTCAGTGTCTACTATATATTTACAAAGGTTTGTGACCTTTGACCGGAGTCAGTCATTCCCCATGGTCTCATTTGTCTCTTTCCCCCTGCAGCACCTTCATCACCCTGCCGTTGCCTGTAAATAATTTACCCAGCCCTTGCAGAACACCGACCATATCCCTTGAGGCACACACAGCTCACTCCCAGTCCCGCTCCAGTTTAACCTTCCCAGGTTTTCTGGTGTCTCATTCAGATCTCTTTACCTTCCAATATATCAGTACTTGCTCGTCATCTTGAGTGCAGCGCGTAATTGCCTGTGCTAAGGCTCTGGGTACGAACTGT
The DNA here is from genome assembly GCA_013400375.1 of Thinocorus orbignyianus. Taxonomy (NCBI): domain Eukaryota; kingdom Metazoa; phylum Chordata; class Aves; order Ciconiiformes; family Thinocoridae; genus Thinocorus; species Thinocorus orbignyianus. Next base: position 376,615 of record VXBW01003791.1, read on the forward strand.
GGGACATGTAAGCGCAAAGCAGGCCCCAGCTTGGGTGGATGGAGGAGTGTAGGTCACTGTCATGGAGTTCTAGGAGTGTGCCCTATTTAAACACACCCTCACACATAGAATCAGAATAATAGAATCAAAATTGTCAAGGTTGGAAGGGACCTTTCATATCATTGAGTCCAACCATCAACCTAACACTGACAAAGCCCACAAGTGAACCACGTCCCTCTTCACCATGTCTACATTTCTTTTAAATACTTCCAGGGGTGGTGACCACACCACTCCCCTGGGCAGCCCATTCCAATGCTTAATAACACTTTCAGTGTAAAAATGTATCATGATATCCAATCTGAACCTCCCCTGGCACAACTTAAGGCCATTTCCTCTTGTCCTGTCACTTGTTGCTTGGGAGAAGAGACCAGCCCCCACCTCTCTAGACCCTCCTTTGTTGCAGAGAGCGGTAAGGTCTCCCCTCAGCCTCCTTTTCTCCAGGCTGAACAATTCCAGCTCCCTCAGCCTCTCCTCATAAGACTTGTTCTCCAGATCTCTCACCAGTTTTGTTGCTCTTCTCTGGACCTGTTCCAGCACTTCAATGTCTTTTTTGTTGTAAGGGACCCAAAACTGCACACAGTACTTGAGGTGGGCCCTGGCCTCACCAGTACTGAGTAGAGGGGGACAATCACCTCCTGAGTCCTACTCACCACGCTGTTCCTGATACAGGCCAAGATGCTGTTGGCCTTCTTGGCCAGCTGGACACACTGCTGGCTTGTGTATCTTCACGTGGTCACAACACTTGCATGCATTATTAGTACCTGGTTGTATTTTATATATGAAGCTCAGTGTCAGTAATTTGGGGACACTCACCTCTATATAGATATCTGTATCTATTCTCATAAACTTATTCTCCATATGAGTTTATTGTAACATTCTTTCAGTGTCCAGGCAACCTTTAAAGTTAATTTAATACATATCAAATTAAATTAAAAAATAAAGTTAAGTATTTAGTTTTAAATTTAAATCTTAAATTTATTAAAGTCAGGTGAGTTTAAATTTAAAAATGATTGAAATAACTCTATGGTAAGAAACACAGCTAGCCCTGGAGAGAACATCCTGCCTCTTCACATGGCTCACGTGAAGTTCTTCATACAGCCATCATCCCTGTGGTATGGGCAGCATCACTACAACACCTGTACCTAAAGCAAGGGTTTAGACACCAGTCTGGAGACTCACAAATAAGAAGCTTAATTTCTCACTTCTCAACACTGCTGCATCTACATCCCTTCTCAGCTTATTTTGTTTCCTCATTTTGAATGCTTGCATGCGGTTGATAATAGGAATGATTATTACTGCCCTCTCCAGCGGAACCTGGAATATTAAAATTTGTGTTTTGGCAGGCTGATGAAGACCAGTAGCTCACCTCATCGCTGGAAATATTAGTATAATATTAGGGCTAAGCCTCTGGAAAATAAACCGTCCAGTGTGATAAACAAACTGTTTGCCTGGTCAAAAGAAACAACCAGTCACTAAAAGTTGATGTGTTTATTGATCACATCTGCTGAGCCTCGGATTAATTTACAGGTCAGACTTACTATTGCATCAATCATTGACCGACAAAGATGCAGACGGACTGCAGAGACTTGAGGGTACGTGGACATAGGAACCAGAAGCCAGAAAGAATGCCCCAAACTTGCTGAGATCAAGCCTGAGAACAAGTTTTTTGATTCCCCTATAAGTGAGATGAAGGCCATAGGTTATTGCACAGAGGCAAGTGTGGATTTTATAACCAAACGCAGCAATGATCATCATCCTCTCCATTGGTTTGAAGGTGAGTGGCTGAGTTTAACGTTTGCCACATGCCCACTGCAGCAGTGCTGGCTCCTGGTGGCTGTCAGAGAGGTGCAAAACCCACCACTTTGGATCAGGAAGGTGACACCAGGAAAGGGGATTCCTCGAAAGACCTGCAGGGAGTATGAGCAGAGCAAAATCTTCCTGAAACATGTGGAGATCCTTTGAAAATGTGTTCAGATGCTCTTAACAGCATTCTTTCAGAAACCTTGCATGCTTTTCTTATCCTTGGTGGGGTCTAAAGACCCCCACGGTGGTCTCCAAGGGTTGTGGGCAAGACCTGAGAGGTGGTCTCCAAGCTGCTGGCTGCCTGGGACCTCGCATGTGTGACCACTAGGTGTCACGGCTGTCCCACAGAAGCCACCTTGTCCCAGCGCACTGGAAACAGCGAGAGGGTCGCTTTCTCCTGTCAACTGCCAGAAATCAGAGTCCTGAGAAAATAGTCCAGAGGAGACAGAGATTGTGCCTGCCTCTGCCCTGCCTCCATCGAGGGAGACCAGAGGTGAGGGACTTCTGAGGGTGTCACCAGAGCCACGGTCAGTCTCCAGTGCAGCACACTGAGGGTAGGGAATGGAAAGTGCAGAACTGATTTTTCAGATTGGCTCACAAAAAGGTGTATTCATAAGACAAAATATGTCATAAAACAGGGTCTGTGTTCCCCAGTGTCTCAGTTTACAGTCTCTGCACGTGCTCCAGGAAAATTTAACATTTCTTTAGCACGGCTCGCCAGAGTTGTACCCAGTATTTCAGGTTAAGTTTCACATGTATCCTGCAATATTTTTCTTGAGTCTCAAGCCCTTTCCCCTTCTGGGGTGTATTTTCCCAGAATGGGTTTCCCCTGTTCATTTTTAAGCTCTGCTTCTCCACAAATGGAAAAGTGGCTAATACTTTACAGACTGTTATTTCCACTCAAACCGTAAATCTGGCATTTTAGAGAAAATTACCTGCTTTCTTCCTAATCCTTAAAAGCACTGCTATATGAGGTCTATTTAATCCCTTTTTTTTTTCTTCTTTTTTTTTTTCTTTTTCTTTTCTACTATGTTTATCACGAAGCCTTCAGCCAGGTTTAGACTAGATAGCTAGCTAATCGTATAGCTAGATTGTGTCTAGCTGTGAGAAAGGAGGTAACTCAAATCTTTACTCTGTCCCTGAAGCATCCTCTTCCTTGCAAGCAAGCACCCTGCAGGTCTCCCGCCCTCTTTTAGCACTGTCCCCGTGCCTGCATCCAGCCGACCCCTCTGTTTACTTTTGCACTGCTGGAGCTTGGATTAGCCTCACTGGGAGCGTGTATGGATCAGCCACTTCCCATTATGACCTGCTTCATTATCAAAACTTCTTTGGGTCTGTTTTCCAGATGGCGTGTGGGAAACGCACGTCACCTCCCAGTAACGTAAATTAATATGAATGGAGCTACACGAGAGATTCCCTGTGAGCTGTTTTGCAAAGACACTCCTGCAGCACATGTCAAGAGTCGTTAACACATCAGCTGCAGCACACCCAATACCGAAAAAGATTTAGGAAGGATTAATCCCTGCAGTGGCGGAGCTCTGTTGGCCTTTGACAGAGTTACGTCATGGGTGAATTTAGCTCCCATTGTCTAACATCAGACAGATTTGGCACTGGAGGGATGATGATGACAATAGCAGATAAGCATTATATAGGCAGGGCTTGAGATGCCTGAGCATTGCTCATCCCCATCCTCCCCCTGCTTCAGGAGTTCCTGAGTCCATTCAGTTATCAGACACGTGCTCAGGAAAATCGAAGGCAGCACAGTGGGGTGCCTCTCAGTGTAAGCCTTCAGGCATCCTAATAGCTTTTCTCTCTTCTAATTACATACATCATTTCTGATGACAACTGCATGAAATGAAAAATACTTTTTATTTTCACTCCAGGAGTCACTAAACGGACTCGCTGCTGTGGTTCACTGTGATTTGACAGACAAATACAGGAATGGTGGAACAAAACAAGGGAGGAAGCTGTCATTTCATGGTGCATGCACAGGCTATATTCAGCTTCAATAATTTGTGCTTTCATTCATGGTATTTTGTCAGGAGCCTTGGTTGACAGTGAGAGGAGGTCTGGTGCCATTATCACAGAACTGAACACAGGTTTGGGTGTGATTCATGCTGCTGTTAAGGGGTGATCACTGGACAGCCATTTAATCTGTCTGTACCTCTGAGCATCACTCCTCCTTTCCACGATGTTCTTATCTGACTTTTTTAATCTGCCTTTTCCTTTCTGTTTGTACAATACCTGGTAGGGTAGGACAGTCTCAGCTGAGTCCACCAAGTGCATCAGCAATCTGATAGAGTGTACAAGAAGGTACTCTGATTCAGAAGAACTGGTGGGTGTTTGTCTCATGCAGGTACCAGGGCAGTATCTTTGTGTGAAATCAAGAGAGTTTGCAAATCTATTTGGATGGCTTCACATGGGAAATGCACAGAAGTCAGCAATAAAGGGGTATGAGAAATGAACAGAACTTGCTGTACTCCACTTAGGGAACAAATTGCTAGAAGTCTGCAATTAAATCTTGCAGGCAGGAAGCCTTCTGGAGTAGGGTTACTTTCTATATGGTGTGCTTGAAAGTTAAAATTGAAGTCTGTTGAAATTTGCTATACAAATATATTTCTGTTTCTTTCTTTTCACTTATGAGTCGTACTAGTCCATTTTACCTATTTATGTGAGATGAAGCTTTAAGAAAAGATTTAAAAAGCAGAAATGTGGCCTCTGGTGATGCTAAACCTATCTGTCAACAAGACAATTCTGTAAGATGTCAGGAAAGGAATGATTTTTGCAGGTGGATTGTGTTCATTTTGTGACAATGTAACTAAACCAGCATAACCTTACCTCTTCAGAAAATGTGAAATTTAGAAGGCAGGTGGTCCTAACAGTAAGAAAACACAATAGAAAATACAATGTACAAATAAAACTCCCCACGCTCTCCACAGGGCTTTGTACTCACAGAATTACAGAGTAAGCGAATGGTGGGGCTTGGAAGGGACCTTCAGAGATGGACTAGTCCAACCCCCCCTGCCAAGGCAAATTCATCAACAGCAGGCTGCACAGGAGCACATCCAGGCGGGTTTTGAATATCTCCAGAGAAGGAGGCTCCAGACCCTCTCTGGGTAGCTTGCTCCAGAGCTCTGACACTCTCAATATAAGGAAGTTTTTCCTCATGTTCAGACAGAATTTCCTGTGTTCCAGTTTGCGTCCATTCTCCCTTGTCCTGTCATCAGGCACCACTGAAAAGAGCCCCCCATCCTCTTGACATCCACCCTTTAGATGCTGCTCAGCATTGATGAGATCCTCTCTCAGTCTTCTGTTCTCCAGGCTAAACAGACCCAGGTCTCTCAGCCTTTCCTTGTAAGAGAGATGCTCCAGTCCCTTCGTCATCTTTGCAACCTTCCACTGGACTCTCTCTAGCAGCTCCCTGTTCTTGAACTGGACACGATGGTCCAGATACGGTTTCACCAGGGCAGAGTAGAGGGGAAGGATGCCATCCCTTGACCTGCTGGCCATGCTCTTTTTAATGTATCCCAGGAAACCACTGGCCCTCTTGGCCACAAGGGCACATTGCTGGTTCATGGTCAACTCCTGTGTGGGCAACCAGTCTTCTCATGAATTTTTCTCATTACTGCTATTTGCAGCCTGCAAAAATCTGTCTGTCAAGATGCAGCACTAAATATCAGTAGGAACAAGCAAAGCCACTTCTTTAACTGCTCAGGAACCCTCCAATTCAGCACAGACAATACAATTAGATTACAGCCTGTGCTCTTCCTGGAAATCAGCTCTATGTTTCTGTTGCTAATGTTTAGCTGCTTTAGCAGATGGTTTAGAAAATTGGATTCCATTTCCCAAGCGGAGGACATGAAGTGAGCAAAACAAAGATATTTTTTTTTAGGCAGTGCTCAGGGACAGGGCTCAAACAAGACAACAACTATAGAGTGACCCTTAATCTGAGGATGGGAAAAAGCTGCTTGTATGAACTTTTTTTTGCACGTCTGGGGTCAAATCCAGAAAACCTCTCAAAATTTTTGATAAGCATCTTCTCAACTTCAGCATGGAGTCACTGAATAAAAACTGATTGATTTCTGACCCAGAACAACAGATTAATCATACCATTCATCTGTGACAGGAAGAGTATTTTGAAAATTCCGACTCTACCATAGTCAGACCAAGAACATGAATTTAGGTGACTCCTTCAGTTCTGAGGAAAGTGCCCCAGTCCCAAGGTTATTGATTATTCTAATGATCTGCCTCACATTTTTAATTACAAACTCCAGAAAACATTAATTTGATCCCTGATGGAGAACACAAAACATTTTAGATTAGCAGAATTCATAGGATGGTAATACAGTTGAGACTGAATTTTTTACTGCTGAGTTCAAATACTGAAGTATTTGGTACATAATATATTTGATGGAGATATACCCTGCAAAATACAAGCTTCTGTAGCTCCATAGCTCCCACCCCCACTGCAAGCCAACCAGAATACTTTGTTATGCCCACAGCAAACACCTCACGATGCTTGTCAGTGTTTCACCAACTGGGAGGTTTCAATCTCTGCAGAAGGAAAGGCAATACCATTGGAATTAGATGGGCAACACTTATGAGAAGAAAAACTTCTAAGATAATTCTGAAGGACCACCACAGGTAGATATTCATTGTGGTTGTAAAGGCCATGAACCTGAAGCATGTATTTCCAGTCCGTGGCACTGTTGTACAATACGGCGATTTAAGCACAAGAGACTGGCGTACCATTTCCCTTAATCCTATTTATACCCCACAATTACACAAGACATAGCTCTGTAAAATGCAGCTAGTTCCCATCCACGTACCATAAAAGCAAACATACCAGAATACCAAAATGCCAGACACAAATTGTCATAACTGACATCCACCCACTATCTTAAAAGCAGAAACATAAAAATGCAGCCCAAATAAAACATCCCCAGAATGTATGAAAAGCAAAACTGCCTACAAAATGAGCTCTAAGAGCATTTTTAAAAGTTGGAATTGCATAATGTTTGGCTAGGGCCTCTTGACACAAGGGTGTAAACATCTGGAGAGTCTGCCTCACAGCCTAATGTAACATGGATTGACCTCAGACCCTGTAAGCATGAAAGTTAGCATTAATATTTGAACAACTACTACTTGTGAGCGAAAAGCAACCTGGAAGATCATGCTCAAGATGCTTTGGTAGGACTACTGAGATGGGACATACCTTGTCAAGGGAATAACAGCTCAAGGCTTGAAGCGGATGTAGTTCTTGGGAGCTTCTCAAGAGATAAGACCCAATTAATGAGATATCTGAAGTCAGAACTGAGTGAGGTGAGAAAGAAAGAAGGCAGCAGCAAAGATTTTTACACCAGTTTCCAACACTTGTGGGTAATCTTTTCCTTACCCAAAGATCGCAGATACCCTGTGACAATCGTGACCATAGAGGAGGCTGGACAGAAACCTCATTTCCAGCCAGTTCAGGCAGGGGTGCTAGACAACTGACTGCAGTAGAAATGTAAAATCAGAGCCTTTGACAGGGTTTGTAGCTTCCTTACTTTATGTTTTTATTAATTTACTAGCTTATCTGTGGGATTTTCCACAGTGCTTCCATGAAAGTCACATAACAGACACAAGAACCATCAAACCTAGTTCAAAATGTGTTGTCCTCAGAGCAAACCCCTCTAATGCCAGCCTTTATAACATCACTGCAGTATTGAGGCACAAGCAGCACTCAGTGTAACAGGTGTTTCTGTCTTTCAGCCTTTAGAAGTAGCCAACACTGTTAGAAGAAAGCTGTTAATGAGGAAAACCACGTAACAAAATTTTATCTCTGAAGTATTTTCAGGGGAGTTCCACTAGAGATTTATCTGTTTATATACTTATTCTGGAAAAAAAGCTCAGAGGAAATATTTGTATCCAGACATGACATTCTCTACCAAAACAGCCCCAGGTTTTGATGTCAGCATCCTTGCAACTGTGTTCACAAAAAATCTATGTTTATATATACAAATATATACACACAAATATGTATTTCCCCATGTATTTTTGAAATAAAGAAAAAAGATTTCCCCCACACACAGTAAAAGACCCAGGGAGTTCAAGGCTTTCCATGGCAGCTGCTTGTATTTCTCTCTATTACACCTTTGAAGGTGTTGCGTTCATCCTGAGCATTGGTGAAACCATGAACTTTTTGTAAGTTCAAGAAAACTCTTTTACTATGCAACTTTAAATATAACTCACGATCCACACACCTGGTCATGTTATCCACAGCAATGTGAAAGCTGTTTGTATGGGAATGTGCTGGAGTGAGGTTTAGGCTCAAATTCTGACTGTCAGAAGACCATCCATGCTACACATCACGGGCAAATATAAGGCCAGCTGTAAGTGTAACGTGCCCAGCAATTTCCCCATTTGCTGCCCACATGGGATGAGAATCTGACACAAAACCCATCAGATAGACTGGAACATGCCCTAGATGTACTATATGTGAATTTGGGGCAACCTTCAAAAGTTCCTGGTAGCCTATGAAATGCTGCAGAGATGTGTGATCTCAGATAATTTTTTAAAAATCTGTCATCTATAAAATTAGGACAAAAGAGCTTGTTTTATTCATTCTTGATATTTGCAGACTAGAGGAATTTTGAGTCAGAGTTCACCTCTAACCACGGGGTATGTTTAAGACTGTCCAGGAAATGTTTTTCCTGCCCTGTGTGGAAATACTCATGGTTCACAAATGTTTCCAATCTCTCATCCAGGCAAAACAAACACCTTTGAAAGCAGAGGGGAACCTTGACTACAACAACAGCCTCAAGGCTCTGCGCTGAAGATGACACAAAACAGAGACGAGAACTCCTTCCTCGTGGGAAGATCATTTCCTTGAGAAATATCAGTCAAGGGAGACTCTTTAAAAGCACTTGCTCAGCTCTTGGAGAATCCAATAAGGGTTATCAACGCTTCCCGTGCCTCCACAGCAGAAAAGAACAAAAGAGCTTACGTTATAAGCACTCTGAGATTTCACCATTCATATGCCACTTGCCTTCAAAACCTGGAGAAAATTCATTTCACAAGAAGATTTGAGACTTTTGCTCTGCCCCATTTCAGGTCTCTTGAGGGAGGGAGGCAGCAGGAGCAAGACACAGAAGCATGATGAGCTTCATGCTGCAGCTTTGCCCTTTATATTTATCTCAGAAATACTTGGTTATATGATGTTTCTTGCTTCTCTTGCCTGGGAGAATAATCCATGTATGAAAAATCAATAAAGAAACAAGCTTCTTACAGGGCTAAACTCAAGCTACTCAACAGAACTGTTGGCTTCAGCAGTCAGGCTGTCTTAGTATGTTGAGTATTTCTCATTAAATCTCATCTGTACTGTGCTATAGCATCTACACTATTCCCAGAGCCTTGGCAGAAAGAATAGTGACCGAGTCAACAAAGGGACATGATGTACTTAACCCTTTTAATGCCTCTCTTCATACAGGATTTGTTGGCCTCTCCAGGAACTAGAAATTCACCTGAAATGAAAAATCACACGCAGATGCTCTTGATGTGTCAGATCCTAAAATGATTTTCAAGCTTTTATCAAATTTTGACTACTTGGGAAAGGTTGAAAGTTGAATAATATTGTTTCTGCTTTATCTTTTCTTGGTCTTTCTCCCAGTCTAGGAACAGCACATGATGGATAGAGGTATGAAATAATGCTTTTTTTTTTGCTTTTTTTTTTTTTTCTAGAGGAAAATGGTTATCTGCAGCCCAAGTTACCCATCTGTATTTTGTTTGAACAAAGAGACAAAACCAAGATAATCCAATTTCAGCCAAAAGCAACAACCTTGAAAAATACAGTCCTGTCCACCAGCTTAGTCATCCTGCATGTTGCCCATTTGATTTGGCTTAGAGAAAAACAAAGAACTAAAAAGAATAGTGTGTGTTATATTAGGATCTGCACCAAAGTCTGTAAGAGGAGCCAGAGAAAAAATGACTCACACACTGGGAAGAATTCCACCTGTTCCCATCCAAATTATGTTTCCCTGTCAGGCTGGAAGCAGCTGATGCGGTGGTTCCCATGGGAATATTTTCATCTTGAACAATATGCACATTTAAAACCACTTCCTGAGTCTGTCCTATTTATGATTATGTTTGCATTAAACGGTGTCTTCTAAACACTGCAGAGCCTGGTGCTGAGGGAGCACTCCCCCCTACCCCCTGACTTCAGCTCTGCTCTGATTTTGGAAGGAAATTAAGGGTAACTAATGTAAGAAAGGCATTATTATCACCAGGACTGGGAAAGCAATTGAAAAAAACCCCTCTGTGAAAAGGGGTTTTGTGGGAAGGAGAAACCAGGGGAAATAAATGAATTTGCTTGAAGAGATATGCTAAAGACCATGATATTCAAAAGCAAGCCATGCCGCACAAAGGAAGGCTCACAGGATGGTTGCAGGAATGGCCTAAAATGTGAATACGGGGCATTTGCTGAATATTTCTTACAGCAATTGAGTACCCATTATCAAAAAAAGTCAGTTGATTATATGCATGAAAGAATACATATTGATGTTAAAAATAACACAGCTACGAGATCCTAGCACCCACTGTCTCTTCCTGTGCTGCACGGCCACAAAAAAGAAATAGAGATAGGGACTGACCATAGACGGCAGACTTTACAGCCACTTTTTCAAGCTGTCCCTCCAGATGCCTCAAAATCACCGTTTTGCAGATGCAAACCAGCCTTGAACATGGGGAGCAAACTCAAACTACTCCATTGTGTTCCTCCTCTTGGTGCCTAAGCAATGGTGAGGAACAACAGCAGTGACTTACTTCTGTGTCACTCTGGGTGAAGCAGTGAGAGAATGAGGCACGAGGCTGGAATTTATGGATATATCTATGTAGACATGAACAGGAAGACGTGAGCCTCTCTTGCTGTGTTCTCATCTAGCCAAATATCAACAAGACAGATGTGGCTCTACTGCGCCAGATCTGTATCCATCTGTATGGACTTCTGTGATTATATTTTGAGATCTAGTTTTGATGTTGCCACTGATTTGTCTGTGACTGCATGATTATTTCTGCATTTCAGACTCTCCTCTACTTAAGAGATTTTACAGAGTGAATGTGTGTTGAGGGATCTGTTCTTATATGTGTCATTGGACCGGCTGTGAAGAAAGTTGGGTCCTTTCCTTAGCACAGATAATATTGCTCCCTTCTTTCAGGCATGCCATTTACTCCTCTGCCTGCAAAACAAAGATAAATATTTCATCACTTGAAGCGGGGCTTATAAAAAACACCTGTCATGCAAAATGTGTTTCTGAACTAGGTTGTTATTACTGTAATGAGGAGAGCAAGCACTGATCATGGTAAGACCTCCTGCTAGCTTCGGCTTCTATATAATTGTTGTTACTATTACGTTGTCATTACTTATTCAAATCTTCAAGAAAATTAAGACAACGAACTCTAATGCAATGGAATGGAAACAGAAAGAGTATTTTTCTATTTTTGAATAACACAGGATGATGCTATATTCTATTATTCCTCTATTCGCAGTTGATTGAGGGAAGGAACTTCAGTGCTTCAGTCCTAACAACTTAGAATACTGCAGAATGTTCCTGCGTGGTTGTTCTGCGAATAAAACTCATTGTCTTTAAAAGCAAATTCTATGAGCCTTTATGTTAAGGTCACAAATCTCCCCGTAGCATGCTCATAGCATAGATTTGGGGCAGATGTTTTACATTTTTCATGCCTGAGTCATGAGCTGAATGCTTGACTATTGACCCACGTTTTGGAGTGAAAGCGTCAAGAAATCCTTTGCAGTAACTGTAGTTTCCTGTCAGCTGGAAAAATGTTGGAAGCTATTTCTCATGAACTTCTGTCCCTCATTGGCTGTATTTCTTGTCCAAGACCTTTCTAATGGGTTGGCATGGTGACAAACTTTACCTAATATGCGGTCGGTGATTAGAGAAAATGGCAGCTGAGACAAACTATAAGGAATCTTTTTTCCTAACTCGGTTTTTGAAGGCAAGAAGGTATACAGCAAAATAATATAATAAGTGTAATTTGTGTGTTATTCAGACAAGTGCCCTCAGAGCTGTTACTAGTTAACATTCATTATTTCATTTGTACTTGGCAACTTTCACATTTCAGATTTACTGGAGCAGATTAGGTTTTGTAGTGGTTAATAAGCAAAAAAAAGCCCCAAACCCAAAAATCTGCCTCCCCCTCTCTCCCCCCCCNGAAAACATGATGCGAGCTTGAAACAGCCTGCAAGGCTGAACTTTTATATTATCAGACCTGATGTGACGTTCATGAAAATCTACAGCAAGAATGAAATTGGATTCAGTATGAGATGGATCAGAACTGCAAATGTTTTCTGCACCACTGTGGGTTTAATTGCAAGGCAATAAAGGGCAGAGAGAGGAATTTTGAAGCCAACAGCTGGGCCACACTTGCAGTGTTTGCCTGAAATCTCCTGCCCCATCAGCATTTGTTGTCCAGGCCTGGTAAAGAAATAAATGAGCTGAAGTGACTTGCTGAAGCAGATTGGCTCTTAACTCACCTGACGGTGCTGAGATTTTTTTTTGCGAAAAGGAGATCTAGACTGAGGAGCTAAACTTCTTCAGATGGAAAACCAAGAAGAGATTAAACCAGAGATAGGTGGCAAGCTGATTACATTGTTTTATGTTGGAGTTTTTGAGAGGGGAATAAAAAAAAATAAGATTATTTAAATTTAAAAAATCCTTACCAGGCCTGCAGCTCTGTGCACTGTTTGCACAGAAAGCTGCATTAACCCAAGTCATTTATGAACCCAAATTTAGTCACAAGTGAAAGCTGCTTGGGCTCCTCACTGACGACATTTATAAGAATTTAGATCACTAGTTTCTGTACTTTTTTTCTCAAGAGAATCTTGCATTCATCTTCCTTCATAAGGCACACTAGATCAGGTTCTATGACACTCATGTGCAATGGTCTTGGTTCAAATTGGTCTCTTAAGAGTCCTTAAAAGAAACTCTTAAAATGAGAGGTGCTGGCAGGACACCTTCTGCTTTCTTAAGAGCTATTTAATCCAAGTTCTGCTACAGAGTGGACATTGTAATGGCAATGTAACTGGTTGCAAAACCACATAAGTCCCTGAAGGACCCTGTGGTGCCTCCTTTCCTTACAAAAAATTCAGCCAAATCATTAAGAAATTATTTTTGTGATTTCTTATTATTGGATTAATATTTCTTAAATCTGATATTTATAGAACAAGATTTAGCTTGTATGACAAGGAACAATAAGAAAGAAACCCTCAACTCTGAGGTCCATATGGCAGCTGCCCAGAGTATACACTTTTCAAGGGACTCATAGTGTCATGGTAAACTTTTTCATCGTGAGATGTTCAGGAAGACAAACCACACATTCCTGTTCATAGAATCATTGAGTGGTTAGAGTTGGAAGGGACTTTAAAGATCACCGAGTTCCAACCCCCCTGCCATCTGCAGGGACACCTCTCACCAGACCAGGTCCCTCAAAGCCCCATCCATCCTGGCCTTCAACACTTCCAGGGATGGGGCAGCCACAGCTTCCCTGGGCAACCTGTTTCAGTGCCTCACCACCCTCACAGCAAAGAACTTCTTTCTAGTATCTAATCTAAATCTCCCCTCTTCCAATTTAAAACCCTTACCCCTTGTCCTGTCATTAGACTTCCTGACAAAGAGTCCCTCTCCAGCTATCCTGTAGCTCCCTTCAGATACTGGAAGGCTGCTAGAAAGTCTCCTCGGAGCCTTCTCTTCTCCAGGCTGAACAGCTCCAGCTCTCTCAGCCTGCCTTCATAGGAGAGGTGCTCCAGCCCTCTGACCATCTTCATGGCCCTATGCTGGACCCATTCCAACAGGTCCATGTCCTTTCTATGTTGAAGACTCCAGAGATGGACACAGTACTCCAGGTGGGGTCTCATGAGCACAGAGTTGAGGGGTAGAATCACCTCTCATGACCTGCTGGTCACAGTTCTTTTGATGCAGCCCAGGATGGGGTTGGCTTTCTGGGCTGCCAGCGCGCACTGCCGGCTCATGTTGAGCTTTTCATCCGCGAGCACTCCCAAGTCCTTCTCCTCAGGGCTGCTCTCCAGCCATTCTCTGCCCAACCTATATTTCTCCCTGGGATTGCCATGTCCCCGGTCCCGGACCCTGCACTTGGCTTGGTTGAACTTCGTGCAATTTGCACTGTTCTGGGGGACTTTTGTATATCTAGTCTCAATATTGCTGTGACATCTCTTTTCCTTCTGTCTCTCTTCAAGGTACAGAAAATCAAACAGCTGATAGTGCTGACGGACACACAAGTTTCCAATTTGGACTGTCTCAAATGTTAAGTAGCTTCATGGAGGTGAGATGGTCGAGATCAGGTGCCAAGCCCAAATGTATAGCTAACCACCAGTGCAGCTGGTTTGTACATCCATTCTGTGGCTGAAGGAACGTGCACGAGTCAGATTCTTTTACTCCTGCTTTAACCGGAGCTGACAAAGATTACCGTAGTATAAATAAGAGGGGATACATCAGTGATTTTAGTGAGATTTATATGGATTCTTGACAAATAAGATTAAAAACCTGACTTGAAAAATCTAGATCTAAAGTGAGACTTCACAACCAGATGTAAAGTGAGACATCAGGAAAAGCAGAGAAGTCATTGCCAATATCATAACTATATAGCCAATATTGGAATAAGAGGAAAATCAGCACAATATCATGGGAATCTACCAGCACTAGGTATTAGGTGGAAAGGAAGATCAAGAAATTCTAGTCTTTATTCCATAGTTCTGTGCATCATTGCAGCTCATTTGCACCTTCTGCAGAGGTAAATAACAATAAAATGCCGTTGATAACTCGGTTTGGTCTCTTAGCCCATAAGGACTTCTTGGTTAACTCGTACTTCCCAGTCTGCTTTAATTACCTGCTGTCTCTAAGCCATGGCTATGTACATGCAGCACTGAAGCTTAAGTTGTAAGCCTGGTGTGTATCATGCAGTGTTAGCTAAGGAGGCACTTAAAAAGTTATGACAAAGCATGAAAAAATGGTCCCTCAATTATAAAGTGGGAAAATTTCAATGTTGAGGGGAAGGCTGCTTTAATTTTGGCTTGTAGAAGACAATTTAAGGTGTCTTGGATTAGGACAAGTTAATTAGCACCCTCTGAGCGCTTCTGAATTCATGCCCAGGAGGCAAATTTTTTTGGGCCAGAAACAGTACCTTTTAATTAGGTATTTTGCAATGTCTAGCACAATAGATTAAGATTATTCAAGCACAAGCACAGGACAAAAAATAATAGCATAATATAAAGAATAAATAAATATTCAAAACATAAGGTAATCTAAAATAAGATTTCTTAATTTCAAACCCTTTCACTAAGGTAATAAAAATATGTGGGCAGGAAAAAGATTTCATATAATAAGACATCATTTGCTTCATCAAGCAAAATTAGGCTACCCTTGCCAAACTGAAAGCACAAGTGATTCATAATTAATTTTTATATCATAGGCTCTTCCCTTAGATAAATGAAATATTTTTTGTCGGTTTATATAAAAATAATTCAATGCCTGAATGATTTGGCAAGAGATGTTTTCCTTTGTGAAAAGCTTTTCTCTTCTCCCACCTGAAATAACAGCATGTTTACAAGTGATAATACAGAGGAGCTCTTCTTTAAGAGCACTCTGAGCCCAGAGTACTAGCAAATAAAACAATCATGAAATGTAAACTCCATTCTTCAGTAAAAGCCTCAGTCAATACCCACACTAAGTGGTATAAAAGCGGTTCCCGAACTGACACCCACAAGGTACATTCCTAGAAAATGAGGACAACTTTTTAGATAGTAAACTTGATTGTCACTTGAGATAAATCTTTTTACATCGATTTGTGATACACTGTCCTTTTTAAATAAAAAGATTCTGTGCGCATAGAACTTTCTAGTCCTCTCTGTTGAGGTGTACCTAGAACCTCTCTTTGCATTGTGTCTATCCCCTCCCCAGCCATTATACAGCAGGTGGTTCTTCTAAACCCCCATTTATGGATTTCATTATTATACAGACTGTGAGTTCATGTAACAACAAGGTCGTTTGAATCCCATTAGCAGGCTTGGTTCAGCTCTGCAAGTTTTAGCCTGCAAAAAACAGACCAAATGATTTTGCAGGTATAAAGACAAGAGATGACCATTGGTGTGGTAAGACTGTGTTAAGGAAGAAAGAATTCTTCAGTGACCAGAGCTTGGCCAATCCTTTGCTGATGTAGAGCCAAATCTCACACCTGTCCTCTACTAATTTCTCATGTCCCCAAAAAGGGGATGGAGACATAGTAAGTAGAAAGGTGAAGTATGGTGAAGAATGGAAGGAAAATTGAATACCTCCAGTTCCTCCATACAGGAATCCAGGACATACTGCAATCATACCTTTTCTAATACTTGTCATATAGCACTTGTCAATAGAACAAAAATAATCATAGAATCATAGAATGGTTTGAGCTGGAAGGGAGCTTTGTAGGTCATCTAGTCCAACCACCCTGCGGTGAGCTTCAACTAGATCAGGTCGCTCGGTTGCTTGGAGGCCTGTCCAACCTGACCTTGAATGTTTCCAGAGATGAGATATCTATCACCTCTCTGGGCAATCTGGGCAACTGTTTCACCACCCTAATTGTAAAAAAAATTCTTCCTTTTTTCAGTTTAAAGCCATTATCCTTTGTCCTATTGCGACAGACTCTCTTAAAAAGTTTGCCCCCATCTTTCTCCTAAGTCCCCTTTAAGTATTAAAAGGCTGCAATAAAGTGTCCCCAGAGTCTTCTCCAGGCAGTAATAATCTGACTATAGCAATGTGTTTTCCAATGCGAAGGGTATAACTGTAGGGAAAGGATATGGTAACAGCACTTTAGCCGTATATGTAAGAGCAGGGTTGGCAGCAGAGGACATCTAGTGGTGTTTAGCTGTAAATTATAGGAACAAACAGCAGGATTTGTGCATTACGCTGGCAATGTTGGCTCCCGGCGTAAGGCAGCTGTGTTCAAGTGCTGCAGGAGCAGCTGTGTGCCTTCAGGAAGCGTTTGTATTCCTGTTCTTTGCAACTCAACAATATATCTGCATTGCACAAAAAGGAAGTATTTATGTACACAGTCTAGAAGCACAGTTATAATTTATGTACTTGTAGATATATGGAGGGGGAAATATGTTACAAGCTTGTCTTTTAATGAAGTTATGAACTAAGCTTATTCAGGTGGGTAAAAAAGATCTCTTCTAGTTTTTGCTGACAAAAGTATAATGCTGGGGTGTTTGAGAAAAAACCAAACTAAAACTAAATAGCTGCTAGCATCCCGTAAAATTATGTTACACTGCTGCAAAAATTCAATTATCATATTCCCAACAACATGGCTGTCACACACCTGTGATGTTGCTGGGAAAACCATTTATTAGCTACTCCACTTTGCATGCTTATTCTAAATCTACACAAAGAAAGCTTTTAAGAATGCCTTTGCCACACAGCTGGAGATCAGGCTGGATATCCAAAATGAGTTTGGATGGGGTTTTGAGCAACTCGGTGCAGTGGGAGGTGTCCCTGGTCATGACAAGGGGGTTTGGAACTAGATGAAATTTAAGGTCCCTTTCAACCTGAACCATTTGATGATTCTATGACCGTACAAAGAAGGATGGCTAATTTTATTTATTTACTTATTAAAAATGCAGTTGAAAATGGAGACAAGGAGACAGCTATTAAAAGGTCTGTCTTTGTTGTTTAGCTACATCGCAAGCATACCTTTGGGGTGGATTTTCAGCACAGTCCCCTCTCTGGCCATGATCCAGCAAAGCACTGAAGTCCAAGGTTGAAGTTAAACACATACTTACATGCTTTGCTGAACTAGGGCCAGAATGTTGAGTATTTTGCACAGTCAAATCTCTGGTGCATTTGTATAATAAACAAAAATGACACTAAGGAGTCATCGGAAGTTCCAACTGTGTTCTGAGAATTCATTTCCTTACTCCTGGAAAATTCACTTGAGTGCTGAGCAGAAATCAATCAATAGGAGAAATCCAATGCACGTGGCAGACTCGGTGAAGTTACTATAGTGTGTCTGCAGTTTTGCACAGAATATCTAGCCTGGCAAATCAGAACTGTTAAAATTTCCTGTTCCAGAAGGCAATTTGAGAGTTATGTGATTGCTCAAAATGTCAAAATTTATATAAAAGCTTTTTTCTCTGTGCCATTGATTTATCTTTCCATTTGTTACTTTTGAAAAAAAAAGAAAGAAAGGAAGAAGAAAAAAATTCCATCCAAGTTGCACATTTCACTGGCACTTCTTTAATATTAAGAGCAACATTTTGGGATGAAATATTGTCATACAATACTAAGAGAATCTCACATTAAGATAAGAGGAAGTGCCAAACATTGGGAAACTCTAACCTGAAAATTTAGGTTACAGGAATGATGTTTCACCAGACCACTCTTTAACGAATTTGTTATAGTGAAGTAGGAAAACATTCTGTTGCAGAGTAAGGGTGGGGATTTGGCTCCAGACATAGAGAGACATGTCTCAACTAGGTAGTTCTAGGCATCCTGGGCATCTGGTGGCAACTGAGGTGCTTAGAGTATCCTTCCTGACCTCCTCCAGCTGCTGCTCCAGAAAAGTCTGGGATTGCCTCCTGTCACATGGCACCTGGTCCATGTTCTGATGGTTTTGTTGGCTTTCCATTAGACTTGCTCAAGTTTATCAACATTTTCCTTTTGTTGGGGTCCCAAAAATTGGTCACATCAGAATTTTCCATGTGTGGTCCAACAAGTGCTGGTTAGAGGGGAATAATCACTTCCCTCCAATATCTGGCTACACTCCTACTAGTAGAGCCAATGTATATCGATAATTTTCAGCGCTTCCAGAACACATTGGTTACTCATGTTCAGGTTGTTGTCTACCAGGACCTACCAGAAGAGCTCTTTGCATGTCAGTCAGTGACCAGTCTGCGCCACAGCAATGACTTCTTCCTTCTCAGGGGCAGGACTTTGCATCTGTCTTCATTCAGTTTCTTAAAGTTCCTGTCAATCCATTACTCCAACCTGTCCAGGTCCTTTTGAATAATGGCAGCCCTTCCCACCAGTGTACCAACTGATCCTCCCCTTGTTCATGAGGTGCATTCAGTCTTCTCCTCCAGGTCACTGATAGAGATATTAAAAAGATGCATCTCAAGATAAACAGTTTACTAACTCCACTTGCAACCAGCTTCCAGAAAGAGTACAAACCCTCAACCCAAACACTTTGAACCTGGTAGCTCAGCTAGTTTTTCAGCCGCACATAGTAATCCAGCTACTTGGACCTTAAGAACCCAACTTGAAGAGTACTGTGTCTGACTGTGTCATAAGCCCTGCTGATTTAAAGGTAGACAACATGCAACATTTTTCCTTCATCCTCAGACCTAGTAGTGTCATTATAGAAGTTAAAAATTATTCACACTTGGAAAATCTACATTACCTACAAAATACATAAGACCTTCCTCTACTATTGTATTCCAAGGAAACGTTGAGTCACTTAGATGAGCAAAGTATTAGTACAACATGCTGAGTTCATCTTTTTCTTAATATCGACTTGGCACACAAGGAAAGAACTGGCACGTTATCAGACTTTGGTGAAATGGTTTATTTCACTTAGAAGACCACCCTAGAGACTCTGAAACATGACTACAGTCTTTTCAATTGAATATTTTAATCTCTGAGTTTCATCAGTGCTGTTCTTTAATAGACCTGATATTGTGTGATATGAGACATTAATTCATAGCTTTCTTTCTTTTTTAACTCTTGGGGGAAAGATGAGGCTAAGTGATGATCGTTCCTTCATGTACCTTTATGTTTCTTGAGAGAAAGTAAGTACCATTTTTTGTTTGTTTTCTAGCATAACTTTTGCATAGTAAAATTGAATGTAGGCATTCAGAACTCCACCATTTTCTGAAGTATCTTTATGCCCCTTGTACACTTTTTCATGAGAAGAACTCACTATGATACAAATAAGAGTAGTTAATTTAACCTCAGAAGCACCAGTGTCCAATCCAGGGGAAAAAAAACCCAAACAACAAAATAAAACAAAAAACCAACCAAACAACAAAACAAAAAACCACCACCAACAAAAAAACAACAACAACAATAAAACCACCCCCAACAATAAACTGAACAAAACCTTCTTACGATTTCTGCCTTTCTGTCATATACATGAAGCCTTTACCTTTCCTGTCTTCCTCCTCTTTACACCGTAGGAAGCTTTTTGCTGCTTCAGTTAAGGCACAGCTATAAATCTTCTACAAATGACTTGAAAAATCTGCTCATTTATTCAGGAATGAACAACAGGGGAGTGAGACAGGACTCTCTTAATGTGAATATGCTGCCGACTGGAAAGGTTTCTGCTTCCTCAAGATATGAGATACACTTAGATGTTCCTTCATCTCAGCTTTTTGTTTTGACGGCCTCTCTGGAGCTGTGCCCTCATTAACCGAGAGGAGGGATGAATGGGCAGGGCAGGCAGAAAATTTTGAAACAGGAAACAGGAACAGTATAAAATCTGGGAAATGCTGGGAAAGACGAAGTCATTCTTGTCTTCCCTGCAGTAGGACGCCGGACAGGGGAGGACAGGACCCTCCCCCGGGACCCCGTCCGGCCCCCGGAGCGGAGGTTCAGCACCCTGGCCAGCTCCCGCCCCGTCCAGCGGTCGCTGAGCCGGGGGATGTCGGGGCGGGGGAGCACCCCAACACATGGGGCAAATACTCCTTCAGCCTTTTCCATTAAACCCACAACACCCTGACCCTTAAAGAAAAGGTGGAAGGGATTTCGAGGCGTCTGTCTGTGGGCTTGGGCTGCAATTTCGTGCTGGAGTGGAAGTGCTAGCTTTTTAAAGCATTAATACTTGAACCAGCTGAGAAGAGAGCTGTTTATGAGACTCTAGCCTCAGTGATTTCTCGGCTTGTATTGAAAGTGCTTGCAAAACTCTTAGGAAATGTCAGGTTACTTCACTATGACATTTTATCCTTCTTTTTTTTTTCCCCCTGCACTTTGCCTAACAGTGGTTTATTACTGCTTGCAATGTTTTTTCAAAAGAAAAACACATCCACGAGCAAAACAGCGGTAAACTTCTTAGGATGTGATTATAAATAGATGTTAGGAATTCATGAGATCACAACCCATTACCTACTATTAAACAGGAGAGGATGAAAGAGGAAGAGAGATGTCTTCAACATGGGTGACATTAACTCCTCTAAAGGTTTACTTTGTTTAATTCAGTTGTCCCTGGGTGTTTCCCACCTAGCAGTGGCTATCAGATCTCAGATTCAGTTGCCCACTGGTTCCTTCTGTCCTGACAAGAGATGATTTCTCTTATTTAATTTCCCAAGGAATTAAGCAACTTGTCTGCACGTGGCCACTACTCTGAGAGCAGGTAAATCCTGCCCTGCCACCTGTGTCCAGAGCTTGAGTATCCTGCTGTCATCCCAATACTCTCTGAAAACCAACAGCACTGGTGCCATGGGTTAACACAGAGCCTTCGACCCCCATACTCTCCATAGATCTCCTCACAGAGATCTCTCTTGCAAAAATTTCCCCATCCATCAGCTTTTGAGGACACCCAGGAATTCAGAACACTCTGGTCCTTCCTGTGTTATTATAACCTTGCTTGGAGAAGCTTGGAGAAGAGGAGGCTCCAGGGAGACCTTTGAGCAGCCTTCCAGTACCTGAAGGGGGCCTACAGGAAGGCTGGGGAGAGTCTGTTTACAAAGACCTGCAGTGATAGGATGAGGGCCAATGGCTTTAAGTTGGAGAAGAGCAGATTTAGATTGGATATTAGAAACAAGTTCTTTCCTCTGAGGGTGGTGGAACACTGGAACAGGTTGTCCAGGGCAATGGCCGAGTCTCCTTCCCTGGAGATATTCAAGGTGAGGTTTGATGAGGCCCTGGGCAGCCTGGTCTAGTCAGGAGTGTCCCTGCAACTGCAGGGAGGTCAGACTAGATGACTTTTCGAGGTCCCTTCTGGCCTGGATGATCCTATGATTCTATAACCTGTCTCGCTATTCCCAGATGTTGTGTCTTTGCAAAAAGCCCTCACCTTCCTCCATTAGCACAGCTACTTTCCAGATCTAGAGCTCTAAGAGACTTATGGTTTCAGCTGGGATAGGGCTGACTTTCTTATAAGTGGCTGATATGGTGCTGCATGGTATGGTGGCTTGGATTTGCGATGGGAATAGTGTGATAGGGCACTGGTGGTTTTGATTGTTGCTAAGCAATGAAGGCCTTTTCTGCTTCCCACACTGCTCCACCAGTGAGTAAGCTGAGAGTGCACAAAAAGTTGGGAGGAGACACAGCCAGGACTGCTGGCCCCAACTGACCAAAGGGATATTCCATACCACACAACATCGTGCTTAGTATATGAAGCTGGGGGAAGAAGAAGGAAGGAGGAGATGTTCAAAGTTATGGCTTTTGCCTTCCCAAGTAACCATTCAGTGTGATGGAGCCCCGCTTTCCTGGAGATGGCTGAATGATGACTTGCCTGACAATGGCAAGTGGGGAATGAATTCCTTGCTTTGTTTCACTTACAAACACAGCTTTTGCCCTACCTTTTAACCTGTCTTCATCCCTAATCTCAAATCAAATTATTTTTCTCACTTACTCTTCTGATTCTCTCCTCCATCCATACAAGGGGGATGAACGAGTGGCTGTGGGGCCCTAGCTGCTGGCTAGGATTTGAACCACGACAAGACCCCACAGCACCAGGGAGCCTCGGGCGGGAGGAGAAGATGAATGTAACTGTCCCTGTCCCAATACACACCAGTGACTGGTGTGTGTTTCCTCATGGATGAGAAGCTCAACATGAGCTGGCAGTGAGCGCTGGCAGCCCAGAAAGCCAACCCCATCCTGGGCTGCATCAAAAGAAGTGTGAGCAGCAGGTCACAGGAGGTGATTCTACCCCTCAACTCTGCGCTTGTGAGACCCCACCTGGAGTCCTGTGTCCAGTTCTGGAGTCCTCAACATAGAAAGGACATTGAACTGTTGGAATGGGTCAAGCAGAGGGCCACAAAGATGATTAGTGGGCTGGAGNAACGAGGTGGAGGGGGCAGGATGGAGGTGAGAACCTGCCACCCTCACCCTGAACTCAGCTGGAAATGATAACCTACCCATCACCCTCTGCCAGAGGAGACACCATCCCCTCTGTAACAGCAGAAGTGACAACACCCCCTTACCTGCGGGGTACGGGGGGTGGGTAACGACGGGAAAACCGGTGCCTGTGGAGTGTCTGTGAAGACACGGGAGGGAGACACGCATCCCACCCAGCCACCGCCTCCGTAGTTCCCGCCTTCCCCGAGGGTACCCAGCCGCTTTCGCCGCCGCTGCCCCCGCCGCCGCCGGCGCCGGGAGCCCTCCCCAGCGGAGCGGGCCATGCCGGCGAGGCGAAGCGGGTCCCTGCCGCCGCTCCTGCTGCTGCTGCTGCTGGCTCTGCCCGGCCCAGGACCGGCGGGTGAGTGAAGGGGAACCTGGGGGGCGGGGACAAGGGTCCCACCGGGGAAGGAGAGAGTGAGGATGGAGAGGGACTTGCGGGGCTGCTCCCCGCATCCCCGGCATTCCAGACCGGACCCCCCCAATCCCGGGCTGGAGGGGAGGACGTGGAGCAGTGAGGAACCGGTGGGGTAGGGAGTTTTCAGTGGGGTAATCAGAAGAGGCTAAAAGATAATAAGGGACAGATTAATTTATGGAGAGTGTTTGGTTTGGTTGGGGGTTTTCCTCTCTTTATTATTATTTTTTTTTAATTTGTTTTCTATTTTGTAAAAAATTTGAGCTTTTTCTGCTGGAGTAGCCTGGGAGAGGAACTTGGATGGGAGCAAATTGGTTGTGATTTGAATGTTTTGTTTGGAAACGCTTGTGTGTCCCTTGGCAAAGGCTTAGGTGCCTCGCATTGATTTTCCCTTTTTTACTCGTTGGCCTTGACATATTTAAACCAGGCGCCTAAATGCTTCATTAATGCATGAGTGTGAAAGCAGGCACCCTCAGGTAGCCCCTGCTGTCCTCACTGCCCATTCATTCCCCACAGTGAGTGTGAGCAACTGTGGGGGAAAGCTGATGGAGAGATGATATGAACCTATCCTGGCCCCCAAACCTTCCCTGACCTTCTAAATCAGTGGCCAGGGATGTCCTGGGTGAAGCCCAGCACCTGGGCAGCACCACAATGGATGTGAGTCCTTGGAACTCTTGTTGCTTTCACCATCCTCAGCTGTTTAATTACAGTGCTGTAGTTGTAGCTCTATCTAAAGATAAAGATTCAGCAGGAGGGTTGTGGGCTTTCGTGTCTCTCCCTCCCCAGCACTCCTGGGGAGGTATGCCCTCTTCTACCAGTACCCATGGGCTACAGAGGCAGCTCAGTGGCTACTGCACCCTCCTGTCCTCACCGTCAGGTACCTTTGACACACGGGCTGCTTACCTGGAGGACAGACCTCCTCTGGTGCTATTTTTCACACATCCTGCCTTGGTGATGGGGTTAACAGGCTGACAGGCAGCCATGAAGATGCAGGACACACGTTAGGAGGTGTTAGGTGTTGATAACTATTCCTTGCCTGTCTTTTATTGCAGCTGTTTGAGCTTTTGTAAATGGAGAAGAAAATTCTAAATACAGCCTTTCAGTATCTGAAGGGAGCCTACAGGAGAGCTGGAGAGGGACTCTTTGTCAGGAAGTCTAGTGGTAGGACAAGGGGTAACGGTTTTAAATCAGAGGAGGGGAGATGTAGATGAGATATTAGCAAGAAATTCTTTCCTGTGAGGGTGATGAGGCACTGGAACAGGTTGCCCAGAGAACTTGTGGATGCCCCATCTCGGAAGTGTTGAAGGCCAGGCTGGATGGGGCTTTAAGCAACATGGTCTGGTGGGACATGTCCCTGCCCATGGCAGGGAGGTTGGAACTTGATGATCTTTAATGTCCCTTCCAACTCTAACCATTCTATGATTCTATGATAAAGCGATGTCAAAACGTTCAGCATGAACTTCTCCACTCGTACCCCCTCTTCTGCCCCTATAAGCTGTTTGCAAAAGGTGAGACCTTTGATATTAACCATGAATTTCTCCCCAAACCGCTTATGTTCTGCAATGAGGGTAGGGGAGCAATGTCATGGATCTCTAGTCCCACTTCTTTCTCCTTCTGATGCTCCCCAACTGCAGGTACATACCTCAAACCATCATGATTTCCCAAAGAGGCTTCTATGTTAGTCTAGAGTTAGATATCTGTCTCCTATAAGTTTGGGTTTCTTCATCTACAGGAAATATTATGTGATCTATAATGAGGAAAGCACAGCTGAAACGTCTTTGTGTTTCTTATATGTATTGCCTAGAAAAAGGCAGGAAAATATAGCGTAATTGTGCTGTGGGGATTGGAGATGTATTTTTGGAAGCATGTACAAAGATAAGAGCCATATAATTCTTTCTGTGGCTAAGATTTCAGTCACCTGAAAGTGAAACTTCAACCTAGCACATTGAGTTGTGGTCTCTCAGTGCAAGTCATTACAGCTACCATTCCAGCTGGAGAAGAACGTAGCATATATACAATATATCTGCTACAAGAAACACTCAGTAACCTACCAAAATTTTTAAAGCTGATGGAAAGAAAAAAATTAAAAGCAAAAAGAACAACCCACTTGGTCCCTTCTGCTGCACGTTAAGCCACACTGCGTGTCAGAAATATTTCCACTGAACGAAATAGCTGGAGTTACACCATGAGAAACCAGAACAAGACCACCATCAGTGACATGCTAGAGTATAGCAGAAATACAGCAGAAGAAACTGGCAAAAGAAGAAAGACACATTACCATGGATATCTCTCATAGTTTAAAGTAACAATCCAGACTTATGTATGTTTGTAGGCTTATTTTCTCAGTTGATCAAATTCTAAATTAATATTCCTCTGCCGGGAACTTGGAAGAGATAACTCACAGAATGAGGGAATTGTCAGAGTTGGAAGGGACCTCCAGAGACCATCTAGTCCAACTCCCCTGCTAAAGCAGGATTGCCTAGATGCACTGCATTCAGGCGCAGTATCATTGTTAATGTACCATCAACACATGTAAGCAAAGCACAGCCGTAAGTAGTATGTTATATACAGTTGCCATCCTGTGAAGATATATCATAACTTATCATTAGTCCACTGGGCATGGTAACAGCTCAGTGCAATTCACCTAACAAACCTGGTGTAAGAGAAGATCGATTCAGCCTTTTGCCATTCTCTCTGCTGTCTGTTGTGAGACTTGGTGCTTTTTATACCAATGGGCTGATCAGGGCATGGTGCTTTGGGTGGGAAGAAATCTGCTGACCTGTAAAAGGCTTTGGAAAGTGCTTTTGGAGAGTGGTTAACGGAGAACAATCCTTTGGACCCAATGGCCTGTGACAGTCGGGAACACATGCCCCCTTTCTTGATGCTGTTTGCACTGCTTGGATTATTAAACTGCCCAAGGGAAAGGTACAGAGGAGTTGATGCAACGGGAGCCCTTCCACCACCCAGGAATCTGCACCTATGAGTGGAGGTGCTCTTAGTAACACATGGTCAGGAAGCCAAAATTCAGAGTATCTGTGAAAGCAGCACTGTTCAGCGCTACTCACAGAAACAATCTGTCACACTGAAATAAATCTTTTTTGAACTAATTTGTGCTGGAGGTGGTCCAGGCCCCACTCACGCAGGGAACTGGAGTCCCAGCTATTACATGCTCATTTGGCAGCAGGTTCAAGGGTTTTATTATTCCACAAAAAAATCCCAGTACATGCTTTATTATAAACTACTCTGTCAGAGTCCTCTTTTATTGGCAAAGGGTTAGAGCATTCAGGATGCTGCAGTTCATTCTAACAGAGTAAGTATGAGCAGAGAGGACTACAGCAATTCCTTATACTCTTCTAAATCCATGGTGACATATTCAGTGGTTTCACTGGGGCCAGGATTTCATCCTACTAATATTACCAGGATGACTTTTTTCCAGACGCGTGGGTACAGCTGGAAATACAGAGCATAATTCAATAGGACTTCTACACCACGCAGGGAAGCACTGAGCAGAAATGGCATGACTTCATTCATAGAAAGAGCTTAGCTGCCCCGGGTGAGGCTTCTGAGCTCACTTACAACATCAGAGTGACAAGGCTGTGTGGACCCTGGTGTCAAAGCCAGCTTCTCTGTGCTGCCCTCCCTCCACCACACACAGAGGTCTGGTTAGCTCAGTTTCTTACTCAGAGATTTTTCATGTAAAAGCTCTACTCACCTATTTACATCCCTGACTCATAGAAATAACTTTATATATTATGTATTGTGTATATATATAAAACGAACAAGTTAGTTTATTCTGGATGAAGATAGTGCTCTATGAGCCATAAAAACAACGAATTTTCTTACCTGCCACGACTGTGTGCTGACATGAAAAAAAAATGGCAAAGTTTTTGAAATCTGATAGTTAGCTGCTGAGGGGCATCTGGGAGACAAGAACTTTTTAACCATATTTTGGGGTTTCTAAGGTATTTTATTAAACTTACAGTACTTTGAGTTAATCCTTAGTTGGTCTGACTCATGCAAACCAGTGGTGATAAGCTGAGCTATCTCTTAGATATGCAAGCTAAGAACGCAGCCATCTATGTACAGCCCACCTCAGTTGTCATAGTTTTTATGTGGGATTTGTAACCACAGCACTCCTTGCAATGAAAGGAGTAGGAGTCTTGGTACCTCAGTTTCCTCGGTGATATGTCTGAGGTCATATTAGAAGTTTGTGGAATATTAAGGTACACCAACGCTCCCAAATAAAAGAGGACCAGGAACCAAGCTCAAGCAGAGGGTACATGGTCATCCATACTGCTTAGCTGGTAGCTTCATCCCTTGGTTATCTTTGCTTTTCAAGGACGTCTTCTAAGCTGCCATTTCCTATGAAAAAGAATTGCATCAGGATATCTTAGTTTCATCACAGAGACATGTTTGATGCTAATTTTGATGACCACAGTAGATTCAGAAATAAATTCAATATTTTTAAACACTATGAAACTTCTAAAAACTATGAAAACATAGCTGAAAGTTTTGTAAGACACTGAAGATTAATTATATATAGTTATCTGTTATGTTCCTTATATCTTTTAAGAAAAAACATCGTTCTTCAGACTCAGCCATAGGTATCTCCTTCTTCTTCAGCTTGTTTGCAGGGGAGGTAGGAAAAATCTGGTTTTAGATAAAGAAGCTATCAAATAAACTAAATACCAGGCTAGGCAAATAAAAAAAGGCACTAAGTAAACAAAAGGAGCCAAGTACTAGCAGATGACTTACTTGTCTGGGAAGAACCCTAACTAGGCAGATATAGGACATTATAGACTTCAGTTGAACAAGTAGATTTACAAATATTGACTTATACAGATGAACTTGAGGCAACTACAAAACCTTTGATCACCCTCAGCCTTAACTGTTTATTCATAATTTCTAACGTCTGAGAAGTAATTACTGGGAAGCTCTTTTTCATCAGAATTATCAGACAAACCAAATCTCTGAATATGAGAATCTTACATGTACGCACTTCTCTTTTATAAATATTTGCTCTCCAGAATCTGAGGCCCTGAGATCTAGTACTGTCCTGTAAACACAGCCCAGGGACACAGAAGCATAGACTGACAGAACAGCTGAGGTTGGAAGGCACCTCTGGAGGTCACCTCATCCAACATCACTGCTCATGCAGGGCCAACCAGAGCTGGTTGCCCAGGACCATATCAAGCTGGGTTTTGAATATCTTCAAGGATGAAGAGTCCACAGAACCTTCAGGCAACTTATGCCAGTGCTTGGTCACCTTCACATTAAAAAAAAAGTGCTTCCTGATGTTCAGACAGCACCTCCTGTGTTTCGGTTTCTGCCCATTGCCTCTGATCCTGGCACTGGAAACCACTAAGAAGAGCCTGACCCAGTTGTCTTTGTACTTTCCCTTCCGGTGTTTACATACATTGATCCTCCCTGGGTCTTCCCATCTCCAGGCTGAACAGTCCCAACTGTCTCAGCCTTTCTTTCTACGAGAGATGCTGCAGTGCCTTCATCATCTTCATGACTCTTAGTTAAGGTCTCTCCTGTACATCTGTGTCTCTTGTACTGGGGAGCCCAGAACTGGATCCAATACTCAAGGTATGACCTCACCAGTACTGAGTAGGGAAGGCTCACCTCCCTCAATCTTCTGGCAATGCTCCTGGGATATCACTAGCCTTCTTTGTTGCAAGGGCCCATTGCTGGCTCATGTTCAATTTGTTCATGTTCATGTCCACACAGACTCCCCATTCCTTCTCTGCCGAGCTGCTTTCCAACTGGTCAGTGCCCAGCTTGTACTGGTGCCTGGGGTTGTCCCTCTCCAGGTGCAGGACTTCCAATCCCCTTTGTTGAGTTGCATGTGAGACATGCAAGAACACATACAAGAAGGAATCTAGCTGTGCTCATCTAGAGCTGAGTCTATACCCCTGCACTGGAACAGGTTGAAATCTAGATCTTAAACTGAAGGCATGGCAATTCAGAGAGGTTCCAGTTTATGTGAGCAAGGGTAAGGAGCTAGAGTTACCACAGAACCTCTGCACTGTGCTCCATGGTGGTCCTATCTCTCCCTGTCCATTCCCCAGTTCAGCTAAGGCTGGATACACCACTGAGGCATCTGTGAAACCAGGCTGGAAGATTCCAGCTACTTCTTTACCCACTTTGAATTTAAAATGCCAAAGGAAGTACCAATTTTGAGATATTTCAGTAATTCCTGTCTCATCCAGAAACTAGTTACAAACAAGTAGTTCCACAACCAGCAGAGGTGGTGGCACCTGGTTTCCTGTGACCTTTTATCTCATGTTTGGATTATCCTGCATTGATGAATGTGAGCTTTGTTCCAAGCATTGCCTGTGGTGTGATTTCTGCACTGTTTCTCCTGCCGTAGAAACCCTTCCATGGGTCCTTCTATCCATATGTGAAGAGGTGAGATAGACACATAGACTACGTTCCAGGGAGTGTAGAATCACACTCACAATGATCATAAAATGAGAAACAAAACTCCCTGTAGGAGCAAAGGGATCCTTTGCTTCATTTTTTCATCCTTCATTGGCATGGGTACTTCTGAGGTTATACTAGACATACCACGGCTTTAATGCTGTCTGGCAAATTTTGCTTTTCTATCTGGAACTGGACCTGGACAAAATAGTTTAGAAGAAGCATGTGAAAGGAAAATGTACAAATAGAGATTATTGGGAAAATGTGTCATTGTTTAGGATTTAGTAAATATGGGTGACAGATGCTAAGAATGACACATCACACCAGATGTTATTTGTATGTTGGGAAAAGGAAGTATTAGGGTTACAGCACAGAGAATCTATTTGTTAACCTTTCTGGCAGGTGCTGAAGGGAGGACTTACACATAAAAATGTACTTTCCATAAACTTTGGAGTATATGAGGAGCATTAATCATCCTGCAAGCTTGGGTCAGATGCTCAACTTACGTAAAATGATGTAATTCTACTGAACTCAGTGCAATTGTGTTGATTTATACCAGTTAAGTATATCAAACCTATCCCTATCCTTAATTTGTTTTCCTAATTAGAATTGAAATTAGAACAAAAGCAGTGATCATCACTCCTCCAGGAGTTGTTCCATTATTTTAATTGTTAGCAGAATGAAATACCATAGCCCTCATATCCTGAATTGAAATCCTGTGTGCAATTGTACACATCTGTAAAGGAGGAGGACTTATTCTTGAGAGTTTTGGTTTGTAATTTTTATTCTCTATCACTTCGGAATGAAAATTAATTATTAACAGCCTATATGTCTCCAAATCAAAATACGCCACGATCCAGCTTGGAGTAGGTTTGGTAGGATCAACATGATATTAATCTTCTCTGGGTCTTGGGAAAAAATTATTACATAGTTAGAAATAGTTTACAACTAATTACAAGCCTCTAAATCAAATCCAATCCCTTTGAAGTTTGCTAATGTACCATAGTGATTTTGTGAATTCATGTGACTTGCAAATAATTTCAACAGTAGTTTTAGAAGTGCTTGAGACTTTCAAAGCTATATATGAAATATATAGAGACAAAGAAAACTTTTCAAAGCCCTTGAGTGACTTCATCTTCCTAATTGCATTCTTAAAAGCGGTTGACTAAGCCTAAAATAGATAGAAATTAGTAGTTTTTGTTGCTTAGTGATTTACTACATCTGAGCTGTGCCCAGAAAACACCCACACACTTGTAACACAGTGACTTAAACTGCCACCACAGGCACAAAAACTTAATTATTAAGGCTGTGTGACCAGACACTGATTTCCATGAACATATTTCCAAAGCCATGATTTTGAAGTAATCAAAATCAACAAAAATGCCATCAGAATTTACGAAGCCTGTGGTAGGTGTGCTCTGCAACCTGAGCTCCCAGCAGAAAAACCTCTCTGAGCCATATTAAAGGTGAAGGGCCGAAAGAGATGTTAGAATCATAGAATGGTTAGAGTTGGAAGGGACCTTAAAGATCATCAAGTTCCAACCCCCCTGCCATGGGCACATGGACACATTCCGTTGCCACAACGGAAATAAGAAGAGCTTGTTTATAACTCCCTGGCATTGGAAGTCAGCTGATGAGAAAGGAGGAGGCAGAAATAGGTTGTTGTAGGAAGAAGACAGGATTGTACTGAGATGGGGTATCACTGTGAGGGCTGCAAAGG
This sequence comes from Thinocorus orbignyianus, assembly GCA_013400375.1. Taxonomy (NCBI): domain Eukaryota; kingdom Metazoa; phylum Chordata; class Aves; order Ciconiiformes; family Thinocoridae; genus Thinocorus; species Thinocorus orbignyianus. Next base: position 408,116 of record VXBW01003791.1, read on the forward strand.
TACTGGGAGGTGTTCCTGAAACTTGTCCTGGAACTAGAGTGGGAAAGGAAGGGCTGCCTCAACAGTTACTTCATTTCCCTCAGTGCCCCCATGGTAATGCTGTAATTTAGAGATAGATTCTGTGGACAGCCTAAGGAAGAAAGTGAGGTCCTCTCAATCTGATGGCGTTTGCTGAAGATGTGTTTTTTGCTGATCATTTTAGGCTCAACATAGCTTTTCTGTTGATTCTGAAAAAAAAAACTTCCTGAATTCTGACACAGAAAATTTTTTTTTCATCCTGTTCAGTGGAGAATATTGTCTGTTCCATCATTCACAGAGAACAAAGAAGATTCCCCCAGAAATGCCCCCCAAGCAGTAACTGGTCACTTCTTACTCTTACATATCTGAGAAGAAAAACTGGAAAATAGTCTTTTCGATTTGAAATACGTTGTTTCCTATTGTATATGATAGCCATATCAGACATTACCAGAAATTCAGCAGTTGCATTTGAAGTATAGTATCTTGTTCATCATTTCCCTTATTTGTTTGCCCCAAGATAATTATATTCATTGGAAGTTTGGCTTAATGATACTTACATATGCTCTTCATCTTTGCACCAAGGATTATGCTCCAAAGATATTTAGGAGCTTAAAAAGGTAGGTAGGACAATTGATCTTTCTTCTAAGGCGTTTTTCAAAATCCCACTAGGCAAATCCAGGCTTTTTTAGGCATGCAGATATAATAGAAAGTCTCCTCTGAGACTTTAGACAAACAGGCTCATGGAAAGCTGAGTTGATTAAAACGTGCTATCAGATATCTACAGTAATCCATGTGGGCCAGTAACAGACAGGTCTCAAAACATCTACTGGCTAGAATATACAACACATTGTTTTTAGGTGACAAATATATTATATACTGGAATTTTCCTGCTTCCTTTGGGAACCTATGAGTCTAAACTACCTCAGAAGAGTTAATTATTTTTTTCCCTGTAATTCATCCTAAAGTTTCCTTTGCATAACTTCATCCTATTACTCATAGTCTTACCTCATGGCCCACGGTCCCTCTGAAATTTAAACTTATATATGCTACGTATGTAATACATGTGTAGCTACTTTCTACGTCCCCTAGCACTGTCATTAGATTAGGTTATACTTGGCTAGATTCTGAAAATATATTTTTTAAAATATAATCATTATTGTGTCATCAATGTTTAATTAATTGTTGGGTTACTCTAAATTTCTGCCAATTGATTAATGTCTTTGTGTTGCTCAATTGCCACCCACCTGTACAGTGTATTAACCCGGACTGCTTCCCTGTCAGTGCTGCAACGAAGCTGTGATATAAATCCATACAATTCTAAACAAACAAAAACATATAGTTGGTCTATATTGTGTTTAAATGGAGCAAATCAACCTCTGCCCCTTCCTAGACTCCATTTGCCTGAGTCTGCTAGCATGAGGTCATTTTCTTTCCCTTTGCATGGTATTTCTTTCCTGCACAACTGTATTAAATGTGAAATAGAAGCGCAACCTTCATTGAAACAGAGTGAGCAGACTCTGCAGAATTTTACATTTGGAAGGAAACAGAAAAATAGCAGAAAATATCTATCAATACTTAAACTCCTCTATTTTGATATTGAGGGGCACACAGAGAATAGAGCATCCTTTTCAGTTAAAATGGCAGAGGAGAGAATATGCAGAAAAAAAGTACCCTGAGTCATTCTGCGGACAGGATGGGTGGAAAAATAGGGGAGTTACATTTGACTTCTGAAGAATTTTAGAAGCTTATTTTGTACATGGCTGTGACTCTTGATACCTTATGGGAGGGCTAATTCGTGTACCTCAGAACTTCTTTCAAAGCCATTAAACTTCCACAGCTGGAGCACAGCATTTTCTCCCCCCTCACCCTCTCAGCTCCAAGCATCTTGCCCAGCAGGTGACATCTCCATAATGGCAGGAGATGGAAGCCACTGCTGCATCTTTCCCTTTAGTAGGTTTCAAGACTCTCCACAGGGATGGCAGCATGAAACAAATGGTGCCACTTGCTCGGTGGGACCACAGTGTGGGACCAGTGTCTCTGCTAAAGGGAGTGCCTCTACAGAGGTTTTTCTCTGCATGCTGCAGGACAAGGCTGCCACATCACCTGCTTCACACTTGCAGTGTTTGAGCAAATGTTCAAAAATAACTAACCATGGCAACTCTTTTTAAAGATAGACTCTTACATCTCCTCTCATTTTGCATTTCCAAGCCCTTTTGCAAGGGCAGGATGGGCACCAACTTACAACCAAAGCTCTGAAAACGTTCATGAGGTTTGAGAACAGCCAGCAGTGGCAGGCAGAAGAACTGTGCTACAGTTCTGCTCAGCAAAGCAGCCAGGAAATGTGACCCACAGATTTTTGTAATATAAATCTCAGGACTATAACTTGTGTTAAGAGCCAAAGGCTGTGTTAACTGACTGAGCCACTTATTTTGTTAACTGTGCAATAAAAGGAGGAAGAATCTCTTTCCTGGCCTCTGGAGGACTGTTATCTCTTAGCTCTGGGACGTTTGCAATAGCTGTCCAAGTCAATACAAAGGGAGCTGGGTGTTGGTGCACTTGGCACTAAGGCTGCTCATGGCATTTTGACTGCTGATAAGTGTTCTTACTACTCTAAATCCTCCGACTATCGCATTGCCTCGTGATCCAGGATGAATTCTTTGCCAGTGACTTGAAGGAATGAAAATTGAAGCTTGTTTTACAAGAAGGGACAATAACGGGGACGATAAATCAAGGGAAATTATCCTATCTACTTGGGCCATTAAAAGTTCTGTTATATTCATTTTTTAATCAAACACTTTCTGTTCCAGTGGACTACCAAGCTTCTTAATCAGCAAAAACAGAGTAAACTTCCAAAAAACTGTAATCACAAGGGACATCCCGAAGATAAAAGTTATCATTTTAAAATGTGTTTTCTTATTTGTGTTCTTTAATAACTTGGACAACTAAACTCAAGGAAATGTAAAAAGCCAAGCTCCTTTTGGAACTTTATAGTCCAGCCAATAAAATGCATCCACATGGTGGAGAGCTGACAAAATAAGTTTTACGAGGTGAGTCAGTCATTTTCAGTGGCACTCATCTGGCAACATTAGACAATACATTATACTTCCTACAGTTCTATGGGAAAAATAAATGAGATTGAGAGCACAGTCTTCTGACCACTTTGAACCTGACACAAATCCCAAGCTGTAGGGGCAGTCCAAAACCTTACCAAAACCAAGATTTTACTTTGGATCCAGGCTTGATAACACAGACAAAATGAAGACAGAAGCAAGTCATCATAAAATATGAGGAGGTAAGTCAGTATTCACTCTTCCATGCTCTCTAATTTTAAGTCAAGAATACCTGAGATGAGACAGATATTTTAAAAACTGATAGCTAATTTGATGTCCTGCTATACAGCTTGGAAAGTCACTTCAACAGTTTCAGTTCCTATGTAAAAGGCAGCAAAATACCTGCCCTGCTCCAGGCTTGAGGATGCACCAGATATGTCTGCACTAGGACAGGGTCAGTAAATGTGGTTTCTCAGAAGACTATAGACCTAGATTAGAAAATAAATCTCAATTTTAAAGAGTTCACCTGGAAAGATTGCCTATGAGTTTGGAAAAGGACACAGGACTCAATGAAGTAGGGACAAGCTGTTACAGTGACCAAGAAATACATGCAAGTTTTTTCTCCTCTGGCTTTACAATCAAAACAAAACAAAGGACTAAAAGAGGTTAGATCTCTCTCCTCTTTAAGTACCATGAACATTTCACGGACTCATGGAATTGTCAGAGTTGGAAGGGATGATCCAGTCCAAATCTCTTGCCAGAGAAAGATTGCCTAGAGCGTGTTACTCAGGACGGCATCCAAGTGGGTCTTGAAGGTCTCCAGAGAAGGGGACTCCATACCCTCCCTGGGCAGACTGTTCCAGGGCTCTGTCACCCTCACTGGAAAGAGATTTTTCCTCATAGTTGAATGGAACTTCCTGTGTTCCAGCTTCTGTCCAGTGCCCCTCATCCTGTCACTGGAAACCACTGAAAAGAGGCCAGCTCCATCCTCCTTCAACCCACCCTTCAGATACGTATAAGCATTCATAAGGTCTCCTCTTAGCCTTCTCTTCTCCAGAGTCCCAGCTTTTTTAGCCTTTCCTCATAAGGGAGATGCTCCAACCCCTTAATCATCTTGGTTGCCCTACGCTGGACTCTTTGCAGTAGTTCCCTGTCTCTCTCAAAGTGGGGAGCCCAGAACTGGATGCAGTATTCCAGTTGTGGCCTCAACAGTGCAGAGGAGAGGGGAAGAATTACCCCCCTTGACCTACTGGCCACACTCTTCCCTGTGCAGCCCAGGATTCCATTGGCCCTCTTGGTGACAATTGCCAAATGTTACTGGCTCATGGAGAGTTTACTATCTACTGGGACCCCCAGATCCTTCTCCTCAGAAGTGCTTTCCAGCAGGTCTACCCCTAATCTATACTGGTGTCTGGCATTCTTCATCCCCAGGTGCAGGACCCTACACTTGACCTTATTGAACTTTAACATTTGTTGCATCTTTCAATCACTTGGTTCACTGCAAATCAAAGCTTTACTATTCTTGTAATGAAGTGGTGAAGAAAAAATTTTTTCATCCAAGGTTACTGTGGTAGTTTGACCCTGGCTGGACATCAGGTGCTCACAAAAGCTGCTCTATCACTCCTGTCCTCAACTGGACAAGGGAGAGAAGATATAACAAAAGGCTTGTGTGTCGAGATAAGAGATCACTCACCTATTATTGTCATCGCAAAAACAGACCAAAGTAGATGTTTCTCTCTGCTTGTCACCAGGAGAACCTATCTGACTCATTGAGAACTATATAGTATGCTGCAAAAGTCTAAGGATTGTCAAAGAAAGCCTGCTTCAGATGTCTGCTTTCTTCTTCAGTTTCTGTTGCTACTTTAATAGAACTGATGTTCAGTTGCTGATTTTTCTCAGTCTAATAGATTTGTGCACTGCTGGAGGTGTAGGACACCTGCCTCACCTCTTCAGAAGGCTGAGCTCCACATGAGCTCATCCTTGGGATTATTCTTGGACATCATCATGACCATCCTGTTTTGATGTCAAGAGACAGCCGAACCTGTGACAGTGACCCCTCCTCCACTGTCCCCTGCCACTTCTTTCATCATAATTGCATTGCAAAAACAAGATAAACAACCTTCATTCAACTGCTGGATACTTTTACTAGGGTTCAATAATCTTTTTTGTTGTTGAAGCATATTCATACCCGATAAGAATCTGTGAATCTGCTGGTCCTGTCTCTCCCGTGCTTGTACCTCATGTTATTTTCATTAAGATTTTTCTGATCTGATTTAATTTTAAAGCTTTATCCTGGTGGTATTTGATAGAAAAGGATGCAAGTAGACATACTGTTTCCCTTCTACACTATTTAAAGAGGGTACATGAGTCCTTGTGGAGATGAGCAATGTGTGGTCCTGGCTTTCTTGTATAAGAAATCTGTTTTTGTGAGCTCTGAGGCTCTGAACCTGAGGTGTAGGACAGAGGGGGCTTGGAAGCATGTAGAGCGAGACACACAAATAGCATAAAAATGAGGAGTAAGTAACTGAATTGGGGGCTGAAGTTTCCCAAGAGCCTCTGCACTTTTAATGCTATTGCTAAATAATCCTTTGATTTATCTTTTAAAATATGGTCTCAAAGCTGGTATTTGCCTTACCTGAACTCAGTCATCTAAAAATTGTGTGCTAGTCTAGGCTGCTCAGTAACTGAGTAAGACTCTTTTTAGTTATTCAGGTGAGGGAGATGAGTCAGTCCCACTCCCTTTCTGAAGGACTCATTCCCAGTGGCTCTGGAGTAGGGGCAGTGTGGGAACAAAATGCCAGCTTTCGAGGACCACAGTTTTACAGAATCCTAGAACTTTTATGGTTGGAAGGGGCCTCTGAGATCATTGAGTCCAACCATAAAAATGCCACATAACAAGAGTTCTTCTTTGCTTGTATTGGACGCTTTGAGGCTTACCTTTACAAGCTCCAAATGGTAGAAAAAGTAACAAGAACTTTATTAGTAAAATGCTTGGTGTGCTAGCCTGAGTGGAATGATTATTCTATGGACTGGATAGTTGGAAAGCTTCGGTAATTTGACTGAACAGCTGAAAGCACTCCTGTGTACAGGACACAATGGTTGTGTGCTTCAGTGGTGGACTATATAGACATTGTGCCTACTTTAGGTATGTCCTGGAATATTTATCACAGGCATTTCTGAAATGAAAACTTTTCATTTCTGTGNATACGTATAAGCATTCATAAGGTCTCCTCTTAGCCTTCTCTTCTCCAGAGTCCCAGCTTTTTTAGCCTTTCCTCATAAGGGAGATGCTCCAACCCCTTAATCATCTTGGTTGCCCTACGCTGGACTCTTTGCAGTAGTTCCCTGTCTCTCTCAAAGTGGGGAGCCCAGAACTGGATGCAGTATTCCAGTTGTGGCCTCAACAGTGCAGAGGAGAGGGGAAGAATTACCCCCCTTGACCTACTGGCCACACTCTTCCCTGTGCAGCCCAGGATTCCATTGGCCCTCTTGGTGACAATTGCCAAATGTTACTGGCTCATGGAGAGTTTACTATCTACTGGGACCCCCAGATCCTTCTCCTCAGAAGTGCTTTCCAGCAGGTCTACCCCTAATCTATACTGGTGTCTGGCATTCTTCATCCCCAGGTGCAGGACCCTACACTTGACCTTATTGAACTTTAACATTTGTTGCATCTTTCAATCACTTGGTTCACTGCAAATCAAAGCTTTACTATTCTTGTAATGAAGTGGTGAAGAAAAAATTTTTTCATCCAAGGTTACTGTGGTAGTTTGACCCTGGCTGGACATCAGGTGCTCACAAAAGCTGCTCTATCACTCCTGTCCTCAACTGGACAAGGGAGAGAAGATATAACAAAAGGCTTGTGTGTCGAGATAAGAGATCACTCACCTATTATTGTCATCGCAAAACCAGACCAAAGTAGATGTTTCTCTCTGCTTGTCACCAGGAGAACCTATCTGACTCATTGAGAACTATATAGTATGCTGCAAAAGTCTAAGGATTGTCAAAGAAAGCCTGCTTCAGATGTCTGCTTTCTTCTTCAGTTTCTGTTGCTACTTTAATAGAACTGATGTTCAGTTGCTGATTTTTCTCAGTCTAATAGATTTGTGCACTGCTGGAGGTGTAGGACACCTGCCTCACCTCTTCAGAAGGCTGAGCTCCACATGAGCTCATCCTTGGGATTATTCTTGGACATCATCATGACCATCCTGTTTTGATGTCAAGAGACAGCCGAGCCTGTGACAGTGACCCCTCCTCCACTGTCCCCTGCCACTTCTTTCATCATAATTGCATTGCAAAAACAAGATAAACAACCTTCATTCAACTGCTGGATACTTTTACTAGGGTTCAATAATCTTTTTTGTTGTTGAAGCATATTCATACCCGATAAGAATCTGTGAATCTGCTGGTCCTGTCTCTCCCGTGCTTGTACCTCATGTTATTTTCATTAAGATTTTTCTGATCTGATTTAATTTTAAAGCTTTATCCTGGTGGTATTTGATAGAAAAGGATGCAAGTAGACATACTGTTTCCCTTCTACACTATTTAAAGAGGGTACATGAGTCCTTGTGGAGATGAGCAATGTGTGGTCCTGGCTTTCTTGTATAAGAAATCTGTTTTTGTGAGCTCTGAGGCTCTGAACCTGAGGTGTAGGACAGAGGGGGCTTGGAAGCATGTAGAGCGAGACACACAAATAGCATAAAAATGAGGAGTAAGTAACTGAATTGGGGGCTGAAGTTTCCCAAGAGCCTCTGCACTTTTAATGCTATTGCTAAATAATCCTTTGATTTATCTTTTAAAATATGGTCTCAAAGCTGGTATTTGCCTTACCTGAACTCAGTCATCTAAAAATTGTGAGCTAGTCTAGGCTGCTCAGTAACTGAGTAAGACTCTTTTTAGTTATTCAGGTGAGGGAGATGAGTCAGTCCCACTCCCTTTCTGAAGGACTCATTCCCAGTGGCTCTGGAGTAGGGGCAGTGTGGGAACAAAATGCCAGCTTTCGAGGACCACAGTTTTACAGAATCCTAGAACTTTTATGGTTGGAAGGGGCCTCTGAGATCATTGAGTCCAACCATAAAAATGCCACATAACAAGAGTTCTTCTTTGCTTGTATTGGACGCTTTGAGGCTTACCTTTACAAGCTCCAAATGGTAGAAAAAGTAACAAGAACTTTATTAGTAAAATGCTTGGTGTGCTAGCCTGAGTGGAATGATTATTCTATGGACTGGATAGTTGGAAAGCTTCGGTAATTTAACTGAACAGCTGAAAGCACTCCTGTGTACAGGACACAATGGTTGTGTGCTTCAGTGGTGGACTATATAGACATTGTGCCTACTTTAGGTATGTCCTGGAATATTGATCACAGGCATTTCTGAAATGAAAACTTTTCATTTCTGTGCTAATGATGAAGGTTTTAAGGACAGATATGCTCACCTGTGCTGTTCTGACTTCTATTTCCTGGTAATTTTTAGAGAGGATGTATGAATACCAAAACAGGATGTAGGAAGGCATGCAGCTACCACTTCTTTTTTTCCATGTTATTTTTGCTTTGAGTCCTAATAAGAGGACCCCACATTTTTTAACAGAAAACTACTATAACAACAGTTGACTTTCCAAATCTATTTCTTTAATTATTATTATTTTCTTAGGGGATAAAAAGGGTAGGACTCTGAGGAAACAATATATTTCAAGAACAGGATGAAAAATGCTGCTGTTCATATCAATTCTGGGTTTTCAGATTTCAGTATGAACCCAGTTCTGTCCCCTTTGCTCAGTTTGAATACCTGGAAATTAATGTTCTGCTATCTGTTTATTTTTCAACATATGGTGTGTGGGTTTGTAAAAATAAAATGTACTCAAAAGAAAGAAAAGACTTGTAAAACCAGTATAGGAAGTTCATGCCCTGCAAAATTGCATCTTGAGGCAATTCGTCACTCCTGGAGAATGGGTCAAAGATGGACATCTTTGTGTTGGAAGGAAAATAATGCCAAACCTAGTAGCTACAGAGTACCTCCTGGTTGTCATCCGCATGTGGTGAACCCTACAACACAGTGCGAGACATGATCCTTGTACATCTGTGCATCTGTACATCTGCTATAGATTGTAGCATTTGACAGGGGAGTGAAGAGTGAGCAAGATTGGCTCATAATAAACAACCTGGAGGAAAATACAGCCTGCCTTTTGGCTGTAAGTGTGGCCAACTCCCCTGGAAAATGCTCCATGGATAAGACACTAAAACTTCTTCACTACAGTGCTTTTGGAAAAATGTATGTATTTGATTAATCAACATCTATATTTATGCGCTAAATTACAGGGTTTCAAATAAGCAGAGAGGCAGGATGAAATAAACAAAACCATTATCGTTAGATAGCTTTGCAATTTTAACATCAGGATTTAAGCTGTTTAGGCAGCCTCATTTCATAAAAGAAAAACATAGCAAGATTTTCTGCTCAGATGGGAGCTGATGGGAAACAAGATTCTCCAGGCACTTCGGGTTTGCTTTGGTAGCAAAAGAAAAATGCAAGGCAAGAGTCAGAGAAGGATAGCAGTCAGCTTTAGTCAAAGCACCTTGTGGGAAATATGGTGCCCTTCTGAAACCCCCAAAGGATGGAGCGATAGGACTACCTGACAATCTGAGTTTTCCTTTTCACATCTGGGTCCTTGGGCTTGAAAAGAAAAGCTTGAAAACACTGAATCTTCAGTGTCACAGATGAGCAAAAATAGCTCACAAAGTAAGAAAAAATTAAAATCAAACCTTGAAATGTATTGTTTTAATTTAAAACACCATAAAATTCCAGACTGATGTCATAGATTTCAAAAAATTGCAATTAGCTGTGTTTTAATAAAGCTTGAATACAGATGGCTGCATAGATTAACTACTAACATTTACTGTTTAAATTGCACTAGGAGCAGATTACCAAAAATAACCTAATGATTGACTACTCCTTCTCACCTATGCAGCCACACCTTTCGCTTTCCTACTCCAGGATGCAGCAACTATTGCTGGAGGCTTGGATGAGGACTCCTCAGTTTCTCGTCAGTACTGTTAGCTGGAGAGTGGAGTCATGCAAGCTGCAAAACTGGTCCTGACTTTCTATATCCACAGGTTTCTGTTTATCCACAGGCCCATGAGCGACCCTGCAGAGCTTTCTGCTACTGCTTGGTCTTTGGAAGTTGGCAAATCTATCTGGTACTTACGTCTCTAAATGATTATTCTACAATTGCAGGCTGTTTGAGTGTAAGTCATCCTGTTACCAGTAAAAGTTGGCCTTAAACTTGGAGACAAAGCCAAAAGGTGAAGAGCAGCCAAATCACAAAAGACAACTTCTCTGCTCCAACAACCTTGTCCATTGAATTCTCATCTACTTTACAGAACCCCGTGTTCTTTTTTGAATTCCTAGACTAACATATTAAGTAAACAAGATACATTTGGACAGTCCATTTCTTTTTTTCTCCAATTGTCCTTTGGAAGGAGAAATTTTTTAGCATCAAAGAAGGCAGATTGATTCCTCCAGTTAGTAATACAGAGTTTAAAGATATAGTTCACAGATATCAGTGCTACTTTGAAGACACGTCAAGTTATTTTCTTCAGTTGCTGAAGGCCATTGCTCGTGACAGGAAATCTAGATGGATTTATTCAAAATACCGTCACTTCTTGAGATTTTCATGTTCACCTCGGTTCAGATTTGAAAAATAAAGTATTGAGTTGAATTTCTGGGTATCTAAATATCCTGGACTAGCTCCACAGGAGTGACAGTTCATGTGTCACAGACGGCTGCAGAGAAAAGGCAGGAAAATCACTGCTACTAGCCAGTGTTTGTCCTGGCATCTTTGCTGTTTGCCTACCAGTCATTAAATTGCAATAATGCTTTTCATGAGTGTTAAGCTGTGGCAACTTGTTTGGAGTTATGGCTAAATTCCACTTTGGCTAAATGTACAGATGGGCTTCTATTTTTCCTGTTGTTTCTTTAACAGCTGTGGAGTTTTAGGCTCATGCAATGCTATCTGCAAACCAACAGAGTATTGGGCTCCAATGTACAAGTACTTCATTAATCTTCTAGCAAAATGCAAGTACTAAGAGAAATAAGCAGTTGGGATAAGATGTTTGATTTTTGTCAGGAACATTTTAAATTTTACTCTCTTGAGTAAAGTCAAAAGATTTGTAGCAAGATCTTGTAGACATTTACCGACTCCCAGGGCTTACTTTTTTCTCCCAGCTTGAGCAAGAGCAGAGAACTGCAAACCCCATCTCTTCTACCAAGAGGATAAACTGGAACCTTGCTTACGGTAAGACTCAAGAAGGTGGCAGTCCAGATCTGAAGGCATTTGCTTCTGTTCAAAGAATGATCAAAAAATGAGTCTAGCATAGTATGCGGTCAGGTAACATATGCCACTTGTACATTCCTTGGTACTCATCCCGCTCCAGAGCTCCAGCCTGTGGCCAACACCGTATCAGTATCAGCACAAGGAAAGGTTTGGCACAAACACAGCTTGTGGTTTGGGTCTGTTTTGTAGAGCTGCAGCCCCAAAGCAAAAAGAAAGCAGAGAGGAAAGGAACAGCAGTGAACCTGACCTTAGCATGCAGCTGAAAGCCAGCCTTCTCATGGGCTGAGTACTTGGTTTTTTGAAGAAATGCATTTACTTGTCCTTAACTTGAGCAATTGCCCATAGATTGTCTTTATTTCTGCTTCTACAATGAAGTAGAACTTTGTGTACTGTCTTAGTGCACAGAAAGTTTTCCAGACAAGAATGTTCAATTTGCTTGGTACATTTCTCCTCAAACAGAAAAAAAAGGCTAAAAAATCTACATTCCTGGGCTAAGCACACAGATAAAAATGTGTACAAATGTGCTGCTGTCTTTATATACATATTTAGCTGATCTGTTATATGTGAATTGCCATTCTTCTTGAGTTGTCTCAACATGTGAAATGATTCCCAGCTGAAAGACAGACATACTTCTCCAAAATGAGCCTGGAAGGTTTTCCAGATCTGTGCTTTCTTAGTACCTAGCCCCATTTCTCTCTGTCTTGCCTCTTCATACTTTAACAAGTTGGAGAACTATGAAAACTGTTGAAGAAAGGAAATTCTGAAGTGATGAAACTGACTGAATTACCTGACAAACTTGTAGAAACGTACAAAGTTAGGGGCTACACCTCATTTTATCTAATAAATAAGGAGCAGCTCGCATTTCCATGTTGTATTTTGCACTGCAGGATGAATTTGCCCGATTTTTTCCTGGACCCCACTTCCTCTTCCCACTGTCTGGCCCCTGCAGGGAGTGAAAGTAGCTGGGACAATGAACTTTTGACCACAAACTCTGCCCTTCATGATCACTGAAGGCTATTTCATGGGGAACACCACTATTTTCTAGATCCCAGAGAAAGCATATGTCACTAGAGTCAGTGACTCAGGATTTAAGCAGTGACTCACCACTTGTCTGCAGTGTTAGGGTATGAACTATTTGCTACCACATTGCTGTTTCGGCCAAGTCCCAGCACTAAGATGCAGTACTGGTTCTCACAAAGCTGACATGCGGGCCTTCACTTCATGGCTGGTTTATAGTCAGTATTATCAAAATATCAGGTCTGACCAGTACTTTAAGCCACTAGAGTAGAGGAAAATCCTTAGGTGTGTAGTCTCCAGCTTCACTCTACCAGCATGCCTCTGTCGGGTGATCATGAAGTTTGTCATTTCTGCTTTGTAAAGAGACAACACAGGTCATTTAAGAACATTTGGCCTGACAGAAGAGATGTCTTTAAAGAGGACAAGTACTTAACCTTAATCTGAGCTAGACTCCACTGCACTCAAGACTTGGAAATGACGTTTTGACCCCACTTGTCGTAGACACTGCTCACAGTGACTTATTGTAAAAATGCTTTCAAATGTTGAGCTCAGCTTCTTTCCAAGTCCTTCCACATACTCACAGGAAAAGTCAACTTCAGCGTATTTCTTTGTCTAAAAGAAAAGCAATAGCAAAAACCCCGTAAGCAGTTCTGCATACATGTGCTTTTGCATGACCAAAAGCTTTATCATACAATTAGAGAATTGTCAGAGTTGGAAGGGACCTCTGGAGATCATCTAGTCCAACTCCCCTGCTAAAGCAGGATTGCCCAGAACACATCACTCAGGACTGCATCCAGGTGGGTACTGGAGATCTCCAGAGAAAGGGACTCCATACCCTCCCCAGGCAGGCTGTTCCAGGGCTCTGTCACCCTCACCACAAAGAAGTTCTTCCTCATATTTGAATGGAACTTCCTATGTTTCAGCTTCTGCCCACTGCCTCTCATCCTGTCACTGGGAACCACTGAAAAGAGTCCAGCTTCATCCTCCTTCAACCCACCCTTCAGATACTTATAAGCATTATTAAGGTCTTCCCTTAGCCTTCTCTTCTCCATAGTCCCAGCTCTCTCAGCCTTTCCTCCCAAGGGAGATACTCCAATACTTTAATCATTTTGGTTACCCCATGCTGGACTCTCTCCAGTAGTTCCCTGTCTCTCTTGAACTGGGGAGCCCAGAACTGGATGCAGTATTCCAGCTGTGGCCCCACCAGTGCAGAGGAGAGGGGGAGAATGACCTCCCTTGACCTACTGGCCACACTCTTCCCTATGCAGCCCAGGATTCCCTTGGCCCTCTTGGCGACAACGGCACATTGCTGGCTTGTGGAGAGTTTACTGTCTACCGGGACTCCTAGATCCTTCTCCTCAGAAGTGCTTTCTTGCACGTCCACCCCTAACCTATATTCATGTCTGGCATTCTTTCTTCCCAGGTGCAGGACCCTACACTTGCTCTTGTTGAGCCTGTTCTTCTCTGCTTCTGTAACACATCAACTACATTAAGGCAGTTTTGTCCTATAAATTTTTATAATATGAGAAGGCAAACAACATGATATGTGTAGGCGAGGAGACAGTCAAACACATGCAATTCAAGCCTAGTTTTTCACAGGTGTGAGAGCTGGCTGGTTTTATTCAGCTACAGGAAAAGATGGGCAAACCAGGACATTTGTGGAATCTTCAATTTTCAATGCTGTAAACAGAGCAGGACTGCCCTCCACACCATCCAGGTTATGCTGGCTGATTTCTTACAAAAGAGGTGAGAATTAGGTCTTCAAGAGAAATTTCAAAGAGCGAAAGATTGCAAGTTTAAGGCTGAGCGCGATGTATAGTGTAAAATGATTGTGAGAAACATAGACAAATACAGGATGAAGTTGACTTTATCAAAAGCAACTTGATAAGGGACAAAATCTGTCCAGGCAGAGTGCAGCTTATTAGAGTCTTTGGATGAGAGGACACGTAGCTGGAATTTGATGCAATAGAGAGGTGAAACCTGAGGTGCAGAGATATCAACCTCTTCCTCTCCCCTGTGTGTGCAGCCTTGCTCCCCATCCCTGTCAGTAATGGTGACACTTGCCCTTTTCCCTCCCTCGGTGGGTCAGTTTGCTGACAAAGAACCACTGGGCCAGCGCTGTGAGTATTCGAGATGGCAATCTCTCTGCCGTGAAAATGGGAGGCAGCGTAACTTAATAGGAAAAGTCAACACTGTGGAGAAAGAACAAGCCTGAACAGCCCTCTGTGTTCTCCCTTTGTGGAAGGCTCGGCCCCGGCCCCAACTTGCATCTGTGCAGGGAAACGTTAGCATGCTATTAGCATATCATTTCTTCCCTGAAAGAGAGGGCTTGTGCGCCAGCAGCAGCTCAGACGGACACGATCCCAGGACGCTTGCATTCCCTCTTCGGGAGGCATTGCCATGCACACGTTTTCTGCAGCCGCTGAGATGCAGAAGGGAACAGACGGGTGAGATGAAAAATGAACTCCTACGTGGGGCGGGCAGCTGAAAACGGCACAAAGGGAAGCAAAGAGCTCTGGGTGGCATTCACAGATGCCACTCGCCCTTGTGTTACCAGCCGAATTCTTTGGCAGCGCTTGGCTTTTTGCACCGGCTTAGCTTTCTCAGCGAGCTGAATGCAGGGCTGATCTTAGTGTTCCTGCTTGTTTGTGTTGCCTGAGCAAGAAATAGCCCTGTTCGCAGACCCACCTCCCTTGTTCTGAGGCACTGGGCACCCTTTTAATGAGTCCTTGTGTAGCACAGCTTACAGTTCGGATACAAAGCAAGACAAAAGGGCAAGGAAAACCAAAATAGGCGAAAAGGACAAAGTAACAGAGAAATTAGCATAAATTTAGCTAGTTACAACCATACTAAATGTAGCAAGAATCAAGGCTGGCTTTCTCACAGCCTGGCTCTGCTGGGGTGTGTTTTGTCTGGCATCATAACAGAGGTGAGCTTTTAATTAGTATGATCCTGAAATCAGTGGGATATTGGCACAGTAGGAGTAGTGGCTGTACTTCAAGACCTCCCATTTAAAGTAGCCTGAGTGCTGGAGAAAGAGGTTTCAGATGAGAAACACCAATGAAACCCACAGAATATTTCAGACTTTTGAAAACTTTTATCGGAATTGCCATTCTACTCACAAGATGAAGGACGGAAAAATCTGGCCCCAATTAAAGAAAAACTCTTGATTAAAATGGTGATTTCAGTGCAGCTTCCAAAGGAAAATACTATTTAAAGCTCCTGTTTCCTCATTTTGACAGATTCCCCTGGGAAATGTACATAGGAGTAACTCCTTCAGAAAACACAGTGTGCTGTCCTTTGAACTTGGATGAAATTCCACATGAAAAATATAAGAGCTCAGTATTCTTTTTGCAAACAGTCTCATCAGAGATAGGTATGCAGAATGCTCTCTCTATATATATATATAAAATAATCATCTGTGCTAAAGGAAAAGAAACAAGCTCAAGGTTAAAGATGACCAGGAAAAATGGAGTGTGTGTTTCGGTTTTGGTCTTTGAGAGCAGGGTTCTGCACTGCCAGGTCCTGCAAATCATATTGCCTCTGCTGAGAGAATATGACTCTCCGTGCAAAAATCAGGTGTATCACTGCCTGCAAGAGAGGTGAAGATGCTGCAGGAAGCAAGAGCTCTCTTTAAGATGGCGAACAAATAATTTAAAAAATAATGCCAATGTGTGATGTTTTCTCTAAAGGAGGGGTGAATTATACAGGAATGTCGATAAGCCAGGAACTGGAAAAGTAAACAGAAAGTAGGCTCAGACATAGATTTTAAAGCAATCTGGTCACATTCTTAACCCAAGCACAGGATTTTATGGTAAGCACATGTGTGCCTGATGCTCATCACATTCCCGACTGAGGACCATAATACTGGACAGTATTGTAGAGCAGGGGGTACCTGTCGTTGATTTGGACGTGGAATAGCAATTCAGTGGACAAGAGTGCCAGCGTCTGCTGCTGGGCAAGTGAATCACTTTTGAGCAGTATTTTGGGGAAAAACCTCCGTATTGATCATCAAGAAAAAAGCCAGTGAAATAATATCACTTGTCAAAAGTGAATTTGCCAAGTGATTTCCCATAGTTTTAGAGGTTTTTGTTGCATGTAGCAAGTATCTAACCCCCAGGGTAAGGGTCAGAGTCAAGGATAGTTCAAATGAATGGAACAAGCTAAAGCAAGGTCAAAGTGTGTCAAAGAGCATCCTACCTCTCAGGACACAATTACTCCAAAGAATCATTACAGTAGGCTCAGGTATTACAGCAGTCTATTTTACATTGATTCTTTTTTGGGGGTTGGTTTTTTTTTTTTGGTGGTTTTTTTGTTTTGTTTGTTTTTGTTTTTTTAATTCCCATTCCTCCCATGAGAATATTTCAGCAGACCTAGTTTCAATAGCTGGCTTATGTTTTCTTTTTCCAGGAATGAAAAACATCATGTATGAGAGTCATTTGACCAAATACAGACATCTGTTTCCAAGCTAGTCACCCTCCAAGTTCCTTTAGACTCTCTGCAGACAAAAAACACTTTGAGGGAGAGATTTGTCTCATGCTAAAGACAGCTAAATTTAGGCAAATCAGTTGTGCCCTCAAAGACTATACTTGTTGCTTTTCTCTGCAAGCTAGATGAGAGAGACTAGCTCAGATGTTCCCATGTACACTGAAAATGCCTAACCAGAAATGAATGCCAGTGCTCCCTACTTTGTGCTTTCTTTTCTTTTGAAGTGCCACCAATGTTACTTTTTTTTTGCCCAGTTCCTGATGTAATTTCTGATTTGTGACTACTCTGTCATTGCTAGGTGAGAAAACAGAGTTGCCTCCCTCTTCCACAACAGGAAAAGTCGACTCTGTTCTGGAGGAAACGGTGTCACCAGCTCTTAGTGCTACAATCATCATCATCGTCACCATTATCATATCGGGGAGTACTTACTTGTGTTTCCTGAAATACATCTGCTCTGGATGCTGCAAAGCTGCCCAAGTAGTGCCAGCCAGAAGACTGGATCCTAGCAGGTCTGAAGAGCAAGTCTAACCTCATCTCATCAGGTGATTTACTGAGCTGTGGTAAGAACTACCTGTAACCAAGATGAAATAGCAGAAAGCAAAGGAGACATGTTATCTGACAAATAATAACTACCAGACTCTTGCTTAATATCAGGGATTTGCCATACTGTACTCTATGTGACTTAATTGGTTCTTCCTAGGTATGGTGAATCTTCTTCAGAAGTTTTCTGATTAAATGCTACTGTAAATCACACTTTCCTTGTCTGTCTTTGGTAATGTTTGTCATCCTCTCTCATAACATCTAGTTTATTGCATCTTTATTGACACATCTCTGCTTTCATATTTGACAACGGATTTGGTGTTCCAGACACTTTTCATTGCTATCAAGTGTTTTCTCTTCGGGAGACAGAAAAAAGACAGGACTGGAGACCTCGGGAAATGTGAATTTATCATCTGTTGAAATTCATAGAATCATAGAATCATTCCGGTTGGAAAAGACCCTTGTGATCATTGATTCCAATCATTAATTCCACTCTACAATGTTCTCCCTCCACCATATCCCCCAACACCACATCTAAGCGACTCCTAAACACATTCAGGGATGGTGACTCAACCACCTCCCTGGGCAGCCTATTCCAGTGTCTGACCACTCTTTCTGTGAAGATTTTTTTTCCTAATGTCCAGTCTAAACCTACCCTGTTTCAGCTTGAAGCCATTCCCTCTTGTTCTATCACTAATTACCTGTGAGAAGAGACCAGCACCAACCTCCCTACAATGTCCTTTTGAATAGTTGTAGAGAGTGAGTGATGAGCCTCCCCTCTCAGCCTCCTCTTCCTCAAACTAAACATTCCCAGCTTCTTCATTTGTTCTTCACAAGATTTATTCCCCAGGCCCTTCACCAGCATTGTTGCCCTCCTCTGCACTTGCTCCAGCACCTTGATATCTCTCTTGTATTGAGGTGCCCAGAACTGGACACAATACTCAAGGTGTGGCCTCACCAGTGCTGATTCCAGGGGGACAATCACCTCCCTACTTCTGCTGGTCACACTATTTCTAATACAAGCAAGGATGCCATTGGCTTTCTTGGCCACCTGGGCACACTGCTGGCCTTTTGTCAATTAGAACACCCAGGTCCTTTTCTGCCAGGCAGCTCTCCAGCCACACTTCCCCAAGCCTGCAGCGATGCGTGGGGTTATTGTGGCCCAAGTGCAGGACCTGGCACTTGGCCTTGTTGAAGCTCACACTGTCAACATTGCCCATCAATCCAATCTATACAAGTCTCTCTGTAGAGCCTCCCTATCCTCATGCAGATCAACACTCCCACTTAACTTGGTGTGTAAAGACAAAGTGGACACACTTGTAGAACTTCAAGACAAGTCTTTGTATATATACTGATATCTGAATGATACACTAATACACTATAGCTTGCACTGTATCAAGTACTCACATTTACTACCATACCTAAAAAGTCCATGTGTCCTTTTTCTTTGCTGCTGAAAGACTTCACTTCTGCCATGTAACCAAGCTGCTATTGGGCATCTATCAGAACCTCAACTACATTGGCAGTTTCAGAAAGCTCTCTGTTGACATCATTCTGGCCACGCCAGTGCTATTCTTCCAGTTACACGTCCTATCCACTGAGTGAAACTTGTTTGAACTACGTTAGCCAGGGGGAGGGAGGGGGAGGAGGAACATCTGGATGAAATAAAAAATGAATTTGAAGCTTTCTGACAGCAGACTTTTTTACTCTTTCCTGGGATCATCTGAGAAAATGAAGTTCAGAAGAAAATATCAGTGGAATGGCTCCTCTTGGGTCATTTCAGCTTAAGCTGAATAGGGAAGTATTGAAAAGCTTCTTGGAAGACCTGATTGTGGACTTTGCTGTGCAGCTCCCAAAGCAAAAGAAGTACACATAAATAAAGGTAAACACCCAGAGATGGCCTGTCTGAGACCAACCTGCATAAAGTTTTTGAAATGTATGTTGTTTATCATTAAAATATTCACTGAACCAACTTCAGCTGTATTTGCCCTTTTACAAAGGTACCTCTCCAGGAGACATTTCTTTTATGTCAATCTCTCCTCTTCTCCCTTAAAACAAAACCTAAACAGTTCTGGTCTTTGTTTTTACAGTAAAAAAGCTTGAAAATGGAATACTTGAAATACCCATGAGGAAAATTTGAAAGAGAAACTCTTATTTTCACAATTCTGCCTGTGTGGGATGAGCCAATTCACATTTTTTTGAAGAGCTGGGTTGCCAGCACCGCATGCCAGGCAAGTTTTGGACCTGATCTGTGTCCCTTGGGCATCCAGTGCTCCTAATCCAAGAGTAAAGATGAAATACAAGAGCCAGGACCACTGTTATTCTGGGAGAAGGCCCACAAAAAGCAGTGCAGTTCTGCATTCAGATCTGGATATTACTGCATGGATAAATTCCTTATTTTCGTTCAGATTCCACCTGCAATTGATCAGCAGTATTTATGCTTAAAGCTGATATGTTTATCTTGCCATGTCAAAGCTGTATGTTGTGTTTTGCCTCTTAAATGTCCATGTATTTCAGTAGTTCTGTGTATCTGTGTCACTGAGAAGTTAACTGCAGAGCAGATTTCTGTCAGATGAAGGGACTGGCCTTGACAAATCTATTTTACAGCTGTGCATATTGCTGAAGAAAACAAAATAAATAAATCTTGATCCCTTGTTCATTGTATAAAATGACCATCGTATTTTTATCTGGAAAAATTTCCCTGACTTTAATTTCATACCAGATAGCTATTTGTGAAAGTTGCCTAGCAAGTCTCAGCATTCCAGGGAAAACCCATGAGCCCTGCTGGGAGCTATCAATATATGCTGGTAGTTGTTGATATTTTGACAGCTTTATTGACAACACAAGATTTTGCATTTTGTTTTCATTAAACCCTTTTCTCACATCTTAACCGTTTCTGAACTGATACCCCTAAATAAAGCCATCAAATGCATAAATATGATTCTTTGTGATTATTGATGTGCTTGGGCTGGACTTGAAAGACCTGGATTTCTTGCTCTTCCAAAAGCTTCTTTGTGAATACTTTAGGTCAGGTCTAACACCTCCAAAGACCTCTGTGTGTCTGCTCAGCACCAATGTAGCCTGGAGGGAGCCACATGGACATTTCCCACAAAACCCACAGGCACCAGGCTACAGCTCTGCCTGCAGTTTCCTTCCTTTCCTCCACTGGGACCTGCTCTTCTGGGCAAGTAATCTAATAGGAATTAACCAAAGACGAAACAAAAGCAGCTTAGTGGTCAGGGCACTGCCCTGGACAACAGGAGGCATGGGCATTCCCTCCCTGGGATTTATTTCTGTATTTGCCATTAATCTTCAGAAAAGAAGAAGTAACTGGGAACTGACCAGGATCTGCTATTTTCCCTGGTCAGCTGCTCACACAAACTAGAAAAAACATAGGCCTGATTAATTTTTAACATTTTCATACGGCATGTGACAGCAGTGCTGAGCATCACAAAGGCTGGAAGAGGAAGTTAGCTAAAAAAGACTTGGGGGTCAGAGCTGAAAAGCCTCAATACCAGCATCTGGCAAGGAAGTCTAACCCTTTAATCCTCACTTTTTATGCCCATTTTGCAAAATACAACTCTTCCTCCTTCACCCACACGCTGTCCTTTGGAAAAAGGCTTCAGCAGAGGGGCTAAATCAACAACAACAAAAAAATCCTGTGCCGTTATCCACCAGAGGGAGTTGCATGAAAGCAAGAAACCCAGGCTGAGATATGAATGGTTATAAACAGGCTGGGAAGAGCTGGCTGTGTGCTCCCCAGGACGAGCAAGCGGCTCCCCGCAGCCTCTGGTGAGGAGCCCGGGCTGAATTCAGCAAAGTGCTGACCCGAATCTGCATAATCTTAAGTGAATACTCAGTGAACTCTAAGGAATTGCTCTGTGCATTGCATTAAGCAAGTGTTTTATTAGAGCGGGGTCAAAATACTCAGCGCTTTGCAGGATCATATGAGGAAAAGAAAAGACTCTGTTTACACCTCGGCTTTTATTTTTCCCTCACTGCTTCACTTGTTAGAAAGAAAGCTAAGCCAGGGCCTGGGAGGCCCGGGGAGGAAGCCTTGGAAGCAAACCGGATCGCTTCCACTCAGGAAGAGTTTTTGATGAGGCTGCCCCTGACACGCAGAAACCGCTGCTCCCGATGTATCCTGTCTCCCAATCCCAAAGAGGAAAACAATGAAATGATGACACCTCTCATTCCAAAATATAGGATGAATCTCTGGGTCAGTGTGAAGTCTGCCTCTGACATCTTTTTGTTCAATTCACGTTAATACTGTTTTCAGCAGAGAGGAACAGCACGTACTATCCCTTCCCCCCCCCCCAAAAAAAACCCCAAAAAGTTAAATCCCCGCCTCCCTCTGCCCTAGAAAACAGGGAAAGGATCACAGTGCTAGCAAACCATTGTGGAAATATCCCAGATCAAAAATACCATTTTAGACTTGTTGGTTTGTTTTTTTTCTTTATTTTATTTTAATGCATCTCCTGGGTATCTGAAAGTCTATCCTTCCTAAAAGAAATTTAGGAAAAAAGCACAAATGTTCTCACTCCACTCTGCTGGAGACTTCATTCCAAGTGCTGCTTTATACTAGAAGAAAGGAGCACAAGGAGTTAATCCCAGCTATGTGCTTTGACACAACTCCTGGCTCAAGGCTAGTAGAGGCTGTGAGAAGATGTTAAATGGAGGTGATTCCTGCCTTGATGAGATTATTTTCTAATAAGAAAAAAAAAAAAAAAAAAAGAAGACGAAAAAAAAAAAAAGAGTATCACAGTATTAGAAAAGGACTAGGCTGTTGTTTCTGTGACTGCAAGAACTGTCAGGGGAACAGAAGGAGATGCAGAGAGGGTTTCTCCTTAGGACATTCCTGAGCCTGAATTCCAGCCCCGAAAGCAGCCGGCCCCCAGCCCAGGGCACAGCCCTTTGTCACCTCTCCTCCCTCTGTAAACCAGGCATCTTAATACCCCCCCTTTTCACAGGAATGCTAAAGAAAATGCCTTGAAGATGAAGTGCCTGTATTGCTGTCACGCTGCCAATTCTCCTGTGCTGCACAGATTCATATGGTAACAGGAGCCAAGGTCAGGGAAGCATTAGTCAGTCTGAATTTGGCAAACAGGGGTGTCAGTGTCTGATAGCCCTTGCTTGCAGATTAGATTAGCGTGAAATGCCCTGCCTAGGTTATCCTTAAAAATCACTTCAGCTACTGCAGGAGATGGCTGTTCATTGCATTAGCGGGGTTGAAAGAAGGACAGTTACTTTCAACATACATCTGCTTCACCAGTCCTGATTTTCTGGGTTGTTAGTGTTGATTTAAGCCTATATGATTTGAATGTAAATATCCTCAGTCTTTTTAATGGGGTGCTACCAATCTGTTCATATTTAAGCTGATGTCCTTTTAACCCTTTCCTCTTTCCATTTCTTTCAAGCACAGAGTTCAGCCTGGAGAAGACTTGACTCCAGGGAGACCTTAGAGCCCCTTACAGTCCCTAAAGGGGTTCTAGGAAAGCCGAGGAGGGACTTTTTACAAGGATATGAAGTGATAGGACAAGGGGTAATGGCTTCAAACTGGAACAGAATAGATTTAGATTAGATATTAGGAAGAAATTTTTTACTGTGAGGGTGGTGAGACACTGGAACAGGTTTCCCAGGAATGTTGTGTGGAGGTGTTCAAGGCCCGGTTAGATGGAGCTCTGAGCAACCTGGTCTACTGGGACGTGTCCCTGTCCATGGCAGGGGGATTGGAAGTAGATGATCTTTAAGGTCCCTTCCAACCTTAACCATTCTATGATTCTGTATCCAAGGAGTGTCTCCTGACAGATCATTTTCAGTGGTGGCTGAGGTCTGTGGAGGTCTTCTTGGTCCTGTCCAAGTGTGTAGGCTTTTGTGCAAGGAATTACTGCAGAAAGACCAAGCCTGTACATCCATGGGGTGCTGAGCGGCACAGAATATCACCTCAGCAAAGCAGGAAATCCAGATTAGTGCAACTTCTCACCTGACAAGCCCTGCCATAAACAAGGCTGATGAGTTTGAATGCAGTGTCCTGTGCCCACCGTGCTCCTGGTTTTGGAGCCAGACAGCTGGGTCCCAGCCATCAGGCACCATGCTCCACTGCTCCGTGCAGTGAGAGGCTGCTGGCAAATTCAGCCTTCTCTGTTGGATAGGAGAAAACATCTGGGATGACAGCAGGTAACCTCCATCCTGTGACAGGAGATGAGCAGGTAGGGTCTATGAGGTTTGTTTTGATCACATCAATCATGTCCTTTGCAAATCTAACACACCTATTTAAAAAATATTTTCTTGACAGAAAGGCAAATATTAAGAATGAAGAAGAAAATGCCAAGTGGATTCTCAATCTTGTTTGCCAGTCACCGTAAGTCTGCTGTCACTTGTAGTCTAGAGGAAAGGCAAGTCTTTTGAAGCACTGATATTATTAGAAATCTAAATATTTGCACTGCCTCTCCAGGTCTCCATCAGCCTCACATACCACTTTTTCTGTTAGCAGTTGTGAAGGTTGAAATCTCAATGTCAGCCATGCTGTGCTCACCAGGAGGTTGGGACGCAAAGAAGTGGGGAGAGAATATGGATCTTTTCTAGCCCCTTTGCATAAAATATTGCAGATAAATGGATACCCAGACTGTGGTGGTGAAAGCAGGGACCACATTGCCTTGCAGTGACATGATGCTTCAGCTCTGCCCTCTTTATAGTCCTTTTCCTCCTCTTCCCAGTGAGTGCACTCACTCTTTGGGCAAGTTTTCATCCCTTTTGCAACACTGGAAAAGCACAAAAGGAAATACCGAGACTGGTTGGGCCTGTGTCAGTATGAACAGGACTTGGGAAAAATGCCAATAAACCTGGCCTAGAGCATTTTTCATTTAATTCTGTAGGACTCCGACAATAAATACATGGTTTTTCTAGAAGTTCCTTTTATTCTACACAGTGCTGACCCTCATTCAGTAAATTACATTTGGCACAAGAGTGTGAAAAAATAAACCCAAAAAGGAGACATCTCCCGTCTCCATGGTCTTTCAGACAGAGATCTGTTTTGCTCTGCACAGGCCAACCAGCTTCCAAAAAGCAACATGTTTCTGGAGGGACAATGTTAACAAAATCAAAGCACGTGTGAGGAAAATCTGAGCTGAAGCCAGGAAGGCATTCAGCTGTCGATAAGCCCTCCCTCCCTTTTATCCCCTACCACTCCCTTGTCCCTTTTTTTGCTGGCACAGGAAAAAAAATAATTAATCTTGATGAAGCCATAAATGATATAAGGTATATTTAATTTTTGCAGTGAAACCAGCATGGAATAGTGTTGGGCTGAATCAAAGCCACAGTAACTGGGGACAAGTCAAAGCATCCCAGGACAGCCACAATGTTGCTGAAGACTAGCTGGAAGTGGGGCCAGGAGTCACATGGAGATGAGTCCTTGCAAAAAGTCATTTATAATGTAAACAAAGTCAAAATGCAGTCCAAAAAGAGATTGCTATAAATAAAAGGGAATATTATTTGTTCCAGATGGTATCGTAACAGAAAGTTTCAGAAAAATCAAAGTCAACGTGTTGAAGAATGTAACCACTGCTCTTGGCCCATCTTCCAGAATGACATGTTGGCATCAGAGAGCCTCTTCAGATATGGAGATGGTTATTCACATACATGCTTTTTACAAAATAAGAAAGAAAAAAATAAACAGGAGTTTCCTACCTCCCTCCTCCACATTTCTGTTATAATCCGCTCTCTGTACATTTCACCAGGTGAGACCATGAAAGTCTTTTTCCCCTTGAGGAATTTTGGTTGTTTCAAACCTGAATAAGTGACAAATTTTCTTCTGAAAAGTCAGCTGTCCTGTGTACAGCTACTGGCAGGGAATAGAAGTCAGGGTTATCTGTGCCTTGATCATCTTTGAAGCAAGAAAGCCAAGTTTATGAGAAAATCAAGGGTGGCTATAATGAACCCAACAGCATAACGTTGATTAGCTACAGTAGGTTCAGGATTTCACTCCAGTCTGTAAACTGAACCTGAATCTGAAAGTCTGGCTTCCTCTCACTTTTCCATCACCATTAATCTGTATTTGGACTTTAGAAACAAATGTGTTTATAATTCATAAACCAGAAACTCACTTTACTGCTGTGAACTGTGCTGTCCCTGCAGAGTTCACAAGGAGAAGCCGCAGTGTGGGTTTATTTGAGTCAATCAAGCCAGTTGTAAGGTCCTGTGTATACACAGGGGTTCGGGCTGCTGCACAGACAAGGGCCAGACATGTTTACATGTTTCTATAGTCACTTAATAGCCATGACATGCAAAATCACCAAGTTTTTCATTCTTTCAGATGAACAAAATTCCACCTGGATCCTAGACTTTATCCTGCCCCCATTAAGACTTCCCTAGCTTTAGCTAACATTTTGAGTTTGGCATAATAGTAGCTTTACCTAATTTGCCTAATATTTTGCTCAGTTCTGGCTGTTTCTTTGGCTGGCTGACTTTCTATCTGTACCTCTAATTCTCATAAACATTGTTCACGTTTTCAAATCGGTGCGTTTTTCTTTGCTTTGCCTTGGTCTGTGTGCAGCAAATGCTTGTTTATGAGCTGCCATGGGGTTTTTTGCTGATGCTTCTTTTCTTTCTGCAGCATCTCTTCCAGAACCAGCAAAAAAACCTACTCAAACATCCTCAGAAAGTTTGCAGACTAAGTTCTTTTGCTGTGTGTGGAAGTTGTTGATTTCTCAGAGAATCACAGAATGGTTAGAGTTGGAAGGGACCTTAAAGATCATCGAGTTCCAATCCCCCTACCATGGGCAGAGACACCTCCCACTAGATCAGGTTGCTCAAAGCCCCATCCAGCCTGGAATGATAGTAGCAAAACTAGTGGGAAACATAATGCTTCATCAGGAATACAGGGACTACCCTAGTGGCAAGTAAAAATGATGTTTGCATGACTGTGGCCTCTGCTAAGGCTTGCACGCCCTTTCTGATGGGCTGCTGGTCTGCAGTGCCCCAGGGCACTGTGCTGTAGCACTGCCACAGCTGGTCCCCAGCACTGTGCTGGTCTGACCACATTTCTCCAGCAGGAAGTGACAGTTGAAACCATGACTTCTGCCTGGAGGGTGTCAGTGAAATATTCACACTGGTTGTCCCTCTCCTTCATATCGGTGTGACACCAATGTCTGAGACTGTAACTCCAGAGCCTCAGCCAACAAATGATGACTTTACTGCACGCCTCTCTGTATCACTGCAAATCACCTTGCAGATAGCAGTGGCTCAGATGAACCCAAGCAAGAGCAAAGTGATGCTGGTCAAAGACGTGAAATGCTTTGAAGAGTCCACTTGGGCACTGACCTCACATCGCTCCATAGCACACATTTCCCTGCTATTGCCATGCTGAAGAAACTTGGAGTCCTTCTCAAAACCCAAGAAGTTTGGATTAGTCTCAGGACAAATACTCTCTAAAAGCACCTTATTTCATCTCTGGCAAGCTAAGAAATGCCCTTATTTCCTCCCAGATGAGGCCTTGGTGACCCATAGCCTCTAGCCTTCATGACTTCCCATTTGTCCCGCTGTGATTCCCTATTTGAATCTGAATGTGAAGACAATACAAGTCCAGCTCAGCTTCCTTTCTCCACAATTTGGGTTTCCATGAACACACGTGTCTCTACTGGCTCCCAGATAGCATCTGGGGAAAGCCCACTTTAGTGGTACTATCTCAGGAATAACAAAAAGCTAAGAAAAAGCTCAAGGCAAAACAAAGACGCATTTATTTTTTTTAACTCACTGGAGTCTGGCTATTAGAGGAGATGAGACAAATGCAGAACCTGTAGGAAATTAGGTAAACCCTTCCTGCCCAGATCAGCTCTGTCAAAATGTGACTCAGTCTTTGTCACTGCAAATAATTGTTGTTTCTGTCTCAGCTGCAAGGTCATTTCTGGATTAAAATATTTGCAGTTTACTTTTGATGAATATTCACTGTCTGAAGGCATATGAGAAGGGCGTTTAATTTTCCTTCAAAACACTCATCGTTTACACAGATCTAGCTAGTCCTTCCTCTGAGACAAAGTTGAACTTCCTAAATAAAGCTAAAACCAGCTACTAGGAAAAAAAGAATTAATTTCCCTAAACACTAGAAAATGAGGGAACTGCCATTAAGCACGGAAAAGAAGGGTATTTAAGTTATTATTCTTTCCAACACTTTGTATTATAATTGCCACTCTTACAATAACACCTATATAGAGCAATTCAGATAAGAACCCCCCCTGAGATAAGCTTTGTGCAAAGTCCTTATAGTATGAGGCAATCCCTGTAATAGCAAGGAGATTAATGTTGAAGAGACTGAGGTATTTCATAGCTGAATGTGCTGTCAGTAAAGTTGGATAATAAGCCTTCTTTTCACACACCATTTGCCTTCAGCGAAGGAGGATAAATTAACCTGCATGGTGCACCGCACTAATGACTTCCAGTATTTGGGCTAGGTCACTTTGGATAAATCTGCATGGGAGACCTCAGGCAGACATGAACTCACTTGCCAGGGTTCAGAGCAGGTGGGACACAAGCCAGCTTTGATCCAAAGGCTGCAGGACCACGTTAAGATGGTGCTGGGTGGCTGTTGTAACCCAGGGCAGAAAGAAAAGAGCAAGGGGGAATGATAATTCTATAGGCAGAGAGAATTGAGGAAAGGAGTGTTTCAGTGACTTCCCTAAGGTCACATAGATACACCGGCTGGGATGACAACAGGGCACAGTAGTGAATCATAGAATCATAGAATCATCCAGGCTGGAAGGGACCTCCAAAGGTCATCTAGTCTGACCTCCCCGCAGTCACAGGGACACCCTCAACTAGACCAGGTTGCCCAGGGCCTTGTCGAGCCTCACCTTGAATATCTCCAGGGAAGGGGCCTCAACCACCTCCCTGGGCAACCTCTTCCAGTGTTCCACCACCCTCAGAGGAAAGAACTTGTTCCTAATATCCAATCTGAATCTGCTCTTCTTAAACTTAAAGCCATTACCCTCAACCTGTCACTGCAGGCCTTTGTAAACAGACTCTCCCTAGCCTTCCTGTAGCTCCCTTCAGGTACTGGAAGGCTGCTATCAGGTCTCCTCAGAGCCTCCTCTTCTCCAGGCTGAACAACCCCAGTTCCCTCAGCCTATCTTCGTAGCAGAGGTGCTCCAGCCCCCTGATCATCTTTGTGGCCCTCCTCTGGACCCGCTCCATCAGGTCCATATCCCTCCTATATTGAGGGTTCCAGACCTGCACACAGTGCTCCAGGTGGGGTCCCACCAGAGCAGAGCAAAGTGGCAGAATCACCTCTCTGAATCTGCTGGCAACAAGACAAACCTCCTTCTCTGGAGGGTGAGCATTCCAACATTGTATGATGTGGGTTTGGAAAACATAATGTACAGACAAAGCATTCATCTCCTTTCCGTTCTGACTGTGCTGGCTGCAATTTTACCAAGCTTGTGTTTTTCTTTATGAATTTCCTTACGATTTTCCTTATTCCACCACCGGAGCCTGGGGTGAAGTGTTAGATACCAGTGAGGAAGGTGAGTGCACACAGAAGGAATGCAAGTGTTGGAGGAAGCCGGGCTGCCAAACCGCATCTGTGCCCACTGCTGAAGGCTACGTTGGTGCTGACACACGGGGTTATTTCTGCTGCGATATTATCCGGGTGTCTAATTAAAGACAAGGTTAAAGACACAGCTTGAGATTTAAAGTTGTGAATACTTAAGAGCAGAGATTTCAGATTTTGCTTTAGTGTTTAAAAGGTCAGAAGCTTTATAGCTCCTGCTAATCTCCACTGAGATGCATCCCAAACACCCTCTCAGGTAGCACAAGCCCAGCACAAGGACATTGGGACAGCAGGGATGTATTCCCCTGCCAGGGCTAATCAGAAAAGGTTGCACCCACAAGAAACTTACTTAGATTTTTCAAACTTAAAAGTGGTTGGTAAAAACGTTGTTGTTTGTTTTGTGTTTTTTTTTTAATACAGGGAATTAAAAAGCTTTTTATTGCAACCAACTCAGCATATTTTTTAATGCATAAAGTGCAGGGGTAGATAATATTTTTTCCATTAGGCTTTATTTGGAAATCAAAAGGACTAAACAATATTTTAAATCTAGCTACTTATCCATGCCAAAGAGCATGAGTCACACATGATGGCATTCATGGAGAAGCCAGCAGAGCTTGGAGAAATATCTTGGTATAGGGTTTCTGTTCCATATCCAGAACCAGACAAACCGAACTGTCTAGAGGGTGAAATCCGAGAACAACAGCAGTGGTCAAGATTTTCAAACTCAGGTGCCTAAGAGATAATTCCTTTCTGGGTGACTTTGTTAAAAATTAATGTCGTTGCTTGAAATTTTGACTCCTACAAAATTTCCAAGAAGTAAGCAGGCATCAGAGAAGTGAGCTGCCAAGGAAACTGGGGGTGGGATTCAAGTACCTACTTGTAGGTGTCTGCATGTGAACTAGGGACTACGCTCTCATTATACTAAATATGGATGGTGCCTGCAATAAACTGATAGTCAATGGAGTCTGGAAATGACTCAGCTGACTATCAAGTGACTGCTTCACGGTGAACAAAATCATGCTGAAGGCTCCATGGTCTGTATTAGCTGGATCTCCACTGAGTATAAAGGGAGCATAGACAGTTAGACCTCATGAACACACCGGCATTTATATGTTTTAGTGTCTAACAGAATCCCTTAACAGATGTTAAAATACGGACCATCTATGTGACTGTAGTCAAGTTGTCTCAAGCTTCGACTAAACCAGTTGTGTCCATGGTACACCCACTCCATACAGAGGTTACACCTTTGTGCACACCATGCTCTTCCCCCTGCACATCTGTTTCTTCACAGCAAGGAAACTGACGTTCTCGAAGTACCCCTGAACCAAACCACGGAGGTGAACACTCTAGCTCAAAGCAAAATGCCAGAAGAGTTCCCAGCTCTGTCCACATGGACAACACAACCCACTCTCAAGCTGCAGTGAATACCTTACCACACCTTGTGTCTACAGCTAACAGACTTGAAACCTGGTTTTGAAGTTTGAACTCCAGCCATGGGAAAACGGAGTCAGCACTAACACTGACAGCCCAGGCTATCTGTTTTGCGCTGTGCTGGCATGAAAGGTATGGAGATTCCTGACCAAAACCACTTTCTATCATGCTGTTTCCATGAAAGCCAGTCTTGGAAACCAAACATACACAAACACTGTCCTACCTTGCAGCCTCCCCTGGAATGTCTTAGGAATGGCCCAAGCTTCAAAATATTTTCAAGAACTATTCAGGTTTTGATTCTTTTTTCTTTTTTCTTTTTTATTCTTTTTTCATTCAGTTTTGCAACCTTTTTTCCATGGGCAAATTACAACAGAAGCCTGATCACTAACTCATGTTGCATGGATGTTTAAGTCTCTGCAAGGTGACACTGGAAATCAAGGGCTTCTTACGTTCATAAAGCACCTTGCAATATCTAATCTATATAACAAAGGACAGGAAGGGAGAGAAAATCAGCCCCCAAGTCCTCAGAGTTAAACGTCGGAAAGGGCAAGGAATGTTGATGGAGGGGGAGGTGTGTGCCTGCAGCCCAGCAAGTGATTCCAGTAATGCTATAACCAACATTAAGCAAGGTTTACAGATTAAGCAAGGTTTATGCCCCAGAGCACTCTTCTTCTTTGGGCTCTTCTTTGACTCATCATCACCCTTGCTGTAAAGGGTATCAGAGAGTATATAAAATTACAAGGGTGTTCAACAGAGCATATCCAGGTAATGTGGTGAAAAAAGGAAGAAAATTAAGTGACCGGAGGGGACAACTGGCATTCGGGGCTCCTCGGCTCTGCTTTTTGCTCTACCATTCCTGGGGTTCATCTTCCTCAGGAGCCAGGGCTGAAGAGCTGAGCAAAACATGCCCCCTTCACTCAGCCCAACCGCACCGACCTCGTGTAATCCCTCAGGGATGCTCTGCGAAGGCGCAGATTAAAGCCTGGAAATGTTTCCTGGGAAGGAGTGGGCCTCGGTGTATGTACAGGACATTTTTATAACTCTGCGCCTCAGCCTGAGACTGAGAAAGCAACAACCAAGCCATTCACAAAGGGTGGCATTGCCAAGTAAGGCAGCTGAAACTAATGATATAAATACACTTTGAACAAAACATCTTTATCAAGAGAGGAAGTATTAAGAGCTACAGAGACCAGGCAATGCAGAAGAAAGGAGGATAAAGAGGGACTGAGATAAGGTTAATGAAGAATGACAAACAGAGCCAAGTGGCTTTTTCCTGTTAAAAAAAAAAAAAAAAGAAAATGAAAAAAAGAAAAGCCCCTTCTACCTATCTAGCTCAAGGACAGAGCCGGGACTTTCCTCAGCCAAGGAGTTGCACAAAGTCAGCCCCAGCAACAAAAGGGAACTGAAACTCAAATCCTTGCCCTTACCAATGTGAGGTGAAGCTCTGATCCAGCCGTGGTTCATCCTGCTCCCCCTGGGAAGCCCACAGAGGATAACATGGATTATTCCCACGGGGGCACAGGCAGCCCAGGGCACCAAGGGCTGTGAGCACAGCTTCTCCTGCTCTCCTTGAAGCCAGGGAAAGTCAAACACAACCAGATCCAGGTTCAGCCCTGCAAAAACATACTCGGTTGCCTAGATTTGTCATTTTGTTATTCCAGAAAAATTCCAAGAAATATACTGAAAGGATTAATTAAAGAGCAAGAATTAATCGAAAGCAGAACAGTACCTTCAGGCTAACAGACCCTGTTGTACTTGCAGCAAGATTTGTTTTCATCTTTCCAACGGTGTGGTTTTAAATTTCTAATAATTGAACTCCCTACAGTCATTTGTGAGCAAACCTCCCCGGTTGTCACCCAACCTGAACCTCTCCACTGGTGACTGCCTTTCCAGTGGATGGAAAATGCCGCACACTTGGCAGCAGTGCTGGGACACCAGGAAGAGCCTGTCCCAGTAACTGGCTGGCTCAAACAGAACTGAAGCCAGTGGAAAGAATCCAAATTACTTTCGAGGACGCTGGCTCAGGGCTTTTGAGATTTCAGGCCAAGATGACAGCTCTGGAAGACACAGAAGCAGAGCAGGTGTGAAGGTCAGGGAGAGATTAATAAGATAGCACCCACTGCCTGTTGCACAGTTGTCCTGCCTACCACCACACTGCCTAGCTAATGAGTGAGCTTTTGCTAATGAGTGTCTTGAGACCCATCACAGGCCTTCATTAACTGACCTGACCAAACTGACCTCCCTGCACCCATGCTGTAAGTAGCCTTGTCTCCAGTCCTATCTTTGGTCCCATCTCTTTCTGCCTGGATAGACCCCAGACCTTGACTTGTCTGATGGCCATTGGATGGTCATCAGTGCTAGGCTTAGCCCATCTGTGACTGCGCCTTGTCAGGGAGGGCACTGCCCATGCTGGGATCACCCTCAGCTTCCAGCTTGTCCTCCTTCATGGAGCAGCCCCACTCTTATTGCTCCTAAGCAGGCACTTAAATATCACATATATAGCCTACACATGAGGACCCCATGAGCAGCTAATGACAGCTCTTGCAGGCATCCCAAAGCACTTTCCATACCCTGCTTCACCAGCCTTCCCAGCTTCAGCAAGTGTTCAGCTTTCCTACGAGCAAAACAGACAGGCAGAGGTCTCCTCACTGCAAGTAAAATCAGGACAGCTGACCTTCAAGAGCACCTTGAAGATGTACGGGTGTTCTCCAGATGAAGATGGATTTCAGTATCAAGGCCAGCCAACTCAGTACTACACCTAGATTTAAGATCTGGTGAAAGGGGTCAAGTGAAGGCTTGGATTTACATGTAAATAGTATCAGCTTAAAAATAGAGTGTTGTTTCGTGGTAAATTGCATGTTATACAGAAACCAAACCAAAACAAAGCAATGCACTTTCATGGCTTCTTCTAACTCAGCTCAGACAAGAGGACTTGGGCATTCTAATTGTTCAGTCTCAAATTCAGATTTGGGACCTTTGGGTATGCCATTTCTAGCCTAATTTATCCAGCAATAAGGTTGAAGTGGTCCATTACTCAGAATTGCTCTCAGTCTTGGCAAATTAAATGTTTTATATATTTACAACACAGATCGATACTCACTTCACATGAGAAGCAAGTAGATCATCACCTGAAAAGTGTATCGGAATAGCAAAGCATTAGTAATAATAACTTGCATTTTGATAAGGCTGAAAAAAATTGAGAAAGGGCTGGTGGCAATTAAATGATGGATGGGAAACTCCTAGTAGCTGTTCTTTGCAAAAGGAAGACTTATGACCTCTCGCAGGAGTTGCAGAGGGACTTCCTGGCTCTTACCTCCAGACAATGAAACCCATTACACTGAAAAGTGGCAGTTCCTAAGAACATCTGAAATGAAATATTAGAATCATAGACTCATACAATGCTTCAGGATGGAAGGGACCTTCAAGATCATCAAGTTCCAACCCCCTGTCATGGGCAGGGACACCTCCAACTAGACCAGGTTGCTCAAAGCCCCATCCAGCCTGGCCTTCAACACTTCCAGGGATGGGGTAGCCACAACTTCTCTGGGCAACCTGTTCCAGTTCCTCACCACCCTCACAGGAAAGCATTTCTTCCTAATATCTAATCTAAATCTCCCCTCTTCCAATTTAAAACCATTACCCCTTGTCCTGTCTCTACACTCCCTGACAAAGACTCCCTTTGGATATTCCACATGGCAGCCTTTGTGTTTCCACATGGAGCCTCTTTTGACCTCTAAAAGCTGGTCTTTCCCATCACTTTTATTCCATGCAGATAATAACGTTATAATAACAGTCAACTCTGGATCATTTCATTAGTGTGTACACTGAGATGCAGCTTCAAAGCAGCCTGTTCCTTAAAAGCTGCCATGAGAAGCGCAGGCAGGTCTATGCCTTCCCGCATGACTACCACATCACTCAGGGTATCTGGTGATAATTTGTTCCAATAACATTTTAAGCTCTCTTTTAAACAATAATTTAATTTTGTGTTTTAATAAAAAAGAAAAAAAAAAAAAAAGGAAAAAAGAAGCAGATGGAGGCTGCAGCAGAACAATTCCCTGCACAAAATACCTTCTGAACTCCAGACAAACATGTATTAATAGACTTCACTTGCATATCATTTAGGAAGATCTTCAAATCTACAGATGTTATCCAGCTACCACCGCTTCACTGGCAACTGCTTCACAGACCTTTCCTACAGTAAAAAAAAAATGACAGCACAAGAAATATATGACCAAAATGATAGCATTTGGTAAAAGCACCATCTGCTCATTTAAAAGCAACAAGCGTTTAATATCCAGTAGTCACTCTTGTTTTCCACGCTTTTTATGGATCTGAAATATTTGCAGGACAAAGGTCCCAGAAGTCCCAGGAGAGGGGAGAGATCCACTGCTGCAAAAACAAACCCAGAACCAAACAGCTCATCGACAAGATCAGCAAAGAAATGCCGTTTTCTCCCGTGTCACATGCAGTCCATGTTTTGAACTGCCCCCTCATCCAGCAAAGCCCCCTTCCTTTGGACCCATCTCTCCTTAGAGAGGTGGGGAACTAGCTTAAGATCCAGGCAAAAAGTTTGGAAAACACTAACTTGTCTCACTTCGTGCTGTGGAAGGATTTCATTGTAAAGAGAGCAGAGGGACCAAACAGATCTCAACATGTGGAAGTGCTTCTTTGTCAACCCCAAGGTTTTATGGAAGCTAAACCAGGCTTATTATTGAATTTCTTTTTGTATGCTGCAAATTACTAAAGAGACGTCCCAGATTTCAAAATCTGGCCTGGATTTCAACCTCCCAAAGAGCTGAGCTGATTGATTCTGTGGTTACAGTTCAACTCCTGTCAAGGAGCCAGTTGCAAAACTGGCATGTGGTTCCAGCCTCAGATTTTGATTATTTTTGGACCAAGAGCTGGGTGCGTCTGGAGCTGGGATTTTACATTATGTCTCTATTAAGTAACATTTTGCCAATGCTCAGCCCAGAAGGAGAGAGCACATTCCAAGGGGCACAGACTGTTTTAAAATAAAATTGTTTTTTAAGTCTCAGGTTCCCATCTTCTGCATCATCAGGACCTGAGCAGCACTTGAGAGATGTTTGCAGTTGAGCAGGAGCTGCCTGCAGACCAGAGTTGGAGCAGTCCCACACCTCAGCCAAGTCCTCTTCTCCTTCTGCCACCCTGCAAAATTTGAGCTCTCACCAGCAAATTCAGCATGGGTATACCAAGGATGCAGGCAGCCCTCCCAAAACGATCACGTCATGCCTCTAATGGCAAAAAGGACCACAGGACTACAAAGCTCTCCGTGCAGTCCCACCACGGGGCTGCAACCAAGCTGAGGCTTCTGACCTTGGTACAAATGCCCAGACTTGCCTTTCTTCATCATGCCAGCCACATTCCAAAAGCTGAGCCTTAAAACCCTGTCAGCAAAGCTGACCCCACTTGGGTACAAGTGATGGAAAGAGGAAAAGTGGGAAATCTGGTGACCTTCCAAGCTCAGTGCCTTTTTGGCTGAACTGTGTGTGATGATGGGTGGATGAGGGTAATAACAGACCTGCAGGTTTTGATTCAGCCATAAGAAGACCCTCTTTGTGATCAAAGC
This sequence comes from Thinocorus orbignyianus, assembly GCA_013400375.1. NCBI lineage: Eukaryota > Metazoa > Chordata > Aves > Ciconiiformes > Thinocoridae > Thinocorus > Thinocorus orbignyianus. The sequence goes on from VXBW01003791.1 coordinate 444,111, forward strand.
AATGGGAAAGCTTCTGCATGGCATTTATTTATCTCTAGGCTGATCTGTCTTAAGGGCCTGAAAAACTCATTGCATCTGCAGTAATTTTTACTGTTTCTGGCCATGTGAGTTTTGTCACTACGCATGTCTGGAGCTCTTAAAAGTACATTCAGTAAGCATGAACTAATCCTCACACCAGCCCAGTGAGTGAGTGTGGGTGAGTATCCCATAAAATGGCTCGTGACTTCTTTGAATCATACCCCAAGGACAGGGTGGGTGCCTGTGTTGTACATATTCTGCATATCCAACAAAATGAGGATTTTGGGGATGCCTATGAGCCTCTGGCTCCCTCATACCACATGCACCATTTATAAGGCAAAAGCCACAAATCAGTAAATGGTATTTCCTTATAGAAGAGTTACAGAGGCACAGACAAGAAAAAGTAGTTTCTTCCACGGTAGCTCAAGGGAAGAAATCTGCCTCCTGCCTTACGGAGCTCTGTTAATCACCTGTCCTGGCTCCCTCCTACCACTAAGGAAGTCAGTGTGTCTCATCAAACTTGACCTGAACGAGTTATGATTTGTATCTTGCCTAAAGTGACTGTCAGAGTTAAGTAGCCTTTTAAATATGGAGTTCCTTGAAATCCTGATACATACAAATGTTACTCAATAAAGATAACATTTCTAAACTTATTACCCATATTAATTACAATATGATTTCTTCCTCTTCCCCTCCTGCTTGCTGTAAAGGGCTACCAGAGCTATGAGAAAGTGAGGTGCTTTTTACCTCTGGATTGCAAACCATCAACACAGCTGCAGATTCATTTCCAGTTGCAGATGCTTTCTGGATAATGAAGTTAGAGCCAGAAGAAATGCAGTTTAGCTTTGATGTTTTAAACAGTTTACGGGTCTGATTGTTGGAAGGAGAAAAAAAAATAACTTTTTATTTGTACTTTGGGCAAATTAATTTTTGAAATGGCTGAAAGGCAGACAATGAGCCTTGCACTATCATGCTTGCAGAGCTGCTTTTGAGATTGAAGCTAAACATAAAAACTTCTTGGACAGGAGCCTGAAGTGCTCCCTGGGGAATAATTGTGCAACAGCAGAGGGATGAACTAGATGATGAAATAAATCTTTTTTTGCCATTACTGTCTGTGATTCTAAAGTTATTAGAGTGCTACTAAGGACATTATAGCAGGAGAGAGTTTTAAGGCTCTTGTAAGACTTGCGAGACACAAAAAAAACAACAAAAACCCAGGATCTGTAAAAGCCAAAGGCACTGACAGGCTTGCTCTGCAGTTCAGGCAGTATAACAATTCCATGAATTTTTAAAACTCCCCCAAACCACTGGAAAAAGGACAGAACAGCCAAGTGACAGTCTGCAAAGAGGGAAAAGGCTTGGGAGCTGCCATCAGAGTACATGCTGAGGTAGGAGCCAGGAGGAACTGTGGCAATGGAAATCAAACATCCTTCCTAGAGGACAAAATCAATCAATGTGATTGTGAAGGACAGGACACCTAGACCCTGCTTGCTTCAGTTCACGTCATATTTTCAGCTATTAGAGCAGTTGGATGGAAAAATACCCATTGCCTGGAGGAAAATTACTTGGATGGCCGGATTGGAGGGGGATTTAAACAACCTGGTCCTGTGGGAAGTGTCCCTGCCCATGGCAGGGGGGTTGGAACTTGACCATCCTTACAGTCCCTTCCAACTCTAACTATTCTATGAATGTCTCTAGAAGTCAAGGGGAGGAGACAGGGGACAAGGAGAGTCTCCCAGCTCAGAGCTGGGGTCTTTCAGCTTCACAAGGAAACTGAGGAATATGAGACAGGCAGGAGCAGGAAGGAAAAGGAAATCATGTCCAAGGACTCTGTGTAGTTTGCTGCAGCTCAGAAAGTTCCTGAATTAGTTGAAATCTTGCTTCCAGACATGCCGTGAGGGTCAGCAAAGATTTAGGAGCTTTTTTTCATTGCGTGGTGTTCATGCTCTAATGAAACTTGCATTAAGAAGATCTTTCGGACTGCTTTGGTGAGCTTATTACAAAAAAAAACAAAAACCAACAAACAAACAACCAAGAACCCAACAAACAAACAAACAACAACAAAATCAACAGTTTGGGACCATTCTGAAGCCCTATGTTATTTCTCTGGCTCCTTTAGGAACCTCATTCAGCATGCACCAGAGCAAGTTGGTGTCATCTTCCTTCCTTCCTTATGATACCCAAGGTAATCATAAAGATGGGATAAATCTTGTTCTTTCATGGGTAAAAACAGGTGAATTACTGGCAACAGTGTACAATGAGTGAGAAGGAGAATACCAGGGAAGAAAGTTATGCCAAAGGAAGATGTGGAAGCATTTGGAGAAAACAGCAGAAGAGAGGGAGTAGAGCAGTGCTCAGAGCTTATGAGACGCAAACCCATAGAAAGCAGTGAAAAATAAACATGTGACTTTTGAGAGTCTTGGATGGAAGGTGGTGTTTGTGGAAGTGAATAGGATTCTGTTGCCCAAATTCTTGGAATGAGACACCCAGATATTGTAGGCTTCCTGCACATGAGGATCCTCCCAGGAAAGGAGACCTGCAAAAAACCTGACTCTGGGGTTCCCCTAAATATTCTTGCAACGCTGCAAAGAACAGTGGAAAACCATTTCATGTGATCTGTGTTTTTTGAAGGTGGTGGTGGGGAAATTTCTCCACCCATAAACGCAGCACCGAATCTTGCTCAGTCATACGGCGCTCTCATGGAAACATGTCTTTAATGTGGGGGCTTCAAAGCATATGGCATTGGCTCTGGAGAAGCCTGCAAACATGCAAAAAAACAACTTTGTAAGGTAAAAGAGAAGATAAGAATCAATGGAGGGAAAAGTTAGTGTTGCCCAGCCAAAGCAGACATACTGTGGCTTTGGGATTTGTGCTACAATATCTGGCACAGCTTTGGAAAGGTCATACATAAAGGGAGAAAATGGTTAGTAGCTGTAAAAAGTATCTGAGAGGAAACAAGCAGACAGGAAGGGATGGAAGCCTTTCTTGTCCCAAGCCTCTTCGGGACAGAGGTGAGCACCTACAAATGGTGCCACAAAAACAGGAAAAACTCTTTGAAGGTCAAGGCAATTTTCCTGTTCCTGAAGCAATACAGAAGGGAGTCGGTGGAAGCAGGCGTGCTTGTTGGTGAATGTGGTAGTTTCTGCTTGTGTTTGATGTGGTCAGAGAAGAACAACACCAAATGTGGAATGGTATGTGAAGAACATGTTTCCTGACTTCAAGGTGGTTTCCAGAGCAGGTGATGTGATACTGGGCCATGTGTCCAGAGTGGTGTAATCAATATAAAACCAACACATGTTGCAAAGAGGGGAAGGGGAGAAGATATTGGAAGGAGGAATGAAAAGTGAAACACAGTTATAAAACACAATCAAAAGATGCAAAGCCCCATAAATGTGCAGAGCAACTCAGGGACAATTCCAATCTTAATTCTTTTTCAGTCCTGCATTTGGTTAGTTTCCTTAATTTATTTGGCTGGTGGCACAGTAAGTCAAGTAGCAAAAGGAAGGGAGTGAGTGTGCTGGGACACATCCCAGGTTTGCCTGGTGATTAGGGCTTGCATTTGCCTTTGAGACCTTCCCAATTCTCCCCTGCATCCATGGCTTCCACTGGATCCAGAAAATCAGAACAATTCTCAGAGATGGGCAGAATCCCTGAAGACGTGCTGTGGAATTCGTCTGACTCAAGTATCTTTGAATTTTAGAGGAAACAAAATGTGTTCCAGACTGACATTTTAAATCTATCTATAGCGCTTTGATGTTGCTAGACCAGAATCTGAGTACCTTCCAAATTTAACAGTTTTAGCTGTCAACTACCTTTCCAAAACAGGAAAGTTCTGCTCTCCTGTAACTGAGCTAAGAGCCTTCAACTCCTTTTAGAGACAATAGAGAGAAACAGCATTATTCAGTGATTCATCTGACCTATTTTAAACATTGACTTCAGGGAAACTTGAATCGTGACCTACAAAATGGCTTCTCCTCTCCATTGACTGCGAAGAAGTGTTTATCACATTGCAGACATCTGCATTTACTCAGCCCAAATTGTATCCAGGGGAGCTAAAGCCCAGACTAATTCTCTTTATTTCATTGGAGTTTGACATTTAAATGTCTTCCAAATCTGTGCATGGTTACACAGACAGAGGAAGTAAATCCAGGTCTGAATTCCAGTCTAACCTCTGATCACTGGATTATCTTCCTTCTGGGTCTGGTATAAAATGAGAAATGGTTTGGTTTTAGCTTTTCTTTCAGCTACAACTAAATTCTCCAAACAGGCAGATTATTTTGCTGCTTATTTATATTTGAATCTTGTCAGAAACCTCTACAGCTGTTTGAGCTGTCATCCTCTGCTGTAGGTTAGATGAAGGTTAGCTAAAGGTCCTAAGATCTTGGCAAACTCAAGCTGTAAGGTAGTGATGGTCCTGATGTTCAGCTTTCTGCTGACATATTCTTGGAAACTTCACTCATTCCTGGGTTGAAACAAGGAGATGAAAGGTATTGTTGCAAAGGTTAAAAGAAAAAGTGACATTTCGGATAAAAAGAGGCTGTTCTACTGGTGCTGAATTTGGAAGAGGAGCTGAGCAGCAGTTGTATTTTTCTTTTTGTTTTCTAAAAGTCTGACCAAATCTGACCAATTTCTAAGCTCTCAGAAAAAACCAACCCTTACATTTGCTCTACAGAAGCTTTTTCTGTGCAAATAGCTACCATCTTTGAAAGCCTCTTCTTACTTTGGGTGCTCAATTCTTTCATTTTTTCCCCCCATGTGCTCAAACCATTTACATTCATGACAGTGTGATGCTAACCAGGGTCTGGAGCCAACCTGACTGCAAAGACATCCAGTCCACCAGAACTCTATGACTGCTCCAGTTGAAGGTGTGAGGGACAAATATCGACTTTCCCAACGATGAAGGGCACTGGAACCAAGGGCTGACACTTGATACCTGTTCTGCTCCGGATGACCCAGACTCCCAGGAGCACCAAGAAAGAACCATTTTAATTCAACGTGGAAATGTTTAAGATAGGAGTAGGAAAAGGGAACTAATTAGTGGGCAGTCAGAAGATTGGGATTAGGAAGAAGTGACAGTGAAGTTAAGAAGGATCATAGTTTTCATGTGAGACCATGACTTGGGGGATCTAGTTTAGGACAAGCAGTCAAAACCAGAGATTTGGAGTCAATGCAGAGGTGACATATAGACTGAAGAAGGGAACACATGGCCAGGATATCCTCCTCTCCTATCTTTGTCTCTGTGGGAGCCATCTCAGACCACTGGTGACAGGAATCAGCCCAGGCTGAGCTCAAAAAGAGGAAGAAAAGCCAGTAAATAACTAGCTGGCTGTAGAAGTAGGTGGGGACTGGACTAAGAAGCCTGGTGAACGAGCCCAGTAGGAAGGTTTTGTGTTCACTTTCTTCTCCAAGGAACTTGCAGATATGGATAACACATAGGCAGGGAGGAGTATTTCCCCCTGAAATAGTGTAGGGGTAGAAAAGGATTCTGGTTTGGCACATTGACAGCAAACCTGTGTACCGTGACCTCATGGTCTTAATCTCTAATGCTTTCTTTTTTTGTGGCTGGTTGGGCTTTTTACTGATTTATAGATCAGCTCCTCCCCACAGTAGACAGGCTGTCTCCTGGACTAGCACTTTTATAGACAACCTTACTAGAAAAAGCTCTCGGTGTTTGGACAGTCATCATTCAAGAGAAAGGGTTGAACACCACCTATTACCTTGTGGATAGACACGGTCTAGCAGCTGGATCCCGCAAGATATGAATCCCATGCAGTTTGAGAGACCAGGGTTTTGCTTTCACCTTGCTGGTACCCAGACCACAAGGCAGCTGGTGGATGCTTCCATTTCTGACATAAAGACAGTCCTTGGGCTTGACACGGTGTTTGACACAAAACTATGATTTTGTTTGTGAGAAGGTTGCTCCCCCATCATTTGCATCTTCTGGAGAATGGATTGCATCCAAACGTTTTCTTATCTTCCTTCCCTTCCTAGGCTGGGCTTGCTCATGCCCATTGGTATTTGAAGAAGTTGTTCAACACTCCAAAAGAAACGGAGCCAGCTTTGTTTCCAAGCTCCTTACTCACCTTCTTTATCTTGTAGCTAAAAGCTTTAATGGATCTGTTTTGCTAGAGCATTTGAGGTTGGAGGCTATGAAGAACTTCAAAGGTATTTAATAGCAGCTTTGTCTCTGATTTTGTAAAAAGACCACATAGTTTGATTAAAAGTAAACTCATCTTGCAATATTGTGTGGAAGTCTGCTGATCTATTTTTACTGCATCACAAATAAAGCCGAGGAGAGGCGGAAATCCCACTGACTAAACAGGACGTGTGGGAAGGACGGAGCATGTTTCCATCCCGTATTACCCAGGTACTCATTAACTCTCTGATAACCAGTTTAGACAACATAAAGTGGAATGTCTCCAGCAACAGATGGTGGTGATGAAGAAGAAAGAGGAGTGCAGCAGACAAGATAAAACTTGGCAGAAAAACATACACAGGAATTTTTGTTCGTTAAGGGAGAGATCGGAATCTGAGAGCCCTAAGTTTAACCATTCCTTTGTTGGCAGGAAGTGTCTGAGAAGTTTAAAGACAAAGATAACTCCCATCTCTGGATACACAGCTGGCCCACCCTCAAAACCCCATCTAGTGATGCAGTTTCTGATTTAGCTCAATTGTTGGAGCAGCTGTGGTGTAAGCCCATGGTCCATGTGTGCTGCTGACCACTGTGGGTACCAGATGAATCCCTGTGGAACAGTTTAAATTCACAATCTCCAAACTCTTCCAAAGTTCAGAAATGTGAGCATCCTCTTGGCCCATGCAGCTTTAATTCAAGGTTGATGTAAATTGATAAAACTTCTTAATTAACACTACTATGTGCTTTCTCTGCTGTGTCCTGGAGCTTTACAACATATTATCATCCTTTGCCACAAAGAAAATTCTTTTAATAATTCTTTAATAAACAAAAAGCAAACTTAGGTAGTAGTAGCATGAAAGGTTTATTCTTCAAAAATTATCAGTTATCTTTCTGGATGCATGAAAGCAAGGCATCGTAATGAGGGAAGTATTTTCCCAAACTAATGAAAAGTCTCTCTTTGAGTGAAGCAGAAGAATTTTATTGACAAGGATCCCATACAGACTTTCATACACTCACTGTGCAGATAGACAGATATTTTTGGAATGCATCTCCTGATGGGTTATCAGGGCTGTTATTAATTCTGTCTGTCATTTTTATTGAAAGCCAAACAAATTGCATATAGTGTATGAAGAGCAAATGCAAACCTTCAGTGGCAAGTAGTGCAAGAACCCCCAAGATCAAAGCAAGCCATGCTTTCTCTTTTATGTGCCTTTTAATATACCTTGGTAAGAACGTTTCACAGGCACTTATCACGCACTAAGCAGCAAAAATATGTGCAAAACTCAGAAATTGCAGACTTCTGATTTCTGTGTTTATGAAAGAATAGAGTAGCAATGGCACTTGGTCTCCTGTGAAGTGTTGTGAGACCTGAAGCCACCGTACATATTAAATTCAGAGGGATCATGTGAAATAGTTTATTAAATCCTGCAGCCTGTTCCCATTTCACCTTCAACCTACAGATCTTTCATAAAAGCAAGCGGGCATTGCTGGGCATATGGTTTCCTATGGCTTGCCCCTTCAACAACAGGATCTCTGGAAAAATAATGCACTTGAAAGGAAGTAAGTCCAGTGAAGGTGCCAGTGATTGGTGCAAACACAACCAAAAATCTCCCTGCACATCAGCCCAGAGGCTACGATTCTCCCTGTATCACACAGGAAGACATTACTGTGGCGATTTGGGAACTGCTAACAACAGAGATAAGCAAAACAAAAATAAAACTCGAACCCCAACAACCTGAAAAGGAGCCATGGAAGTACCCTAGTCAAACCTAAGAGTGATCAAATAGGATTTTCTCAAGCCTGGCAGTTGTACCATGATGGTTCTGGAAAATACAAACCCCAGCTGGATGCCAAGCAGCCAAGACTACCTGAGCTGCTCCCGTTGCCTTGCAGCGGGGAAAATAGGGGTCCTGGCAGCCCCCAGCCCATGCCAGGTTGCCCCTGGTGCTGGAGATCCCCCCAAGGCTGGGACAGGGGCAAGGTGGTGATGCAGGGAACCAGGCCCCTCTCATCAATATCAGCTGTGAAATAGTGGGGGATTGTGCGAAATAGTGCTGATGATATTCCTAACTTTGATCCTGGATTTAACTCTTTCATTCAAATATGCAAAATATTTCAACCCCCAAACAGAGGATTCCTACTAAAGCCTTCCATAAACTGACTTCACAGACTGCTTTTGCAATCTTTCCAGATTGCGGGAGTCAAAATTGGGAGGAAAAAAAGGGCAACACTCTTTTTTATGGGGCAAGAGAAAAGATTCTTCTATTTCCAGATGTCTCACAGCCCTTTCAAGTGCAGCGGAAGATATTATGACAGCAGATTTTATGATTCTTGGCTTCAGAATCACATCGAAATCGTGCTTTATCTGACATCAAAAGAATGAGCTGTTTTATCATCATGATGATGCTAAAGATCTTGCGTTTGCTCAGATTAGTAACAATGCAAATAAGGCAGTTATAGGGAATTTAAAAGTACAGTGGTGTCCTTAGGCTTTATCTGTGGTTTTATCAGCTTCTAAACAATCAGCTATATGAAAAAAGAGAACCAATACAGAGTTTATGTTCCAGATTAGAGCTTAATACAAATGAAGGTAGACAGGTTTTTCAAACTTGAATCCTAAAATAATTTTGAGATTTTGCCCCGTAAGACCCTCAACTATTTTGATAATATTAAACTAAAAGCTTAATTTGATAATATTAAACTAAATGCCCACAAACAGTAATCTTAACTGAACTGTTTCTTTCTGGTGAACTTTAAAACAAACATTGAAGTGAGCGTGACGAAATAGGCCATCTATTCTGTCCATAATTTATTGCAGATTCTTAGCATTGCTCAAGCAACAATTTAATTTATAATAATTGGTTTTGGTGCACCTCCTCTAACTGGATTTCAGCAAAGCAATTGAGATGGAGCCATGTAGGGAATTATTAGCAAAAGGGTCTGGCTGAAGCAGAGACAAAAGGTGCTGAAAGGGGAACCATCAGGGTAGAGGGCGGTTACAGGCACAGTTTCTCAAGCATCACTCTCAGCCAGTCTTAACTAAATATATTCACCAGCAACATTTGCACAAGAGGAAGGATCACATTAAGAAATTTGCTGATGACATAAAGCTGGGCAGAGCAGCAGAATAACTCACAGGAAGAACTCAAGGAGCTGATTACTGAGAAATACCCTAAAGATATTTCATTATACAAAGCTTAAGATCATGCACTTAAAAGGGGATTGTGTTTCCTGAATGAGGTCTGGTGGAAACAAGGAGACAGAAAGTCTGTTTTTATGGTGAAGCCTGGGAAATGTGGATTTTTAATGTGGATGTCTCCACAGTACCTACAAGCTGGGGTCCAGTTAAGCTTTTTAGCACTGGCAAAAACAGCAGTGGCCACAGGTGCTTAGAAAAAGCGTATTTCTGGGTATCTATTTTTGTAAACAGTTATTTATATTGGTACAATGAACCAAACATTTCTTACAGCTTCTTTCAGATTATTCTCTCATTTTGTATTCTTCTTGCTGTTAAATAATTACTGCCCACGGGAGGCAGGTGGCAGGTATTGAGTGGTTCATCCATAAAGGCGAGAGTGTGGCAAGCCAGAGACATCTTTGGCCATGGAGATGAGTCCTGCTGAGCAAAGCTGCTCTACTTCCACCTGCAGAGCTCACTTGGCCTCAGCCTTTATTTCAGAGAAAAGAGGTTTCAGAGTTACCCGCACATCTGGTACGTTCCCAGCATGAAGGGTTGCCTTCGCCCCACCCACACGCTCTGACAAAGTTTTTCCTGCCCTTTCATGGCCCACAATGATGCCTCAGAAGGGCTGGCTGGAGAGAAGTGCTCCCACACGCCTGGTGACATTTAAGCCGAGTGGCAGATCCCTTTGCACCCGGGTCCTGCTCCCACCCAAGACAATAGTGGACTTTGGTGGGTGCGGGATGAAGCCCAGTGTGACATTTTCTTCCACCCCACGCTTCTTCACTGAGTAGAGCTTTTGTGAGATGGTGGAGGCCAAGAAACCCCTCTTGTTCTACCTGTTTCTGTAGCCCCTGGTCCCACGGCCAGTTGACCCTGCGCTACAGTGATGTGTTCCTCCTCACATGAGCCTTTCCCTGCCAACAACAGAGCAAGCCCTTGTGTACTCCATTCAGAATGAACAAAACAACAATAAATTCAGGTAAAACACGACTTTTGCACAAGAGAATTTTGTTGAATGCTGTTGAGACATTATAACTCTCTACAACTACCTGAAAGAAAGCTGTAGAGTGGTGGGGGTTGGTCTCTTCTCCCGAGAAACAAGTGATAGGACTAGACGAAATGGCCTCAAATTGCACTGGAGAAGTTTAGGGTAGATATTAGGAAAAAAATTCTTCAGCAAAAATATTATCAGTCATTGGAACAGGCTGTCCATGGAAGTGGAGGAATTACCATCCCTGGAGATATTTAAAAGATGGGTAGGTGTGGTGCTAAAGGACACGGTTTAGTGGTGGACTTGACAGAGTCAAGTTAATGGTTGGACTCGATGACCTTAAAGGTCCCTTCCAACCTAGACAACTCTATGATTCTATAAGCCATAATACCATCTTCCAAGCACCCTTCCCACGGGGATCAGAAATCCACCACAGGAAAAGTTCACTGATCCAGGGTTTGACTGGGAATTAATTAGAAAAATAACCTTTTATGGTAATCCACAGAGACTGAAGCGTTGTTGAAACATCCTGATTTCAAACAAGTTTTTGTCAGAAAAATGTCTTTGACCCAGATGGAAATTTTCTGTCAAAACCAGACCAGGGGCCACCTCCCTGTCCCAGAATGATGACAACAACCAAGCCATTGGGTAGGCACCCTCTTTGCAGCAAGAAAGTACAAACATAGCAGTTGAAGAGGTTTTCTGAAGTATATCTTATCTCCTTATTTTTAAGGATCTCCATTCTATTTAATCATAGGAAATTTTATTTTCCAAGAATGGGTAGGAGCACAAAAAGAAGGATAAAGACAGTGGGAAAATACCAAAAAGGAACTGTTTTCTAACTGGCTCAGGCTTAAACTTACCTAAACCATCCCATTTAAACCTACCCCTTTTTGTATGATGCCAAATATAGTTCAACTTTAGGTCAGAAGTAGGACTTTATGTTAGACAAGCCTTTAATGAATGTAATTCATTATGTGTACATGTGTACATTATGTATACATAATATAATGTAAACATTTTTGTTCCCTTCAGACCTGCCCATAACAGTAAATACATCTGTCTTCACAGGTAAGCGGGTGCAAAAAAAATATTAAATCATCGTTAACCTAACTTCTTTGTGTATGCAACCTAGGAAAAATCACTACATCCATGATAATGTGGCATAAAATAGTTATAGGAAATTGTTTAGGATAATCTGAAAAAAAAGTATTATACCTTATTACTGCTGTCACTCCAGTCAGAGCTAACAACCTCCATACTCCCATCACATGTCAGTATTTCTTGAACACGCTCACTGTACTGGAGTTGGCCAGGCTTGCCAGAAAAATACTCTCCTCACCAAATCACTCCTCACAGTGATTTCCAAACCTGAAACAAGTGCAAATGAGCAAATGTCAGTTAACACATATCAGATATTTTCATTATATGTCCTATCTAAATGGAGTGTTTCATACCGTGATGATTTGTTCGGTGAAGCAATAGAAGTGTTTAACTTCTCGTAGATCTCTGCTGATGTCTACTTATCTTTTAAATGGGATTTAATGTAAGAAAAATAAACGTTGTCCACAAAAAGTTTGCAGATGAGCATTCATTGTCTCCCCTTGAGCCACAATTGTTTAATTACTGTTAGAGATCTTTAGATTAAAAAAACCCCAACAGTATGAGACTGCTTCATGACTCAGCCTATTCTCATTTAGTGCAAAATTAATCCACACCCACAGCACGACTGATTATTTTATCCTGGGAATAATCAGTGTGGATAACAGTATTTAGGTCATGCTAAGATGTTTTTCTTCTCTTGTTTAGTCATCATTTATTTATAAAAGCCCACGGTACCTTTTACAGGAGGCACAGTGCACATGCAACCTAATAGTCACTACGTGAGACAGGAAAAAACACCTTCTGCTTGGAAAAGATCAAGTTCGTAATTCTAATGTCACTGATATATGTTTTCCCTGTGTTCCTGTAGATATGTCACAGACTAAATTTCTCTTAGGTGCTGCACACTGGCCTCACGGTCAATATTTATGCACTAACTTTAAGAGGCTTAACTTAATTCAGCTCTTCAGTTTTCCTTCTATCCCCAGCAGAACAGGGAATGGAAATGCCCAGCACTACTCACAAAAGCCCTACAGAGGTGCACATCCCTCCCTGTGCCCTTAAACACAGCAATCGGGACACCGGGAACCTTGCTCCTGCCGTACAAATCGATTCGCCCTTTCACCCTCGGCTGCTCTTCTCCTTTTTATTCCGGGGAAGCAAAGGAGTTTTTACCCACCCCATCATACTCGATCTACTCTGTGAAAGCTCCTCATCTCCAGGCCTGTGCATATTGGGCTGGCACGCTACCAAAACCCGCTAACAAATGGCAGATTAAGTGGAAACACAGGAAAGAATTTCAAGCATGTATTATACTTGCTCGGAGTTCAGCCTGCAACTTTTAAGACGAGGGCTGCCCTCCTAAACAGGCAGGCCTGGGAATTCAGTGGCGAAAACAATTACAGATGCAAGGAAAATACCTTTCCTCTGAGAAAGAAACTTGAAGATAATTCTGCAGTCTTCAGCGGGCTGAATTCACTGCGTGCTCTGGAGGAGCTCAGCGCGGTCCGTGCTTTCTTGAGACCCAAGTTTCTACCTCCAGCACTGTTCTCCGAGGGAATTATACCACATTCACTCGAATTTTCAACCTCTTAAAGATGCAGGAGTGGAAGACTGTAATCCTTTCCATTCACAAGCAAAACAGCCCCTCTGTACCCATCTGCTGCTCTGCCTTAAGATAGGAGAATAATGAGGCGTTCGATTCAGCTCTGCAGATTCTCAGCAGCCGTGATCAGCTGGACAATGGAATGTCTAGCCTTGTGTCTGGATACAGTCTGGTGACTTGCATCTCCTGGATGGACTGTGCTGGCTGCATGGCCATCTTTATCATGGTTTAAAGGTCTAGTTTGAGAAATCAGTGTCAAAGCGAGTATATTCCCACTGCAGTTTCCAAACCTGCCCAGGAAGGGCCCAGCCCCACTGGCAAAACCACCCCCAGCCCAGGTGGGTGCAGGCAAAACAACGCTGAGTTTTAGCACAACAATTCTGCCCACGTTATCTGAGATTTCCTTTTCTTTCCAAAACCAATCTGGAATGCTTGTACAAGGTGTACAGTTAAAAAAAGACTCTCCCACCCCTGGTTACATTAAACTTGATGCACAAGTACATTTTTTAAAGATTTGCTTGCTCATTTGCCCACTGCACAGTTCCACTCTGCCAGTCAGCTCAAGAGAATTAAAGATCTCAGTCTACAAGTCCAAGAAAGCAGTTGAGAACATAGGACCTGTGGATGGGAAATATGTCCCATCAGCCAGGACTGATGTTCTCAAGCCCACATGATGTTGTGCACACATCCAGAAAGGTATATGGACAGCAACTCCCAAGTTAAAAAGTAGAACATTTCTGCACCCCAGTGCTCCTCAAAAAAATGCAGATCTCACTGTTGGCTTTAGAGAACTTTTTTCATCAACTAAAAGAAAAAGAAGATGGACCTGATTTATGATCCTATACTGACTGGTTAAAATTCCTCCATAGCTTATTGACCATAAAGTTAACAAAAAAAAAAAAGTGACTCTTTAGTGTAACAGGTTATTTTCAGCTTTAACTAATCTGGATTCATAACTGGCTTTGGAACTGAAACAATTACATGAAAGCTAAGATTGATTATTACTGTCTAAAGTCATAGAGTAATTAAGCCTCCTGAAAAAACCAAATTACTCCTATAGCAGGTGGAGACAAAAGAAAACTGAAGGAAAATAAAAAGCATTGAGGATATTAATGCATCTGTTCTGTATCTGAATGTCCTTCCAAATAAGTAACTGAGATGAGACTGAAAGTGCAACCCAAGCATTGTACAAATACGAGAATGTCTGCGTTGAAATTCCATAACTTTTCTTTATTCACTGTGATACATTCAAACAAAAGTGCTCCAGAAAACAGCCATAAAGGAAATTAAAATAAAAAGGCAGAAAAAGACCATCAGATACATACGGTGATTATTTATATTTCAAAGCATTAGTAACTGCTTGTATCTGAGTGCACCAAAAGCCCACATGAGGGTCCATGTTTTTGTACGCTGCACCTATAAAAATAATAATCATAGGCAGCTCTAGCAAAAATTGTTTTTCAGAACTAGAGCCAAAGCCATCACAAAGATAAAGCACCATCAGGCACATGTTTACAAATGCCGTAGTAATTAGTAGAGTGTAAAAAAGGCTTAGCTGAATTATCATTTTCCTTGTATAGCACAGGGAACCTCTGCTCAGATTCATTCCTTCCCTGCTCTGCCATTTCACACCAGGGACTTGCATTTGCCCCACAGCACCAAGAGCCACAGGCAACTCGGTCAGATTCAGGAGACACTGAGAGACGGGTGGAAGAGAAACTGGAACCAGAGCTGGTTATTATCCTTCTGTTTAAAAAAATACCAGCACAGCAGCGTGTACTTAGTCATGTTGCTGCAATAGAGTGGTACAATCCACCTGAGAAACACTGTTTGTACAGACCCCATTGACTTCCCATTGCTTTGTGCTGAGCTGCAGGGTATTTGGCTGGACTGCTTTTACCTATAAAAGACAGTTCTTGTTTCAAACTATAATTCTGCTATAGAAAAAAACATAAGTCACTGATATCTGTAAGAGACAGCAGAGCACCACCAAACTCAGATTGCACCCTACGACGTGGCTCTACTCCAGCTGCAGAATTACCGAACTGTGCATTTGCCAAGAATTATTCGTAACTCAACAATTCGATGGGGGGAGGATTCCTACCCCATACAATGCAACAACCAGAAGTCAAGACATTGTACAAATTACACTGTCAAAGGGATAGGATAGACACTTCTAAATCTAGGGTCCCTCGACCTGGTGTATTTTTAGGTAGAACAGCATGGATCTTCATCATAAAAAGGGGAAACTCGGTTGAATCCTTGTCCTGCTCTTCCCGTTACCTGCTTTGCAGGCAGCAATTCAGATGGTCAGCAAGGCCCAAGACAGGCTTTCCCTCTGAATATCTGTGCTGCTGACATGTGACCTTCCTTAAAAGATCTAAGTAGGTCATAACAGAAAAGAAACCTCTGTCCCCACACATTATATATGGATATATAATAGCATATCCATAGGGATCCTGCTAGGTGCAAGGCTATGCCACAGCTGCTATGAAAATTTAAGCCCATGTGTTTCCCAAAGCGGGATGCAATGGCACTGCTCACATGACCAGCATCATCTTCACAGTCAAGTCCTTGCAACATCAAGGTCTGCTTGCTCGAAAAGCATTTTGCTTAACAATGTTACTAGCACAGTCTCAAATCACTCAGACCAAGAGAAGGTTAGAAGTGTTATGCAGTTATTTACCCTTCACGCTATTTGTGTGGCATTCATCTCCCACAGCGCATGCCTTGCCCTTTTCACACTCCCTTTTTCATGCAGGAACACAAAGCTGTAATGTTTGGGTTGCAAACACCATTAAATGCCCCTCTTCATCCCCCAAGAGCATAGAAATATTTTCTTTTAAAAGTTCACATCAAAGCATTTCTACTAATCCTAGGATTTATTAAAACAAACATTGTAGGCATGAGATAGTCAACAGCGTCCCTTTTATAAGATTCTTTGGAGACGGTTCTGATTTTGTACTGTTTACTGATCCGCCCCTAATTAATCTTCAGTTGCTCAGCTGCAAATTCAGCAAGTCCCACCTTCCCCACCCAGCAGACGTCCCTTTCTCCCCAGTTTTGAGCTGCAATGACAGCACCACACAGCCCCTGTCCCAAGAACCAGGTGGCTCGCTTGAAAAGCTATATATTACAACCCGGTGTTACAAGATCATATCATACACATTTGCAGCAGAAGTCTCGCCTTTCCTCAGTTGAGTAATTAAAACCAGTCATTAAGTGCTTTCAAGGAGTGTCATTGTCTTTATCCTTCCCTGCAGTCAAGGTAGTTGCCTTTGATCCAGTAACAGATCTGTGCGTATTTGAGGGGTGTGATGCGAACGGCTACATTGAAGTCCTGTGGGGTGCCATTCATGTCCACCCACTGATGGCCTGAAAATATTCCAATAATTTTACGCTCCCATTTGTGATTCTGCCTCTTCCACATCCTCACGTACACCCCAGATCCACTCGCACCCGGCTGGGCATCGCACTGTTGGTACAACAGGTCGTACGTTTCGTCCTTGACATCACAGAAACGATAAACCAAGTTTCCTGGACGATCATTGTCATAACCAGAAAAGTGAATCCTCCCTCCAGGCAAGTGTCTTGCTGGTGGGCTCACACCTATTTTCATAAACTTTCTTTTATGGGGCTTCTTGAGCTCCAGCAGGGCATAGTCATAATCCATGCCAATGTCATTGGCATTGCCTTTGATCCATCCTTTGGGCACATGTGTCCGTTTCACTCGGATCCACTGGAATTTCATTTTCTCAGGCATTGCTGAGTTGGTGATATTGGCCCCTTTGCTGCCATCTTTCAGTTTGGGTTTTAGGAACCCCACCCGCAGTTTCTGAGCCCCTTTGACATAACTCTTGCCATCATGGATACAATGAGCAGCAGTAAGAACATGCTTTTCAGCCACTAGCGTCCCCGTGCAACCTGTAGACAGCTTCACCGATGTGGAGAATGGGTAATTCAACAAGAAGTCTTTCCCAAAAATGCTAAACCTGCTGTCATAGCCATAGATCTGCCTCTTAGTTCGAGATCTGCCTTGAGACCCATCACCGCTGTTGCTTAGAATATATATGCCCACTTCAGTCTCAGTGAGGCTGCCGTTAGCATACAAGGTTTCATAGGACAGGTAGTTCTTCACTTCTTCATAAGTTGGTAGTGGAGAACTTTTGTGGCACTCTGGGCCACAGGGAGACACCACTTCCAGCTTGGCTTCAGCATCAAACTGCGGTTTGTCCAAGTTAAGGGTCAACCGTGGCAGAATGACTGGAACTCTGTACGATGGCCAAGTTGGCTTCCAGTGAGAATTGGAGGGCATCACATCTTTAGCAGCACACAAAAGGAGGATGAAAGTGGACAAGCCTGCCATTCTGAATGCCGGTCTGTGGAAAGCAAGAGGAAGTTCAGTTACTCACCCAAATCCACTGCAACATTAATTTATCTTGCTAGGCAATAGCTTCCTAACTGAGAATACATAGTAAGGGTCAAGCAATTTGAATGGAGCCAACTATCACTAAGTACTTCAGATTTCTCAGTGTTAAACCAATGCTGTAACCTATACCTTGAAACAAGCGTCCCAGATTAACACCGAAACACAGGGCATTTAGATATTAGGAAGAAGTTCTTTACTGTGAGGGTGGTGAGGCACTGGAACAGGTTGCCCCGAGAAGTTGTTGATGTCCCATCCCTGGAAGTGTTGAAGGCCAGGCTGGATGGGGCTTTGAGCAACCTGGTCTAGTGGGAGGTGTCCCTGCCCATGGCAGGGGGTTGGAACTGGATGATCTTTAAGGTCCCTTTCACCTCTAACCATTCTATGATTCTATGATTTACCCCTTCACTGTGCTGAGCCACCAGCTCCCAGCTGACATCAGTGGAAAGTTATGGGATTTGTCTTCCCACGGTGTAAAGAAAATCCAGGTTCTGTGTAAATCCCTGCATTCAGAAACCATAGCTCCTGCAAAGAGTAAATGTGCCTGTCTTTAGCTGGATTACACTGTTCTCTGAAAGCTCCCACCTACTCTCTGACTCCACTAAGAGAGGTCCTTAAATGACCTCACACCATTTGCTGTCTTTGCCAGGGAGATCAAGCTGATGGTAGGAACAAGCGGGTGGACAAAGAAGGAAACCTGAACAGGAGCTGGGCTGCAGAACGTGACCACATGGGAGACTCGCCTCCCCTTGGCATGAGCTGCACCAGGGAAAGGTTTCTGCTCCACGTAGCATTCACTCTCCTCTAAGCTTACATGAGAAAGGGCAACGTGATTACACAAGGGCAGCTAATGAAGTAAGTTTACAACTCTTGGGGGAATTTTCAGTTAAAGTACTGGCTTATTCCTTTATAAACTCAATTCATTAGAAATGCAAACCTACCCCCTCAGAGCACAGGGAGGCAAATGGGACTGTCAATGTGTTTATGAACCACAGGCAGAGTGCCTCAGACTGCAAAGAACAGCATGCACTAGTACTGTGTCAAGAAAATGTGTAACTTTAGTTTATTTGAAAATTAGCCATACAGCTGAATCGCTGCAGGAGGCACTGTGCCCGGGGAAAGAAGGCAGGCGGGATCTCCCTCACACAAAGATTATTCAAACAAAACTCTGCAATTATGTTGAGCTTACACATATTTAAAACCCTGCTGAGGTTAAACTGATCACAACTGCAGGATCATTCCTGAAATACCTCAAATGAATAAACCAAACCAAATCATGCTGGAGATGGCCAGAGCTATCTAAGAATAAAAAAAAAGAAAAATCCTTCTCTCCAATGCTTTTTGTAGGAATACTCCATTCCTAAGCTGCACCAAAAATAAGACTTCAGAAACTATGGACTGCTAAAGTCCAAGAGTCTCCAACTCAAATATTGGGCCTGGATTCTGCCATTGTTGGTAGCATCCTCTTTGGGAACAGAGGCTGTAATTAAAGCACACAATGTTCAAAAGATCAATTAACTCCTACAGGATATCAAAATGGTTCCATACCAAAAAACAGATGTAGGTGAAGAGAGCTGATGTTACTGATGCCCACAGAGGCAGGTATTGACTCTTCCAGAAGAGACCACTCTGCTGGTAATTTTTTCATTAACAAACAAGACATCTTTTAAAGGCAGTGTTTTCCTCTAGAAGGCTTAAGCTCTAGAGAATGTATTGGTTTTTACCTAGTGGGCAAGTCAGGGTGGACAATACAGGCCATTTTAAACATGAATCAGAATTGCATCATTTTGGGTGTCCCAAAACTGGAAAATACTTGCTTATGTACTCAAGGAAAACCATCAGCTCCTCTGGCTCCTTCCATGACAGATATTAATCTATCTGATATGGCTGGGTTTTTTGCAAGCTATCAAATGAGATAGTCACACATTGGTATAAGGATGGCCCAGGGAACACTTGCTGCACATCAAATATTGTCATAGTATAATTGTGATTAGTAAAACAGAAAAAGGAGGTAACAGGGACAAACCACACCACTTCATCCCCACAAAGACAGTACACACTAGTAGAAGTCAACTGTCAGCTGTCCTACTTGTGACAGTGAGGACTGTACACAGATATGTTTACTGGTCTCCCAGTTAGAAGCTGAGAACAGACTAAATCACAGTTATGCTGTGCGTCAGGGAGCAGATCCCATCATTAAGAGCAAGTATTTATAAGCAGTCAGCTCTCATCTGCTTCACACCAAAGTTATTCCCACAAATTACATTTGAAGCTTTCCTCGTAGACAGAATCTCTGTCCAAATTGCACTGTTTATGCCACTTCTTGAATCTAAAAATCATTCATGCAAACTGAGCCAATGCTGGCCTTTGGCTGGTTTATTTAGCTGGCGGGGAAAGTTAGAAGCATCTTGTCAGTAGTTATTTGCACAAGCAGCGAGATTTCCTTCTTCCCACCAGCGCAGCGACCTGATGAAGGGACTGCGTGTCCAACAGCTTCCCTGCTTCCTTCCAGAGCATCACCAGGGCTGAGAAGGGAAATTACCTCTCCCTGCAACCTGCCCTCCCTCCTCGCCCTGCCATCACCGCTGCAGGGACCCAGTGCTTCCCAAGGCAGTTTCAGACAGCAGAGGGCAGCCGCCCGATGAGGAGAGCAAGACAGAAGCTGGGACTCGAGCTGGTCCCCAAAAAAGGCTTCAGAAGATCGTTAACTGTGTCTTCGCTGTGCTCAGTAAAGCAGCACTTACTCCACGTCTCTGAACGAGCCTCTCCACACCCCTCCTCTGCTGCCTCTGTGCTACCATTACATTGCAGATATATGGGATAACAGACAGCCTTTTCATCGTTATCGAGCTTTTCTATTATTTAAAATGTCATTTCAAGCTAAAAAGAAAACACGGTTGCGAGTTTATACCTGACCATAGAAGCTAAACAGTGCACATGAACCAATAAATCTTTGCAATTTTATCTTATCTGGAGACAAAACTGGTACTAAATCAGTTCTGGGCTGCAGTAAATAGAATAAATATGTCTGATTTATAACCAGATGCTAAATTAGTGCATAGTACCTCTTTCTGCGTAGATCCTTCCTCTTTAAAAAATAAAACGGTTAAGCAGAAAACTGAACAAGTTTAAAAAGTAGCCTAAATTTTAAGAGAGACCTGCCAGTTAGCCTCTTCTTTCCTTTCCTTTTCCTTTCTCCTTCCCTTTTTCTCTAAAACAAAACCAAAATCTGCAAAAAAACCCCAGGAATAATACTCTCTGTTCTGCTATTTACTCCTGGGTGACCCTAAAAGATGTTCTCAAATTGAACAAACTGGTAAAAAGCGAGCACTTCCCTGAACGTCTATCCCAAAATGATACTGAATGAATTACGATACGCTGCTCTACTGTAGTGCTGCTCTACTGCTTCTATTTAAACTGTGTCATAAACTCAATCCACCCTTTGACTCAGTACAAAGCCCTGCTCTGATATCCAGCCTAGGAACCCCCTAGAAAGCGGTTTGTACATAATCACACTTGCTAATGGCATTAAAATTGTTTAGAGAATGGAAACAGTGACAGCTACCCCGGGGCTCCCCACGCTGCTAAAACAGTTTACAGACACATTTCCCTGCCTGCTCCGGGCATTCACGCCTTCAGATAGATGTTGGTGAAAGAGAACTGCCTTGTTCGGACGGACATGAATCATTTTCTAATAAGCAAGTAATTTTTCTGGAAGAGTTCGCTACTTCTGGGGTGGTTCTTGTAATAGATGGTTAAATCACAATAAATCTTGGAACAGGCAGTATGAAAACCCGTGAAGCGAACAGTCTCCATTACATATTGAAATGAAGAAAGTTTTTCCACAGCGCTGGAAGCCAGAATGGCAAAAAAAATCCCCCACAACACAACCCCCAAAAAAACCCAAACCAAGAAAAAAGCCCACCACAGTTAGAAAATTTAAAAAGAAGAAATAGAACAAGGAGAGGAAAGAGAGAAAAAACCTGCTTCAAACCAAATTGTAAAGGTGAACTAAATCACTGTTGTGTCAAAATGCCTCAGCTGCTTTCCTTACTCACAGAGCTTGTTAAAAGACGGTAAAAATAACCTGAGTTGCGCTTTAGGACATACAGAAGCCTTCCTGTCAGTGAACTCTCACATCTCTATCAGCCAGCCCGCGATGCTGAGGGTGGTGTGGGAATCTCTGCCTTCCCCGCCGGGCTGAGGGCTGCAAGAAGAGAGGTCGCAGCAAACCCCAAGCGAATTTTGACACCAGCAAGGCCAAGGGTGCCTGCTAACACGCACAAGGGGCACAGCGGGTATTTTGACACGTGTGTCAGTGGCACACGCAGAGGAAAGGGATCACAATATGCGTCCACCACTTCGTAAAATTATCTGTAGGAATTGGACTACCTCCTTTCCCCCTCTTTCCTCTCCCTGCTTGTCAAGCAGCTTCGGTTTCACTGGAAAGCAAGCTGTCTAGCGGGCAGGCAGCGATGACCAACTTGAATAGAAGGGGGAAAGGTGAAATATAAAGAGAGGAGCTGCATCCCCGGGGATACCGGAGCACCTGGGGGATGCTCGGCAGCGGGATCGCACCGACCCCCGGCTCCAGCAACCGTCTCCTCCTTAAAGAAAACCCCAAAACACCCATGCTTTCTTCTCTTCTATCAGCTGTTTCCTCGCCCTTTCAAAAGTTAGTCCCTGGCCGGCGGGGAGAAGCCGCTTTATCCCTTTTGTTCGCCGGCCGCCGGAGGGAGCGGCGGCTCCTCGCTGCCTGCCGGGTTAAAGATTAAGCTCCACCGGGAGCAGGGCTCGGCCCCGGGCCGGGACAGCGGCTCCCGC
>VXBW01003791.1:466740-508814 GCA_013400375.1 Thinocorus orbignyianus
CCACCGCGGCCTCCCCGCTCCGCCCCGCGGCGCTGCCGGCCCTCTCTGCCCGTCCCACAGCCCGCGCCGGGCGAGGCCTGGGGCCAGGCCGATCCTCCGCGCAGGCCGCCCCGGGGCGCCCTGTGAGGCGTCACCCATTCTTATTCCTCTTATGCTGCCGTTTTCACTTGTTTCTTGAGGAAAACTCTATGGTTTTTTCCTCACCCTTGAATTTTTTGGTGGTGTCCTGGCACTGGAGGTGGCTCTGGGAACACCAGCCCCTCGCCTCAGGGCTGGGGCAAGAGGGAGGTTTCAGGGTGCAGTGATGGCACTGCCACAGGATCTTTGTCCCCAGTGTGGCAGGTCGCTTCTCAGAAGGTCCCTAGGCACAGGGTGAACCCTTGAGGTGCCTCCTGCCGTCAGTGTGCCATCCCCAGCATGCCAGGTCCCTTTCTGGAGGGTCCCCAGGCACAGGGTGAACCCTCCAGCTGCCTCCTGCCATCACAGGGCATGAGGTCTTCGGTCTCCCACTGTGGCAGGTCCCTTCTTGGAAGGTCCCCAGGAATGAGGTGAACCCTCAAGGTCCCTCCTGCCGTCAGTGTGCCGTCCCCAGTTTGGCATGACCCTTTTCAGAGGGTCCCCAGGCACAGGGTGAACTCTTGAGGTCCCTCCTGCTGTCAGTGTGCCATCCCCAGTGTGGCAGGTCCCTTCTTGGAAGGTCTCCAGGCATGGGGTGAACCCCCTCGGTCTCTCCTGCCATCGCAGGGCATAAGCTCCAGGAGCTTTTGGGGTCTGTTCCCTATGTTGCCTCATCAGGCAGGTATTTGAATTTAATTATCGAACACATTCTTTGCATAGGTTTTAATTACTCATCCTTCTTGAATCCTTTTAATGATGTCTGGCAAGAAAAGAGGAAAACAGAGCCAAGAAAGCAAAAACCCTGCAATGTGTTTTAACTCTGGGAGAAAAATCCACAAAAGGTTTTGCCAAGATTCCCAGCTGATCACCATTACCCCAGAAAGGAAATATAAATTTCACAGGAATCAATTTATTTGCTGCCTTCTGCTGACCTCTTCACCTCACTGTTACCCTTACAAAGGACCAGAAGAGCTTGAAGCATGGCCAAAGCTCTGCCCCACACAGGGACCCTATGTGAGGGGCTGAGATGTCACAGGATCTTCCATTCTTAGACGTGATCTTTTTAATTTGTGTTTACTTGGGCCTAGGACCGAGCCCTTTTGGGTCTGTGGAAAGGTTTTAACAGCTGGTTGGAAAAAGCAAGTGCTACAAAAATCATAACTACTCAGACAAGTCTTCCTCAACTATCAATGATTAGAGTTATAACGTGAGGGAAAGGTCCCCAGGGGAAGAGGGCAAAGCTGGAGAGGAACATTTTACAAGGGCATGTAGCGATACGACGAGGGGTGAAGACTTCAAACTGGAAGAGAGTAGATTTAGGTTAGATATTAGGAAGAAACTTTTTACTCTCAGGGTGGTGAGACACTGGAACAGGTTGCCCAGGGAAACTGTGGGTGTCCCATCCACAACTCAGGGAAACTGTGGGTGTCCCATCCACAACTTCAAGGCCCAATTGGATGGGGCTTTGAGCAACCTGGTGTAGTGGGAGATATCTTTGCGCATGGCAGGAGGGTTGGAACTAGATGATCTTTAATGTCCCTCCCAAACCAAACCATTCTATGATTCTATGTTGTCCAGCAGAAACACAGCTAGAGAATACAGCTGGCATCAGGAGGAAGCAAGGGCTGGTGACAGCAGTTCTTGGGCCACCAAGAAATGATCATGCAACAGTGAAGAAGATATCTAGAGCATCAGTAAGCAGATAATAAGTAACTTCATCAGCAATATCATATGAATCAGAGATCCCTTCTTTATCTGGAAGGAAGGACTTGCTTTCCATGGACAGACAGTTCTGTCATAACTGCCATGTGTGATCTAGGGCCTTCCCAGCTTTCCTTTCACAGGTCTTCCGTACTGTAGCAGATCAATACACCAAGTGAGGCCTCTTGGTCTCTTTTACTGTTCGGACAAAGTACAGATTGCCCAACAGTCACTTATAAATGACTGTAAGCCCTCCACTGAACAGCTCTCTGTATGTCACTTCCCTGCTTTATCTCAAATGTACAAGCCTTCCTGTATCACATGGCTGTTTTTAAGAGTCTCAGTGGGAAGGAATAAATATTAAGCATAATTGTTTCCCTCTTTGTATGCTTTCCCCAATTTTTTATTTACAGTGACTGTGAATAAATTCTGACGGACCGAAGAAGGACTGTTTCATCTCCAGATGCATATTCAAGTAGACACAATACTAGCAGCTATGATGGTGATAGAAATGTTTATGGCAGACAGGGGGACAGAGATACAAGACACTGCTGACATACATGTGGTGGGACTCACCTCACTTACCTGCAGGGGTCTGGCATGCCATGGGCTATCCATGATACAATACAGGACCACAGACCTTCCCCATCTGGAGCAGCAGAAAGTCAGTGCTGGAAAAGATGGAGGCAGCCCATCCAAAACAAGTGTCTGTATAAATGTCCATAGTAAGAGATGTCCCACCACACTTCTAATGTTTTCCTGGTGTGACTCTGCCTTCCTGTCACTGACTGCTGTCTCTCTGCTTCAGATTAGATGAAAGGACCATCTTCTATGTGTGTTGTGTTTGCACAGAACTTGCCACCAAGTGAAGCTGGTCCACAGCTACCACTCCACGGTATTTGTTATACAGATTATAAGACATTGTGTGTTTCTATGTACAACACAGATTGATGAATAGGAGCCACAAGGTTTGGTGTCTACAGAACTCCTCCCGAGAAGTGTCAAAGAAAGCATTGGGCAAAACTTCTTTCATGCCAAAAGGAGTGGAGAAGAATGTTTAATTTGAAATTTAGCTACAAGACATTTAGGTGCCAAAAGAACTACTAGATTTTTATTGATTTTAGGGCATGCAAAACCTATAAGCTCAGAAAAGGCAGTTCTCCTGGCCTGGCTTAATGTCTTCCTTCAGAAAAAATGCACCACTCTCCAGTTCTTTCCAGCTTCTGTAGTCAAAATCTAACATTTTCACTTTCTAATTCAAGAGAGGAAAAAAAAAGGCAACTATAGATACTTCCCTTCCCCCCCCCCCCCCCCCCCCTCTTATGTGTATAATTCTTAAGAAACAAGCGCTCTGGTGAACTGAGGCTACCCAGGCTTTTTTAAAAAGAGAGAGAAGCCCAAGATCTGAGCGTTACTGTGAGCCATTGCTGAGGCAAAGGGCAATAAGTGACCACGTGCGTGAGGGTGAATGGGTATGAGCTGTGCTATGTTGTCAAGTGATAACACACACGCTGACTTTTCAGCACCTTGCGAGTAAGCTGAAAATGAAACAGTCTACAGGTGGGACCCTAATGAATGGCACTGCCAGGAGATAATTTCTCATGGTTGAAGAAATCTTTTATTCTGCAGGGAAGTGAAGTAACCTGGCATTATGGGCCTGCGCCAGATTCCGCCGCAGACAATGGAGTGATTTCAGAGGCCACCGAGTCTGGAAGGAAGAATGACAACCCACAGTTGGCTTAGATGAGTCCTCCCATTGCTCGCTGCTGATGTAATGCAGCAGAAGAGCCTTGGAGTTCCCCACTGCGATGGCAGTGATCCCACAGGCTCCCTCCACCTTCCATGGGATGTGGCCCCTGCTCACTGATGTCTTGTTTCCCAAACCTCTGTTTAACTGTGGGAGGAAGAAGTTGATGGTGAAGACATTATCCCTCAGAAAGCAGTTGATTTTGATGATGCAGACTGACACTTTGGAGAAGCAAGTCCTATCCTCATCCCTGCCCCTGTTTCATTGCAGGATTTCAGGAAAGCTCTGCTGCCTGGGTTCCCAGTCTGTGCAACGAGTGTGAGAGCATGTTCTGTCTCAGTGCAGTGTCACGATGATAAATACAGTGGTGACTGCCCCATGGCTGGGTGCTGTGATGATGGGAAGGGGATGGCCAAATGTTGGCCTCAGATATATTGCGCCATAAGATGATACCACCCAGAGAGAATGAACTCTTTTTCTCAGGTTTTCCAAGGCTCTGGGTACAAGGGTGGTGAGGGAGGCACTTATTCCTAGTTTGCAAGAGTAAGATGCTTTTAATATCAGCTCCTGAGGGGAATATGTGAGGACTGTTTGAGTTGTTTGGTTTATGGAAGGATTGCCAAGTGGGAGAGCTGACAGCTGAATATATACAATGTCTTTCCGGTGTCGGTAAAAATCTTGTCATTAGCGAGCGTGACACAGTGGAGCGGGGTGGAGGACTCTAGCCTTGGAGAGGATTCCTCTGCCCAAATAAAGACAACTAAAAGCCAGGCATGACCACTCTAGGTTCCTTTTGCAGACCATTAAGGGCTGCCTCAGAAGGCAATTTATTACATCCCCAAATAGACGTAAGAGAGGTCAGACAATCATTCTTTCAAAACATCCGTTTCCTTCCCTTCTCTGTTGGGAGAGGTTAAATCTAACTTTTTGATGCCTACAGTTACATGAAGTGAATCCCATTCAATGTGTCCATCTTCTTCCTGGATGAATAGGGATATTTGAGCATCTAAATTACATTTCATGCTAACGGGGAAAAGTTTCTACTGCACAGTCCCACCTGCAGGCATAATTGTGCAAATAAAGGTATCTACTTGAAATAGAGTATATTATGTAGAAAGTTTTGATCAAGCTATGAGATGTAGAGAAAGAAGAAAGCGAAGAAGAACATTTTGAATTCAGCTTGGTTCAAAATTCGCAGCTATATAGATATATTTGCTCTTAACTATAGAGATCTTGGGAATTACTGCTATTCATTTTACTGAAAACATTTCTGCTGAGGGATATTTAAACTAACAGTGCCCCTTTAATTTCATGATTACGAAAACTTGTTGAAATAAAACAGGCATCTGGATTTGCTCCAACAAGACTAGGATTCTTGTAAGACACTGCATCTTCACCATTTGGATAAACGGCATATTGATACAGTGAAGTAATCCCCAAATAACACCTTAAAAATAAAATATCCACTGCAACTGCACTCCCTGAGAATGGTAGGGATTTCTTGAAAAAGGGAATCTTCAGTGTTGTGCAGAGCTGGATTACATTCATCTCTACCAGTTTTATTTTCACGTTGATGGGTTTAGATTCTGCTGTAGGTTTCACTGGCACTCTGTCTGGTGGTTTTGAATCCTCCCTGCACTAAGAATAGTGATATATAGAAGCTATATATGAGCTATAAAATTTTGTAGGTGCTATATGTGCCCATGAAGTTACTGTATAGTCAGGAGGCCATTGAAGGTCTTAACAGACCACTTCTCAGCTCCTGTTGGAGGTCATCCTTACCTCGTGCATGGCTTTTTTAAAAAGAAGCCCATGTCCAATGCATATGACAAAGGAGAAGGTTCTCCCCACGGTTGTCTCAGGGAGGAGAAGGTTCTCTCAGCCCATACCCCAGTGTTTGGTCCCAACCTGCCACCACCTGCCCATCAGTCTTTGAGGCGATGGTGCGTGGCTGATGCTGGGAAGGACCTTTCCTAGTCCTGCTGCACAGCAAGAATTGGTAGGATTTCTAATAATAAGATGCTTGAGCTTAGACTTAGTTGGATACCTGATCACGTTGCACCCAGCATGAAGACACCCTGAAGTTAGCAGTGTGACTCCTAAGTGAAGAAACACACCATATTTCAGGCTATGTTCTAGCCACAGTCCGTCTGGCAGCACAGACAGGCACATGTCTATGCAGTTAAAACCTCATCAGGGAGATGAGAGGGTTCCAGGTACTCTTCACAAGATTGTCCTGCAATGGATGTAGGCCCTGTGGGGACATCTAAAGCAGGTGTATTTCCCCAGCTTAGGAAGACAAAGAAATTGTAAAATGAGGCAGGGATTGAGACTATTTTAATGAGTGGTTCTGCCTTAATTTCTCAGTCCAATAAGCCTTTCCTGGTTGAATTTCTTTGAGTCCGCATGTGAATCAGTGCTCCTAAGACGAATGAACACAGGGGTCCAGGGTGTACAGGAGGCTCTTTAGCCATTACAGCCGCTACTTGGGACTGTCTGATAGGGGCCTCTGGTCTGAAACACAAAGAGGAGTAGTATTAGAACCAGGAGAAGTCAGTTGTAATAAGTACAAGAAGAAGTAAACAAGATTAACCTCAGCTAATTTTAGCCACATCAAAATTAAGCCAGTAGCCTAATGAAGGCCATCTTTTAAGTCCAAGGAGAGGAGGCATCTCCAGAGGGCAATCCATCCTACCCATGTTAGGCACCATAGTTATTATGGAATGAACTGAAGCCCGGAATTGTTTTGTCTTGGACGTCAATAGAGGCAGCTTAGACAACTCATGTGGAGAGGACATTTGGCTTTTAAAGTCAGATGGAAATACACCATTCAGAGTTAAGCGTTCCCGATCAGAGAATTGCTCTCCAGCAACTCTTGTTCACATCTTGTCAAGATGAGCTGGGCTTGTTTTCCAAATCTAGTGTATCCAGCCATGAAAACAGTGGTGATTTTTCTCCCAGACAGGCAACCTGTTTCACTAACCTATGATCCTTTACCTTCTCTTGTGGCAGATGACATCCTTCATTTGCAAGGTAATAATGGCAATTTTATGCTTCTCAGCTGTGACTGCAGCTGCAGTACTATATTTAGATCTGGCTGCCCAGCTCTATGCGAGACGTAGACAAATTAGAGGTGATTAAGAAAAAAGACCTAACCAAACAACCAAAAATGATTAAAGGTAAGTAAAGAAAACTTGTATCATTTATCTTATGATGAATCTAACAGTCTACACTTGCAGTGTAGAGTATACAGGACCCTAAGGAGGAATCATTTCACATGGCACTAAAGAGTATAATGACAAGAATATAACGCCATGAGATAAGAAAAGACGTATTTGGGCTAAATGTCAACAGAAAAATTCCTGACTGTGCGAACTGGTTGTGAAATACTATCCCAGGGGATTTTTTATCCCCCTCTAGGATATACAAACTGCGTGAGGCAAAACATTAGGAAAGGGAACAATCCTGATTATCATGTAGCAGTTTAGGTAATCCAATAGGTCTTTCCCAGCACTAATTACTACAATCTGTAGTTCAAAGCCTAGAAGATAAGAAAACCATTTGATGATATGTCTTGCAGAGACACATCCCATAAGGAATATTTATAGCAAGTCTGGGTTTCTTATGACTTATTTCCAATAAAGTGTGCCTTTGAGTGCATTTCAGAACTCAAAGGTGAATGTCTAGAAATAGCCCTGTGATGCTCCATGCTATGTACAAGGTACTTATTAGTGGTCTGTAAATACTTCCTCTCTTAAATGTACTCAGTGAAAAAGCCTGTTTCTGAAGTGTCAAAGTGCTGCACTCAGTCTACACTCTTTCAGTTACGCTGGGATCCCTTCTGTACCAACGAGAGTGACTTAGGTGGAAAAACTAAATTTTTAATGATGTGTACAGCCTTGCACAAACCAAATCAGCTAAAGATATAGCTACTACGGACCTGAGTCTAGGACCTCAAAACCACACCAGGAGCTGAGTGGTACATCGAAACAATAAATGTAACTTAGAATTTAACATCATTTTTTGTCCTCATTGAAAATATGAACTAATACAAGCAGGACATAGGTACCTGCCTATGTTTAGCAACAGCCTAAGACAGTATATTTGAGAGCCATCCCATGTGATTCCATGGCCACTTTGGCAGAAGACTTCCAGGCACAGGAAAGGAGTGAGCTGTGCACCCCATCCGCAAATCTGCCCTGGCACTACTCAAATGGTAGTTCAGCCACTCTCAGGAGGAGAAGAGGTCCTGATGTTGCCCTCACCTTCATGTATTAGTAGGGCCATCTCATATAACTGTTGCTTGGAGTAGTGGACCTGGGCCATGAGGAAAGACCCCAGCCAGAATATCACCTTTTGCTGTACCTCAGGTTCTGCCAAACACTTTGGTCCCTCTTCACATGACGGTCATGAAGAGGGTTTTACCGCTGGAAGGAAGCACTGCCATCTGGCCTAGCATTCTACACCACCCGGTGGACTTCTCTGCCCCTGGATACTAATCTTCTTTGACCTAGAAAGATATTTGGAAGAACAGTCAGTCTTGAGCTAAAAATTATCACAGTGTAGGTATGCATTGCAGCCTTTAGTTCATCATTGTCTAGTTATCCCTATTTATACCTCCGCTGTTTATCAAGATGTGTTACAGTCAAAGGCTTTGAAAAACTAAGCATTCAGTATCAGTACTTACTGCTATTCTAAAACTTACAATTTCGTCAGAAGTAGTATCATTCTTTGACAAAATCTGCTTCCATAAAGCTTAATTATATTACTTTAATTCTTTGTGAAATATATCATCAATCTGGTTATATGATCTGACATTGGAACCAAGTAGAAAAGTCCACAGTTATCTGGGTAATTAGATATATCCTATTCAAATGCTCGTATCACCTTTACTTTCTTCCAAACCTTTGAAGTTCTGCTTCTGCTTTAGGAGTAATTGAAAATTGACAGTAATGGCCAAAAGGACTTCTTGACAAGTTTCTGAAAACTCCTGATTTTAAAATGTCTGATTTTAGTAACATCTGTAAGCAATAACATTTAACACTTGGAAGGATGCCTCTTTTAGCTGTCAAAGCTAATATATATTTTTCAGTTGATTTTCAGTCTAGGAAACGGTTGTGTGTCATTTTTAGAAAGACCCACAGTCACCATGGGAAATCCAGAATACAACATTCAGACTAAAACACTTTCTCTATACATTGCAGAGATATGTTGTAAATAGATACTTATCCTGTGCTTCAAAAACGTTTGAGATCAATGGTTTCCCTTATCAGTGACATAAAGAGGTGATGCCATTTTTGTCACACAATTTCTGCTATTTTGAGATCACTACTTACTGGCTTAGTTGTATTAAGTGATTTAAACTGTTTGGTCACAGAAATCCTGCCACTAAGTCTAGTAATATCTGATATCCATTAACGAGCAGGCAAATTCCTCTTCCAGACTGAGTTTCAGCTTAAGGAAAATTAGATATTTTCTCCTTTGCAAGTCTCTGGGTTGCTTTTCTGATTTCTTTCATTATGATTTAAATTTTTCCTACTTAAATCTGTGCTTGTGTTCTATCTTTTCACTCTACCTTTTTTTTTCTATCAGCATAATCACCCAGCATGATCCCAGAGACATCTATATGCCTTTCTCTTGATTTGAAGGCCAGCTAATCTGTCCCGTTGCCCTAGGAAAAGTGGCCCAACATTTCACAAAGCTTTAACCTGAACTATTTACCCAGAACTTGTTTAGCTTCTGCCTAGGATTTACCAGTTCTTCCAGATCACCTGAACATTCTTTCAAGCATCTCCCTAATGAGATATCTGCTCTCAGTAGTATATGAGATGCCCTGTCATTAGTATTAATCTAGACCATCAGCAGTCATTAAATCTATGTAGAATAATTTGCTCACAGAAGTTGTGGATGACCCATCCGTGGAGGTGTTCAAGGCCAGGCTGGATGGGGCTTTGAGCAACCTGGTCTGGTGGGAGGTGTCCCTGCCCAGGACAGGGGGCAGGGCGGTTGGAACTCGATGATCTTTAAGGTCCCTTCCAACTCTAAGCATTCTTTGATTCCATGGTTCTATAATCGTAGAATAATATAGGCTGCCTCTGGCAGTCTTCTAGTCCTCAAAGAAGGACCAAGTTCAAAGCTGAGCTTCTGATTCACCTTTTAAGTCCAATAAAACCTCTCTCCTGCAGAATATCCATCAAGAACCATCTGCTGCCTTTGAACACGTTGCAAGTTCTTTAAGGGAGTGTGTACAGCCTCACAGGTTGAGAAAACTGCAATGATCCACCCCCTGCCCTCTGTTCCTTTCTAAAAATCTCATGCACATATGGCTGATGAAAACAACTAAAAGCAAATTTCGGGGTTGCATACAAGAATGGCTTGATTCTGTTCTCAAAGACGAGTGAAAAACAATGAAAATAAACAATGCTTTTTTCCCCATTTTCAGGAAATGTCTTACAAAAACATTATTTCCCTGTAATTTTTCATCTCTGGTATACCAAATATGGGTTTTTTTATTTATATTTTTGTTTCTTTGTTTATTTACTGTGTTGAAGCCAGATTGACAGACTATGGCATACAGCAGATTAACTTCCCGAGAATCATAGAATCATAAAATTGTCTAGGTTGGAAGGGACCTTTAAGATCATCTAGTCAACCATCAGCCTAACTCTGATAAAAAACAACAACCCATCACTAACCCATGTCACTAAGCACATCAGCCGGTCTTATGAACACGTCCAGGGATGGTGCCTCAACCACCTNGTCCTTGGTAGAGGCCAGGATGCTGTAGGCCTGCTTGGCCACCTGGGCACACTGCTGGCTACCCTCAAGCAGGTCGACAATCCCACCTAGTTTGGTGTCATCTGCAAACTTACTGAGGGTGAACTGGATCCCCTCATCCAGATCATAGATAAAGATGTTAAAGAGAAGAGAAGAACTTACTCAGGTTCCTCACTGTAATGGAAGAGATGAGTTGGATGAAGTGAAATAGGGTGAAATGTGGGAGTTTGTGATATCCAATAGGCAATGCCACACAACTTTTGTGGTATCAGTCTGAAACTGCGAAAGGCAGGGGTTATAATAAACGTAATGCCCTGATACTAAAGGTACAACATATGGGCATGACTCAAAGTTTACCAATTTGGAGGCACACTGTGAATGTATTTTAAACTAAATACTTAACAAGCACTTGTTAAATACTTCCTGCTTTGCCAGCATGAAGGAGTAAGGACACAATTCTCCATTGTACTGCAACAGGCATGGTTATACATGGAAAGAAGTTTTAAAATAACAAATTCTCTGTTTTGTTTCATTAAAAGCCAGCTGTTTGCTACCAGCAATGAGCACAGAAGGGTCTGTGACAGCAACACTGCAAGTTGTACTTTGTCTAAGGGTACATTGCTTATAGTATTATGCTGGTAGCTGCTGACCTGTTCCATTATATGACTTTCAAACAAATTCTCTTTTACCCTTGCTGTAAAGCTAAGGATATTTTTTTTTTCAAACTTCTCAGTAAATAATCACCCTATCTCCATTTACAAAAAATAGAGTGCAGCAGAAATTCCTCACTGAGCCCATGGGGCTGGACAAACGACCACGAATGTTTAAATATTTGATTGGAGAAAAGCCAAGTTTTGAATGTCATGGAGAGCGGTCCGTGCCAAGCATCCAATTCTTCCAGGGGACCCGAACGTTTGAGCTGGAGCTAATTGTTTACCCAGTCTGTCTGCCGGGGCAAACAAGCTCCTCCAGGCTCATTGCTGAGAGCCTGCCCGGATTCCCATTCTTCAGCCTTTATGTACTTATTAGGCTTACAATAAAGGACGGCACCGAAGCAAGTGCAGACGTTAACAAAGCCAGGGGAATGCCAGGCCTGGCCAGGATTAAATCAGTGCTTCGCCTTCTGAATGTGAATACGGAGCTTGTGTTGCGAGGGGAGGTGAGTGGCAGAAGGAGGGTGAGATGAAGCCCGAGTCCCCTGTACTGAACTCGGCGGGGAAAGCTGACAGCTGACTGAGCCTTAATTAGGACCTGACGACCTGATCCTGCAGGCAATACTCTCGGTGAAATAAATGGGAGCTCTGACTGATTAAGAGCACTATTGTACTATATTGCTAGATAAAATATTTGGATTTCTCCAGAAGACACAAGTCCTAACTCAGTTTGGAACTGCACTGTGCTGTAGGTTATAAAAAAGAAAAAGAAAATATACTTTTTCACCTTATTTTGCAAACAAGACAGAAAAAAACAGGCTGTTACTGGCACAACCTGGAATAAAGCCAATGTTGCCTGAACCCCCATCCAGTAGGCAATATGAGTCTAATTAGGTTTCTGAGCTACATCCCTAACCTTAGTACTTATTCACCTTTGAATTTCATATTCTTTCATATTGCATATTCCTAACAGGAGTTTCGGGAGACTGACAGAGATCCCATGTGACGTGCAGTGAAAGACAGAACTTTTAATTCGTCTCCAGTGTGCTTGAGAAGACAGAAATAAATGAGTGCAGCTGATTTTCTTTCATGTGGGAAATGTTTGAGGGACAGAAAGCAAAAGAAATGCAGAGCTAGAAAATAGCAGCTTTTGAGGCTAAACTGATTCTTTTTTCAAAAGTTACGTGAGGAACTGTTTGTCTTCCCCAGGTGATTAATTAATTTCATAGTTTGACTGAGACCATTCAGTGTGGAAATTAAAAAGAGACTCTCAGTTTAGGTGACCACCTCTGTGATTTCCCTCTGGGGTCGGTGGTGTCCTGGAGCATCAGAGGGACCTCCTGGGCACCAGCAACCTGTTCCTTTGGCACGTGGTGGCATTCTCTGTGCTGGGGCCAGGGGACCCTCTGCTCTTTCTCACTCAGACTCTGGTCTTTCTGCTGAAGACAACTGATATATATTTGAAAAAGTGGTGCTGTTGGAAGATTTGGATTTAGACTACAATCCTGTATCTCCAAATTGACAGTAACTCTCGTTGCTGCTGCCTTGGACCTAATTTGGAAGCCTGGCAAAAGGGAAAATCTCCATGTGTCATTGTCCAGCCCTGGAAAAATGCTCCTCTGGCTGTCTTTTCTAACCCACCGAGGAAGGCTTGGAAGCAGGTTATTCTGTGGATGGAAGATGAGTGCCCACAGGAGACAGGGCACTGAGGGAGGCCCTTATGCTCCCTGGAGACTGAGGACATCCTGAGGAGCTCCTGCACCCTAACACACCATCTGGGAAGCAAACAGGAGGAACGGGAGCCCCGTGGACCTGCAGAGCTACACCATCACTGCAATTAGAGACGTGTGGGATGTTTGCGTGGCTGGAACACATAGACACACTCAGATGGGGCTGTAATACGTGCACAGTTGCTTTGTAGGAGATACAGATGGGAAGAATTCCCAGAGCCAAGCAGAGCTCCAGCATGCAGGACATCTAGATATCTCCAGGGGTCTTTTACAAACTAAATTTCTCTACAATTCTCCGTGAGACATTTGCCATCGAGGATTATTCTTCTGCCTCACAGATCTCTCATCGAGAGGCCAGCCTACATTGTCTGTTTTCCCTTTCCAGAGTTTATTCCCTCTGCATTCAGCTAGATAACTTTTTTTTCCTCCTGGCCATTTGTTGAAAATAGTGATAAAACTGGAATTACACAGACAGTGCCAAGAAGACAAGTTCCTGACATCCTCTGCTAAAAAATCACTCGTGCCTGGGAATCGCAGTGTTTGTTTTGGTAGATTCACATTCAGTCACTTCTTGCAAGTGGAAGAAAACAGGGCAACGTAAGAAACTGTGACTGGTTAAATGATAAAAGCAGAAGCAGGGGAGGTTTTCTGCCCTAGAAGTAGGTGTTTTACTGCTGTGGAGTATTGGTGCATTCCATGCCCAGCTGCAGGCGTTATCATTCTCTGTTGTTACAGCAAACAGTAGCCTGGAATAAAAATTCACTCTGAAAGCTGCTTTGCAAACTGTACTACTGTCAAAGCCATAACGCAAAGAAATGCCAAGTAAAGTTTTGAAAGCTTACATTTAAGCTTTTTCTTAAAATCTGCCAGAAGGGATTCTGACCAATCAGTTTGCCTGTTCAGTTACATTAATTTGAAGCAGGTAAAATGTAATGTGCAGTGATAGAAGCAGCTAGTTATTTTACTTGGCTGTGGTTTAAAGGCAATGGATGGGAAGTCTGTAGTACCATGCTTAACTGGGTAGTTCCTTCAGCCTCCTTGTTATTTGGATGCCAGTCCTGATAGACCCTGTCAGAAAAGAGTTTGAAGCAAAAGACTGAGGTGCCACCTTAGTTCTGCAGTCATGTTTTCCAATGATTTCCAAGGAAGAGGTCCTTTGGCACTTAACTGGCACAGTCTTTTTCACTTAAGGGTCCCTTGGTGGTGAAGAAGATAGTAGTTTTGTTCAAAAAAGCTGAATACAGCCAGCTTCAAACACTCAGTGGAATTTATCTCCAGCAGAAGAAAGGGAAATGGCAATAAGGAAGTGATTAAATGATATTTGTGTAAGTAACTGTGCTGGTCCTTTATTTCTGCCATCTCTGGGCTTCCCACTATAGGCACAAACTTTTGTATGGAGAAAAGAGACCACACAAACTAGGAAGGATATACAACACTGCCGTGAGGGAATTAGGACCAAGTTACCTGCATCTGATGGGCATGATTTGACCAAGTCCATTGGGGTGCAGGGCAGTGCAGGGAGCAGCTGGCACCAAGGAGGGCAGGAAGGAGTTGCTGGGATACAGCAATCAAATCCAGATCACAGGTGAACTTGACTGTCTCAAGGACAAGGAGCCGGTGGCCAGGCAGGGTCTCATGCCAACCCTTCTGAAATGTCAACATTTCTCTTGCTCCAGGGGTATGTTCCCTTCTCTGGGTCAGGCAGCCTGAAAATATCCCTCCGGTGAAAAGAGGTGATTCACAACCTGGCAGCTCAGCGGGTTCCATGTCCTGTGGAGGGCCAGAAAGATGATCAGAGGGATGGAGCACCTCTCCTACGAAGACAGGCTGAGAGAGCTGGGGCTGTTCAGGCTGGAGAAGAGAAGGCTCTGGGGAGACCTTGGAGACGCCTTCCAGTATCTGAAGGGAGCTACAGGAGAGCTGGAGAGGGGCTCTTTGTCAGGGAGTATAGGGATAGGACAAGGGGTAATGGTTTTAAATTGGAAGAGAGGAGATATTAGGAAGAAATTCTTTCCTGTGAGGGTGGTGAGGCACTGGAACAGGTTGCCCAGAGAAGCTGTGGCTGCTCGATCTCTGGAAGTGTTGAAGGCCAGGCTGGATGGGGCTTTGAGCAACCTGCTCTAGGGAGAGGTGTCCCTGCCCATGGCAGGGGAGTTGGAACTCCATGATCTTTAAGGCCCATTCCAATTCTAACCATTCTATGATTCTATGGACTACTTGTCTCCAGGCGTATTTTATTCTATATTATGTTATACTAATACTCCAAAAAGCTAAAGTCAGCATAGCATTCTTTGTTCTTACCATAGTAGAACTGGTATTAAATTGTTGGCATTTATTGTGGAATGGAAACTTGAATTTTCAGCTAGATCTAATAGCATCTGTTTCACAGAAGAGGAGAAAAGTTGCCTTTGTGTCTATTCCCTTTATTATTTTAATGTGGACAAAAACTCAAAGAACTCATTGACACCTGTTTTGTAGAATCCAGCTGTGTTCACACAAAGGCAGGGAGACATGGCTGTATCATAAAACGGTCTTAACCTCCATGAAAAATTTGGTTGGAAATCAGAACATGTACTTCCAGCCAAAACCAGTCGATATTCTGTCTCTGTTTGCTGCTCTGATTAATTTAAACTTCACATGTCATGGGGAGGAAAACGGAATACATTATCATTGAGGAGGGAGGTTGGCAAGCTGTCTCAGCAAGCTGGATGGAGCTGGGAATGTTGTGCACAGCTCCACTTACCACCACTCTGCTTCACCGAGTGAACTTCCTACTCATTTTCTGGGGGACTCTGTTGGAGAAATAATTCTACGTGATTTTTATTATTATTATTATTATTATTATTTCTAGGCAGGAAAAAGCCAAAGTTTTTGAGTTTCTACATCTATTAAAATATGAATCACAGTGAGGTGCCCAGAACTGCAGCACCTTTTAGTAGATAACCATTTGCACAGGGCTTGCCAGTTGTGAGCTGGAAAGAGGTGACCATTTTTCCATGCCCAGTAGAGGTGAGAGAGGCCAGCACTGTAGCTTGCATCACATTATCTTTTCCACAGTCCCAAGCCAAATCACTGCTATAGATTTCCCCCCACCCACTCGACGGACTTTCTAATGTGAGAAATATCTTCCCATGGAAAGCAGTGGTTACACAGTCACACGGGACCCTGCCTTACTCATACTGCTGGCTCCTGGCTCTGTTTTATGAAACAGGGCAGAGATGCCAGAGTTACCCTCAGGCTGAGATCTCTCCCGTCAGCAGCAGCAGAAGTCAGGAGGCAGCAGGCGAGCTCCAAAACCCCCTCTCAGCCATCGTAAAAAGTGACTTTTATTTGACTGAGCAGCAGGCAAACATCCCGTTGCATATTATGACACTTGTACTGCCAGAAGAGCAGCAGATATAAACATGAAGACCAAACCACCCGTGCTCCCTGAAGACCCTGAAATCTTTTTGAAAAACAAAGCTGCTCAGTTATGAACCTTAGACAAATTCCAATCTCAGTACAATGTACTTCTCTGCACTGCTTTGACAGGAGATACTTAGATAGTAGCCAAGTGCAGAGTCCTACACCTGGGACGTGGCAATCCCAGGCACAAATACAGGTTGGGCAGAGAATGGCTGGAGAGCAGCCCTGAGGAGAAGGACTTGGGAGTGCTCATGGATGAGAAGCTCAACATGAGCCGGCAGTGCGCGCTGGCAGCCCAGAAAGCCAACCGTATCCTGGGTTGCATCAAAAGAAGTGTGAGCAGCAGGTCACGGGAGGTGATTCTCCCCCTCTACTCTGCGCTTGTGAGACCCCACCTGGAGTCCTGTGTCCAGTTCTGGAGTCCTCAACATAGAAAGGACATCAAACTGTTAGAACAAGTCCAGCGCAGGGCCACCAAGATGATCAGAGGGATGGAGCACCTCTCCTATGAGGACAGGCTGAGAGAGCTGGGGCTGTTCAGCCTGAAGAAGAGAAGGCTCCGGGGAGATCTGATAGCAGCCTTCCAGTATCTGAAGGGAGCTACAGGAGAGCTGGAGAGGGACTCCTTGTCGGGAAGTCTAGTGACAGGACGAGGGGTAATGGTTTTAAATTGGAAGAGGGGAGATTTAGATTAGATATCAGGAAGAAGTTCTTTCCTGTGAGGGTGGTGAGACACTGGAACAGGTTGCCCAGGGAAGTTGTTGATGCCCCATCCCTGGAAGTGTTTAAGGCCAGGCTGGATGGGGCTTTGAGCAACCTGCTCTAGGGAGAGGTGTCCCTGCCCATGGCAGGGGGGTTGGAACTTAATGATCTTTAAGGTCCCTTCCAACTCTAACCATTCTATGATTCTATAGCTTTGGACACTTATCTGCTACTTGCTCACCTCAACAGCTCTACCAGCGCCCTTGGAGTAGTTGCTCTGCGGAGCACAAACTTAGGTTGAGCAGAGTATGTTTTATGTAGTAGATTTATAAAATGCCTTGAGAATGTCATGCTATAAATTGCAAACTTATTGAAAACCATGAGCATATCCACCCAGACCCTGATAGGTGAGGAAGAGGGCTGGGTGGACCCAGACAGCCTTCACCAGGCCACAAGCAGCATGCTCACTGCTCTGGAGAGTGCAAAGATGGAGAAGCACAGCTCTGGGCCCTTTGATTGTCCCTCAGTTCATCTGAACGAGGAAGACATTGGACACCTGCACTGTGTTTCTGCCCCAGAAGGTGCTCAGCAGCCCCGGTTACCTGTGGCTCAGCAGATGTGATATTCTTTACGTGATTTATCTAAGACTCTGCCATGGATGTAGATGGGCAGGTGGGATCTGCTGTACAGGGCCAAGTAGAAAAGTCTAGAGAGCTCACTCAGACACTAGGAAGGATGGCTTTATATAAAGGCAGAGCTTTCTGCTGGGACTGCAGAGGGAGACAGAAAAGCAAAACAATACTCCGAGACTGATGCGTGGAGCTCCTCTCCTCACGCCCAGGCTGCTGTGCCTTTCCCTCACTGCGTACGATGACATTTCCTTCAAAATGTGTCCCAGTGGAGACACAGCAGGGAAGTGAGTTGAAGCAATGTAAGCTGATGGCACCTTCACCTGCAGGAGCAAAGACAGGGGACCTAAAACCAAGAGGCAGAAGATAACCATCATTATTAGATGTCATTTGCTCCAAATCAAGGGTTGGTTGTTGATAGGTGTGCCAGAAATAAAGATCAAATAAGTCATTCTTTCTCTAAAAGTCTTTTCCTCAAAAAAAAAAATTAAAAAAAAAAAAATGGAGGGAATGAGGACTGTAGCCATTTGGAGAGGCTCCTGTTTCCACTGTCCTGCCGTGGCTGCATAACTGCCTAAGGAGGACACAAGGAGAAGATCAAAGCTCATGCAGCCAGGCTACTAAAGGTGCATGGTGGAGAGTGTGAGTTCAAGTAGAGCAAGCACGGTCTGTGAGGTGCTCCCAACCAACCTCTAGAGAATGGGACCAAAGGGACCCCGCCGAGGTTGCACCATGTGTGAGGCACTGGAACAGGCTGCCCAGAGAAGTGTGGATGCCCCATCCCTGGAAGCATTCAAGGCCAGGCTGGATGGGGCTTTGAGCAACCTGCTCTAGTGGAAGGTGTCCCTGCCCATGGGAGGGGGGTGGAACTTGATGATCTTGAAGGTCCCTTCCAACTCTAACCATTCTGTGATTCTATGCAGAAGAACAGCAGTCAGAATCTTTCAGAGATAAGGAGGGGACAGTCACATCTCAGAGTGGGTTCAAGGGCCTGCTGCCATTGAGGCGGGCAAAATGTTTAGTCCGTGTCTGTTGTCTGATAACTGTTTGTGTTCTCACAGATTCTGGGTTCCTTCTACCTTGAGATATCCTATGATTCTATGATTAGGGACAACCGCCCAGGACCTTGACAAAGTGGCTTTTAACTCCACTATGTATTAATCTTCTGCAGAGGGTGGCACAGACAAAGGGAAGATGTGAGACAAAGCAGCATCAGAAAAGGAAAGTGATAGACCCAGGCTATTGAGAGTATTTAGCCTTTAGAAGCACCTCTTTGAGATCTTGAGGGTAACTCAGGGAAGTGGAAACAGCAGCAAACCTACCAGTGGGGTCCCTGGAAAGACTGCACAAAATAGGTACCAACGAGGAAAGTTACGTTACTCTTCATGGGGATCACTGTCCTGATGCTCCTGATATCTTTTTCTCTCCCATTTCTATTGGAATTGGCATCTAATGCCCAAATAATGACTGATGATTTGTAAAGGGATATATGACAACAGTAAGGCACATTTTCCTTCCTCATAGATCTAGATCCTTCCTGGCCTCCAGATGTACCACCAAGTCCCCAGCCCTAAAATGCTCTCCGTGGAGCCTGGATGGATACAGTGTGAAATAAACGAGTTTCAGGCTTCTGTCCCCCTACCTTGGGCTGCTCTGACTCACAGGAGCCCACAGTATTCCCTACAATACCATAACGGGGGGGGTTTTTGTTTGTTTTCCGCTGCATTAAAGCAGCAGTAATAACAGGGTGTCATGAGACCAGCACCAAACAGAAGAAATCCTGCCAAGTGAAGCTGTGCTCATGCACAGCTCGAAAGCAGCAAGAAAAGGAACTGTCCAGAGACTAAAACATTTCCATGTTAGACTTATGATTTAATACTTGTTTAAGTTAAGCATGAATATGGGTAAAGCAACTTTCCAAACAGAGCCAGTGCAGAGTTGATCCAAAAGTCAACAGGACAAAAGAATCTGGAGCAAAAAATCGGAGCCAAACCACTGAAGCTGATAATGCCTGGCAAGAATATTCACCTCGGAGAAGAGCTTGAGGACAACAAAAGTCCATTAAAAAACACAAAACAGGCCTCGCCCTTTGCTGACTGTCTCTCTGCCTTTATTCTGACCAGATGTAAAAGACTCGTGGTCTCGGAGGCCTGGGATATGTTTTCTAAGAAGGCTCTGCAGGATCAGGATCGCTCCTGCGCTGGGGGATTCAACTTCCAGACTGAGCCGCAGCTGACCCTGCCGACTGGAGGCACGAGGACAGAAACCTTTAAGTGACTCTGGTCCAAACTGTATTTGCTGTCAGAGAGCTGGGCTTGAGCTAGCCAGCTATTAATTGTACTTTGACAAATTAGAAAGGCTTCCTGTCATCCGTCAGGGTACCCACTGCCCATTATTCTGGGCTAACAGTCTGTGAAATGAAATGGCAAACAGAACTTCGTTAGAACAAAGGGAGGCACTTCCTTGGCTGGCAGGTTTGGAAGAGTCGGAACCGAGCCCCAGGGGTTGCACTTCCAGCTTCGTCTCTCATCAGCTAAATAGGGGGGAGAAAGGGACAAAAATTCCTTTCACCTCTCTGTACCTCAGTTTACACGTTCATCAAGCAGGGACCCTGCTCCTCAGAGTTCTCCTGAGAACATCATGGCAATGAATTACAACTTACAAAGCATTCTGTGACCCTGGGTGCATGCAAAATATTAAATTCTTAGTCCAAAACACCCAGATTAGCTGTCAAAGCACTAAATATTATTATTACAGTGATGGGAGAACCAGGATAGGAGTATTAAAAACAGTATTAATCATTTAGTTAATTAATCATCCAGCAAAGTACAAGGGAAAATACGTTCCTCCAGCCTAATCCCATCCACCTTGGCTTCCCCCTGTGTGCCCAGACTCCTCTGCCCTGACTGTGTGCCCAAAGCTGAGGCAGCTGCCGAGGAAGCGAACACCTAAATTTCCCAGTGCAGATACAGACACCTCCAGGAGCCATTCAGATCCTGGGTGGGCTGACTCAGACTCAGGAAGTTTCTTTATCTACCCAGATCTCAGGCTTGGTCTGTATTAGTAAGTTAAATGCGTCCAAGCTCTAGCCCTGGGGCCAGCTGGCACCATGCAGCCACCATCCAGGTGTTCACATTTCCGTGCTCTCCTAACCAAGGTGTCCCCGTAGGAGCCACCAGCTGAGAGTGGCCTCAGCCTGGTGGGCTCCCAGGTCATGACCAGAAACTGTTGGAACAGGACTAGTACCCTCCACTGCACTGATGCCAGGGACCTTCTGATGGTATAGCAGCAGTTCAAGTCCCCGTGCCCTGTAACATTCCTTGGCCTGTTTAATTTATTAGTGGAGGCGTAGCCTTAGATGAATGAGATAAGTGTCTGAAGTTAGCTGAGATGTGCTAGAACAGCAGAGCTATGTGAGGGACAGGGTGAACTCTTTCCATCCTGTGCTCATCAGAAAGGAGGGACAGCCGAACATCTACATTGGGAAGGTAAGTCTATGTCAATATAAGATTCAAAGGAACTCAAGAAAACCTCCTTTTGGTGCTCAGAGCCCTTAGAAAGCAGCTGTTTATTTATGGATTTAAGCTCAGTGATTAATCCCATGCTCACAGCCCCATACTTGGGACCTTCCAGAACCAAGCAAGGTTGGCTCATTCATGTTCTCAGCTGTTATCAGCCACCTGGATTGGGGCTCCTCATCATGCTGCTCTGAGATGTGTTGCCTTTTGACTAGCTACTGACTGTTGTTTCCACCTTTCTCTTCCTGCTCATGATGTCTGCAGGTCTGCTTGGCAAAATACTTCTCTCTCATCACCCGTACACCTTTTCATTTCTAGTGCTTCCTACCAAAGCATCTCCCAGCTTCCCATCCTCACTGTCAATACAGACTAGAGGATGAGGTATCAGAAAGCAGCACT
Organism: Thinocorus orbignyianus; assembly: GCA_013400375.1. Taxonomy (NCBI): domain Eukaryota; kingdom Metazoa; phylum Chordata; class Aves; order Ciconiiformes; family Thinocoridae; genus Thinocorus; species Thinocorus orbignyianus. The sequence goes on from VXBW01003791.1 coordinate 488,119, forward strand.
GAGGAAAGGGACTTGGAGGTGCTGATGGATGAGAGGCTGGACATGATCAGGCAGTGTGTACTTGCAGCCCAAAAGGCCAATCACATCCTGGGCTGCATCAAAGGATGTGTTGCCAGCAGATCCAGAGAGGTGATTCTGCTCTGGTGAGACCCCACCTGGAGCACTGTGTGCAGGTCTGGAGCCCTCAATATGGGAAGGATATGGACCTGATGGAGCGGGTCCAGAAGAGGGCCACGAAAATGATCAGAGGGCTGGAGCACCTCTGCTACGAAGACAGGCTGAGGGAACTGGGGTTGTTCAGCCTGGAGAAGAGGAGGCTCTGGGGAGACCTGATAGCAGCCTTCCAGTACCTGAAGGGAGCTACAGGAAGGCTGGGGAGAGTCCGTTTACAAAGGCCTGCTGCGATAGGATGAGGGGCAATGGCTTTAAGTTGGAGAAGAGTAGATTTAGATTGGATATTAGGAACAAGTTCNCTAGTTGGGGGTGTCCCTGCAACTGTGGGGAGGTCAGACTAGATGACCTTTGGAGGTCCCTTTCAGCCTGGATGGTTCTCTGATTCTCTGCACAGCTATGTATACTGAATATCGAGGTGTATGTGGGTACCCGGGACCCGTCCTTACCCTGCCCATGAGTCAGTGTGACAAACCCGGGAATGCAGGTCAGGATGTCTGAGTCGCAGCCCCCGGCCTGAACCAGGAGCCCACAGTGCCTCACAACTATAACCTAAGCACTGCTGTTCCCACTGCTCTAACCACTCCCTAATCAGTCCCAGATACATCCGCCTCCACAAGAAGACAGGGAAAACAAGGGAGGATTGCTTCCCTAATGCCACAGAGCTCCGGGAATATTTACCAAGCCACTGAACCAAAAACTTTGGGTTTATATTCCAGCTGACAGTTTTCAGAGCTTTTCAGCTCCTCTTTGTATTTGAATAACCCGAATCCTTGAGTCTTTCACTAGAAACCCACTGTGCAAAGGCAACACGGCCGATGTCTGATGTCCTACCATCCAAAAAGCAGCTACTAGTGGCAGCAGAATAGAATCCAAGGGAAACCTGCGTATACAGTCTAAAGTGAAGGAACTTTTAGCAGCCTAAGTGGACATCTGTTCAAATACATCAATATATCTGTGATGGACCATACCTAATACAGCTATTGCAGCTTGTAAGGATTTGGTGCCACCTTCAAAGGCTTGCGGTTACAATTAGCCAGAGCTCAGGTAGATCATATGAAGTAAGAGGTGGGGGAGCATTCACACATCTGAGGCTGCTGTGCTTAATCCTCAGCATTTAAAATGCTGCTTTTAACTTCCCTTAAAATAATAACAAAAGGAGAGAAAAATTTACATGCCGGTTAAGAAAAAGTGCTCTAGATTTGGCTCTTGATGTGCTTTGATTTGATTTGAAGGTAACTATTTGGATCGCATGGATAGTAAAAGGCACATGCCTCAGAATGGCAGCTTTTATTCCTTTAGGGCAACCAGCATCCCCTCAATGCAAAGGATTAAATCAAAACTAAATTAAGAGACACACTGTGGAGAAGGCTGGCTGTGTACTTTTCCGTATGGACAAAGCAACCCTTCTCCCCACTGGTAAAAATTCACGCCAGTGCAGACACTCAGCACAAAGCCTGAACGCCACTTAAGCATCCTGCTGAGGGGCTTAAGTGCTGGCCAGGCTTTGTGCTAAGCCTCAGTGATGGATTGCGTATCACCCACAAGAAAGAACAGGGAGAAACGGCTTTTAGATTTTGCCCGAGTCTGGTTCTGTATTTCCACAGCCCTTTTTTTGGTGGGAATTTGGAGTCAGCATGAGGCACAGGACGTGGCTTTGCATTTCGCTTCATACAGGAAACCTGCCTTTGTAATGGAAAGGGCACATGGGTATCTTATCCATGATGATATTCTTGATGTAAATGGACACTGCACATAAGATATTTGTAAACCAGTTACCACTGACTGAAGGCAGTGCCACTCACCTGAAGGAAATGGTGTGACATTTTGGCTCAGAGTCTCCCATAGGGATTGGTCAGTCCATGCTATTGCCACACTAAGAAGCATTGCGCCTGTACCATGGCACAAGCTGGGGGGCTAACCAGGTACATGGTCCCCTGGGGTCCTCTCCAGGCACCACTGGGACTCCAGGTGGGTTGCTAAGACTGGTTCTTCACTCAGGCATCACTGTATTTTTTCACATAATGGCTATGTTTGTGTCCCAGGTTCTGCTTTGGTAAAGAGTGTGCAGACGTTGTTCACAGCTGTTCTGTACTTAGAATCATAGAATGGTTCAGGTTGGAAGGGACCTTCAAGATCATCTAATTCCAACCCCTTTACCATGGGCAGGGACACCTCCCACCAGAGCAGGTTGCTCAAAGCCCCATCCAGCCTGGCCTTGAACACTTCCAGGGATGGGGCATCCACAACTTCTCTGGGCAGCCTGTTCCAGTGCCTCACCACCCTCACAGGAAAGAACTTCTTCCTAATATCTAATCTACATCTCCCCTCTTCCAATTTAAAACCATTACCCCTCTTCCTATCATAATAACTCACTTCCCATGATCTGTTGATATTTCCAGCCTGGGCAATCATGTCAGTTGTCTGCTACAAAGAATCAGTGTCTGCACTAGCTGCATCTGCCCACAGCCCCATTTCTACACCACTGCTTTGGCTTGCTCTTCTGCAGCTGTTGCTTCTCATGGACTTTCACAAAAGGAAGCTCAAGTGGAAGTTATTAAAACTCTCCAACTCATCACACCACAGGCACGTTTGGAAGAAGACCCTGAATTGCATCCTGGAGCTAAGAGAAGGCACCTGGGAGGCAAGCCATGGTGTGTGTGCATGGAACAGTCTAAATATCTTTGGGTTTTTTTCAGATTTAAATAAGAGAAAGGTTAAGCTGGGGATAAGTTGAAGAATTCAATTTAAATATCATGACAGACACAGCTTAGCAGTGCACTCCCCACAGGTATAAAGGTTCCAGGCATTAAAAACTCCAAGCCTTATAAACCCAACCCACATTTGTGTCAGTGCCCCAGCCCAGGTGTGAAGCAGCACAGCTTCATTTGGCACTCAGACCTGCTCATCTGGATGCAGCACTGGGCAGAAGCCAGTCATCAGCTTCCAGCTCCAAGCTTTGATCAGGGAGCAAGGTGAGGAATTCAGAATTCCTGAGAGGTATTTTTACAATCTTTCCGTACCTTTTCCAAAAGTGTAACATTGCATGGCAGTCAGCATCAGGACTGCCACAGCAGAGGGCCATTGCATCCAGCATCCTCTTCCCAAGAACCTGCAGCAGCAGATGTTGCTGGGGAGGATGCCAGAAACCCTGTAAGAAGCAATTCTGCGTACTTTGTTCCCAGGAGAACTTAGTACTTTCTCACCTGACCTGGCTTTGTTTTTTCCTTTCAAAATCCTTTTTCCTGCTCCTCTGGATATTCTTACTAGACATATAAATGGAATGGCCTTTTCAGGAATCCTGCTAAACTCTATGATTCTATGATTCTATGATATTTATGACTATGTCTAGACTAGTAAATTAAACGTGGCCACAACACTAGCTCTATCACTGGCACCGCCTATACTGTTCCGTGGTCCCTTGACATGGATTACCATCAGCCAGCAGACAATACCTGAGCATGGTGAGGAGAACAGCACATTCTTGGGACCATTCCCAATAGGCGGGTTGGGTGTGGCCACCCTGTTTTTAGGGGGAAAAGAGTTTAGTCATGTGGATATGAATCATAACATGCACTCTGGCTTCACTCCAGGCGACAGCCACTGGTTTGTTGCATGTAGTAGCACACATGGAGCCAGCAGAACTCTTAAATAACAAGCTCCACGGTCCAGCAAACTGTGAAAAGCAACACTGGGTACCTTTTGAAGTGAGCCCACAATATGTAGATAGTTGCCTGATCCCCTTCAGGGAAAGAACACAACGTTTCCACAAAGGGCTGGGTGCTATGTCACAGCACAGTCTGTGTCAGGAGGGTTTCACCACAACTCCAAATTTTATCAGCCACTTAAGATCAAATGTGCATGAAGAAGGCTTAGCACTGTCCCTCCCAAATACCTTTCCCTGCCTGTGGGCATGTTCAAGGCTTGTTCAAGATAGCTTGGCTTCAATCTGATCGGTTATCTTCAAGGTAAACACAAGTAGCTTCTAACCTGAGGTGCTTTTACAAGAGTTACCAAATGGGAGGGTTTGGATTATCCAGGCCAGCCACCACCCCAAACAGGTCTTCAGGCTGACAGTACACAGAGGCAAAGAATACCTCTTTGCTCTCGTGTGCCACTTGTGTAAAGAGCTTGGGTGGTGGAAGGGATTGACTTGAGGACTCTGCTTCTTGCCAGCATTCTTTATTCCCTCTTGTTTCAGCTGTTGAAGGACACTGAAGCCAGAAATCTGTAGGCACAGGCTGGGCAGAAGGATACCTAAGGGTCAGTGGATTGGTTGGTCAGTCAGTAGAAGGTAAATCAGCATCACTGTGGTTTGTAAAATCAAATATTGAGATAAAAAAAAATGCATGGCTGAGTTTGGTAGAAATGTTACGCTTAATACACAAGAGGAAATTCATAAGCATCTCAGAGAGACAATTCTGTCACATTTGTGTTTTGATTCAGCACTGTATGTTTGCCATATAAATGTCAGTGCTGGCAGTGGACAAGCAGCAATGCTACACTTTGCATTCCAGAAAGCTTGGGCGTTACCTTTTGCCATGAGCAATTCTGGTAAAGCTAAATCATTTGGGGAGGTGAAGACTCTGGCAGAAAGCTGCCTGAGCCATCGGTTCCCACTGAATTCCAGCCCATGTGGAGATCCTGAGCATCTGGCTACAACCACATGGAGAGGGAGGGATCCTCGTTGGGAAAGGGAGGGAAACACTGAAAAGCTTCTCTGTTCAGCTACGTGCACAGGCTAAGACAAACAAAAATGGTTTTCTGGACAGCAGACATTGAAGTCTAGGTTTGTAATGGACTTCGAGCACCAAAATCCTTACTTAGGTCCAGAAGTCCAGTACTGGAGTGCCACTGGCAGTCTTGGAGCCCTGTAAGCTGCTGCCTAAGACCACAGGAAAAGTCCTTATTTAAGGTTAAGAAATATTTTGGTGTACAAATAAAGCCTCCTACAGCCTGCCACCACCTCCTCGCTAGCGGTTTTTATTAAAGATGAAGTTCTGAGGAAACCCTCAGGATGGGCATTCTTGTCTTCTTCCCAGGGCTCAGAGCATATCTACCTGCCCGTACCTGGTACAAAAACCAGCCAGGACAGGATATCTCAGAAGTGTTTCTGTTTTATCTGCTGCCCTGGCATCACTCAGATGGGGCAGGAGAGAAGCTCCTGTTTAAACTCTTTCTCTGTCTGAATTCATCCAATGGCCAGGTGAATGGTGTCCTCACAGGGGCTGCCTTCAGTCACACCAGCCTTTGTAACTACTCCTACTTCATACAACCTATTTCACTACAAGCTGGCTCAAACAATTCTGTCTGACCTTAAAAATACTTATTTAATATAATGTGGGAAGTAAGGGAGCTGAAGAAAGACCAGTTTCACAACAACAAACAAGATGGTACATGGACCAGTTACCAAAGGTAACAGCAGCTGGAGAGCAAGTCCCCGCTGTGAGAAAGCCTTTGAGTAGAGACACCATCGGCACCAAGGGAGTCCCCTAACCACAAGGCTATGGAAATCCCTCGTTCAGCACACTACCTTCTTCCTTTTCACAGCCTCAAAATGCTCCCTGTTCAGAAAATGGACAGTTTAGGTAACTAACACTTTATCAGTGATCTGGATAGGGGAACCTTCTTCTTACCTTGAATCTGATCTCACCTCTCTTATATTTCAGCCCCGTTGGTGTTCCCCTAGTTTCTCTTCATTCTCTGTTGCTTTGTCTTATGAGAAGCCAAGAGGTTTCAAGGTACCTCAGCACTGCTCTTCATTTTGCTGATATTCAGTAAGTGTACTTTGATGAGGGAAGGGTGACTGAGGTCCTTTGTTCAGTAATTTCTTAATCACTGAGATATATAGGTTAATACTCCCAGCCTGCTCCTGCAGTCCAGTCTGGACCCTGTTTGAAATGTCTGCATCCAAAACACTCTTGCATGTACTTTTCTAAGAACAGGAAGAAATCATCCACAATTGTTTCTGTTGGCCTTTGTAACACAAATATGAAAATATCTGCAGTCAAGTTAAGGAGCAGAAAATGTGTCCAAAACAGTATTGAGTAACCCTGCCTGAGGAGAGATGTGTCTAAAGAGTCAGTGGGAATCGATATTGATGTCTCAAAGGACATGGGAATACCAAGGACAAGGCAAACCAAAAAAGGAGTAAGTAAATATTTAACTGAAGACTGTAAGAACTTTCCCTTTTAGGTAAAACACTCTTCATATCTGAGTTCATCCCAAGGTGAAAAGGACAAAAGGCAATTGAGTGGGCATCACCCAAGTAATTCCAGAAGTAAACAGTGTTTCTTATGGGAAAATCATTAACAAAGAGTGAAAGAGAAGCAGTTCAAAAAAGAACTGGATAACTGATGACACTCTTATTTATCGGTGAAAAGAGGATGCTCTGTTAACTAGGTCTGACTCTGGCAGGTCCTTCTGCAAGAACTCTCCACAAACAGGTAGAGATAGGTACATTTAGAAGAAAGGGCCATAAGAGATGCATCCAAATCCTATTACTAGGGAGTCTCCAGTGAATTTTGCCTCCTGAAATCAGCGCAGCTCCAGTTTCTTCTGAAGTACACACATAGATTTCTATATATACAAGCAATTCCACTGGGTTCCTCTGTTGCATCCACCTCCAGGCCCTCAAAAAGTACCTGGGTGCTCCCAGTAGAATATGAAGCCATACAGGTAGATCCATGTCTTGTGTTGGTCTAGCAACAGTCACAGGCAAATTAGCAATGTCTTGTGTGGCCCCCTGGAAAATTCAGTGCTTGGTTTTAGTAATCTATTAGGATGAATTAGGAAAAACATGCCTGACTCAATTTATTAACTTACCCTTGCAGGAGAGTTTGATCAATGTAAGGCAGGTACATTGTTCTTCCCCAAAGAGTTACCAGCAAGATGGTAATAATTCAAGACTGCAGAAAGTCAAAAGGTGAAAAAGCTAAAAGCTGTATCTCTGTGTAAAATCAAAGCACCACTGAAATAAAATGGAAGGTTATTGCTGCCTTTGATAGGAACTGGAGTTCACCTTCTAGAGACCTGGCTCCTTTTAAAGCATTTCAGATGGCAAAAAAATTCTTAATTTACCACTGCTGGTTTTAAAGTTTCACAAATGACACTTTTATAAAGACTTACTTCACCATAATGAAAACCTTTTCTGCTTCACTTTAACACTAAGCATTGTGCAAACTCATTCTGGCTGAAAGGATGGTCATTTTTTATGTTAGATAGTTCTTATGACAAACAACTAAAATATGCATCTGGAGCTTTTGGGCTTACGGGACTTAAATCATTAAAATATTTTTATGGGAAAAAAAAAGTTATATGTACAAATAAAAAAAAAATACACTTTTGCTCTGAGGGAAAGTTCATTCAAGGGTACAGGATTCGGGGTACACAAAGTCACTATTTAAGCTTCCAGATGCCTCAAATGCAGTATTTACATGTACACAGGCCACACAGCTGTTTGTGTGTGTAAAGTTTACATGTTTTCTATTGCATTTGGCCACATTTACTTTTGTATCCAACAGCCCAATTTAAACTGAGACAGTTTTTTGAATAAATCAGGATCTTAAAAACAGAAAAGAGAACGACAGAGCCTATTTCACACCCAGTGATGCTGTGTGCACAGATGAGTACTCAGCAACTGGGTATCCTGCCCCTTTGGTGCTTTCCCTAAATTCAGGGACAATGCAAGAATCATTTTTAAAATTAGCTCTGCATCATAATCTGAATGAACATACTGAAAAGGACCTAGTGACACTTAACTGCTTTTTATGGGAAAAGACTTGGTGTTGAAATTGTTTTCTAAAAAATGTGTGACCTCAGGACAATTTCAGCTGGTGTTGAAAAAAGGCTCTATGATTCTTAAATGCTGGAGCAATGCGGGGGGACAACATTAGGAACTTATCACAGGGAATTGAAGGTGGTTTGCTTAAACCAGGGTGGAGCTCCGAGTCTAATGTTCTTCCCAAGAGAGTGTTGGAAGGGCTTGAAACTTTCTGTGCTCATGGTCCACATCTCTCTCACTAACAGGCCAAGGGGTGCATTTTGGACAACCTCATACAGACACTGTTAGTGCAAAGATAATCTCCTGAAGGGCTTTCCTGGCTCAGCAGGGTCCCCTACACTTTTACTGGTCCCTTCCTGACAGAGGGGGTGAGTGGTGTTGCAGTACACCAGCAATGCCAGTGACCGCATACTGGGTGATGCTGGGATGGAGGGGATTGCAGAGGGGATGTGAACACCAGGAAACCTCTGCTGGAATGACTTAACTGAACTCAAATATCTGCCTGGAGCACAAAAATAGGGGAGGTTTCTAAACTAGTCAAAGCACAGACCATAAAGGGAGAGGTTAACAGTCCCTAACTCCTCCTCCACTTCAGGGGCTTATGATTTATTTATGTGGCAAGTTTTATAATCCACAAGGGATACATTGTGATCTGGGCTTGCATTAAATGAGAAAAGTGCAGCTACAGGTATGAAACTCAGTCTCTCTCCCTTGTTCCCAAGACAGTTTTACAATATTCATATTTTTTATGGTCCAAAGAAGGAAGGAAAAATTATTTTGGGAAGTTACTCAGTGTGTGTTATTAAGGAAAGCCCATGGAATATAAGGGGAAATAACTGACTGTAGATTATCAGCGTCAAAAACAAAACCATGGTGTCCCCAGGGCTCAGTCTTGGGGTTGGTTCTCTTTAACATCTTTATCAGTGATCTGGATGAGGGAATTGACTGCACCCTCAGTAAGTTTCCAGATAACACCAAGCTGGGTGGGAGTGTCAACCAGCTTGAGGTGGAAAGACTTTGCAGAGAGATCTGGATGAGGTTCAACAAGGCCAAGTGCCAGGTCCTGCACTTGGGTCATAACAACCCCATGCAGCACTGCAGGCCTGTGGAAGAGTGGCTGGAGAGCTGTCCAAAAGAAAAGGAGTTGGGTGTGTTGGTTGACAACCAGTTGAACATGAGCCAGCAGTGTGCCCAGGTGGCCAAGAAGGCCAACAGCACCCTGGCCTGTATCAGGAACAGCATGGTGAGTAGGACTCGGGATGTGATTGTCCCCCTCATCACTGGTGAGGTCTCGTCTCAAGTACAAAGAGAAGGGCAACAAAGCTGGTAAGGGGTCTGGAGAGCAAGTCTTATGAGGAGATGAGGAGAGGCTGAGGGAGCTGGGGTTGTTCAGCCTGGAGGAGGCTGAGGGGAGACCTTATCACTTTCTACAACTACGTGACCTTTCATTTAGAGAGGCAGGAGTCGATTTCTTCTCCCAAGTCACAGGTAATAGGACAAGAGGAAATGGCCTGAAGTTGCACCAGGGGAGGTTCAGTTGGATATCAAGAAAAATTTCTTCACTGAAAGGGTTATTAAGCATTGGAATGGGCTGTCCAGGGAAGTGGTTGAGGCACCACCCCTTGAGGTATTCAAAAGATGTGTTGATATAGTGCTTTTGATATGGTTTAGTGATGGTATTTTGTTGCTGTCATTTGTTATTTTTATCAGAGTTAGGTTGATGGTTGGACTAGATGATCTTAAAGGTTCCTTCCAACCTAGACAATTCTATGATTCTATATGTCTATGTGAATAAAACCAACATGATTATTGTGACTTTGCCATCTTTCAGCTAAGAGGCACCTCAGGGTTGTGTTAAGGCTGTCTGAAGAGCTAATCAATGTACATTTGCTGAAACTCCCCTCATAGAGCCTTGGAAAGGATCCACCTTCATGTTAGCATCAGTGAACACATTTCGTCTTTCAGATATGAGAGGTGAAGCTGTCACACATTGCGTGTAGAGCAGCTCAGCTGATGGGCAGTGGTTCATTAAGCCATAGTAACGAAGCCCATTTGCTGCATTCCCGAGCTCTCAGTCGCTGCCTGGAAGTGCAGCCCCATGTCCCCTACCCTGAACCCCAAAGCTCAAAGTCACAGTTCTGTTCCACAACGCGAAACCACACACTTTGCCCTCTGTGAAGGTTGCCCATATGGCAGAGCCCTTACTAATATTATCTTCATCTATCCTTCCCTTTCCCTGCTCTTTTCCTAGCACTAGGATGAAGCTACTTGACAAATCTCAATTGACTGGTCTTTCTGCACTCACACTGGTTCTCTATATCAGCACTTTCCACGCTCTACTCCTCTTTTAGGTATTTCTATTGGATTCATCAGGGCAATGCATAGAAACTGACTTTCTGTACCTTTTTCTTTTCCCTCTCCATGCCTTCTCCCCGCCATCTGTCACCATCCTCTTGTTGCTTTTCCCTTTCTCAATAGGTATCACAAATATTTCTCTAGGAAACAGACTCAGAGTCTGTTCTTGTTGGTCCGTGGTGTATTCAGGTAGTCACACTGCAGCCAGGAAACAGTAGGAAGGAGCAAGACATTGAGAAAGTAGAAACAAGGAAAAAATCAATTACTTTTAATGGTTCTGTGAAAAGATAGTCTGTGCTGCACCAAGCTGTTTGCCTCTGCAGAAACCACATCCTATGGTTTAAACCACATAACAGACCTTGCTCCTTATAAGTTAGCAGCATACTAACCCAGGAAACAGGCTGTTAAAGTGCAATGTCAGTGTCTGATGGCTCCTTCAGCCTAAAGACTCTTAGAAGTTCATCTCTTAGAACAGATGTTGCCTTCAAGCTGTAGTTACTTAAAATTTTGCCGCATGAATGAACGTGTAGCTCAGAGCTCTACCCCAGAGAAAGTAGACACTGAACTAAAGGAGAATCCCTGATAGCTGTTGGTATTGTGGGACTGTGGGACTCAGAATTCAGGTTCCACCTGGTAGGATTTGAAGACTGAGGGAAATGTGCACAGATACACACCAAGAGATTAATCGTAGGCCTATTTACAATGAATTCCAGGGTCTGGAAGCAGTGGAGCAATCACTGCTAAAGTTTTTTTTCTTCAGAGAGATAAAAAATATCTGTTCGTAATTTTTACCGAACATTAGGAAAATCTTCAAGGGAATAAATAAATAAGGAAGTCTGCTTCTTACAAGTTATCTTGCCAAGTCAGAAACCAGACCACTTGTGTGTAAACTGAATATATTATAACAGACTTTTCTATGGTCTGATGTTTGTCTAGAGATGGGACCGTGATCTAGACAATATGATCCATCAGCCTTCTCAGAGTATTCCTGACAGCTCTGTCCAGTCCAGCTGAAACTCTGACAAGGGGTGGCGTTTCCTTTGGTTCCTATGGGTAGCACTTTCTCAGCCTGGCAGTGCTCCTCATATGAGGGTTGGTTGTTCTGGTTGGTATGTATGGATTTTATTATTACTTATATTGTATTATTCACCATTAACCAACTTATACTATACTATTTCCCAGTAATGCATTATCCAATGTGTACAACGTCTGGCATTTGGTATTTGTTCTCCTATTCCTTCTCTGCGGGTGCGGATGAACACACCACAGAACACTCCAGAGGGAGCTGGGACTGAGTGTCTTCAGGTTTTTGGGTTAGTTTTATTTTCTTATAAACATTCATAGCCCTGTGCATTAGTATGAGAGACGTTTGTGCTTCTTATGTGAGATGATACCAGTTTAGTGTACCTGCCTATCAGATATTTGTGGTGTTCAGGCTTGGTCCAGTTAATGAGACAAGCATATCCCAAAAGCTTTCAAAGGACCTTGCAGCATATTTTTACAGCGCCAAGCTTAAGTGTCAGTCTTATTTCAGGCATCTGGGCTAAGTTCTCCACAAAACAGGACAGCAGCAGGACTAGGGAAGGGATTGCCTCCCTGTACTCAGCACTGGTGAGGCCCCACTGTGTACAGCATGTCCAGTTTTGGGTCCCTCACTACAAGAAAGACATTGAGAGGCTGGAGCAGGTCCAGAAAAGGGCAATGAACCTGGTGAGGGGTCTTGAGAACAAGCCTTGTGAGAAACAGCTGCTGGAGCTGGGTTTTTTCAGCCTGGAAAAAAGGAGACTGAGGGGAGACCTTATCACTCTCTACAACTTCCTGAAAGAAGGTTGTACTGAGGTGGGGGTCAGTCTCTTCTCCCAAATAACAAGGGATAAGACAAGAGGAAATGGCCTCAAGTTGCCTCAGGTGAGGTCTACATTGGATATTAGGAAAGATTTTTACACTGAAAGGTTTGTCAAGCATTGGAACAGGCTGTCCAGGGAAGTGGTGGAATCGCCATTGCTGGAGGTATTTGAAAGAGGAGTAGATGTGGTGCTGAGGGACATGTTTTGTGGTGGACTTGGCAGTGTTAGGCTGATGGCTGGACTCAATGATCTGAAAGGTCCCTTCCAACCTAGACAATTCTGTGATTCTGAGACCTTTTGGTAGCTAAGGTTTACTCTTTTAAGCTTCTTAGGACTTTCCTTCCTTCTGTCAGCAGCCACGTCCTTCAGTTACTGCTCCTGATCCATGGCAGTTCTAAACCTTCCTAGCACTTCCCTCTCTGTGCAGAGCTCTGTTAAGAGGATGTGGCGCTGCTTTAAGGAATTTTGTGTCAATCTCAAAGAAATCTTCTGGCTCTCGCAGACGACACACACTCATGTAACACACTTAGGAGCAAAGTGAGCTCAGTGCAAGCTGCAGGGCCCAGGGTATCTACCCCAACTCCCCCAGTTTTGATCTCTAGGTGGGCGAGGTGAAAACCTGTCCCAGTGACAAAGGGCGAAGAGAACAGGACGGTAGGTACCTACTGATCAAACAGCTTTGTGGAGTAAACAAAAATGCCTTCTCCCATCTTGATTGTTTCTGCCCGTTGGCCTTTTTACATCTATAAAAAAAGGTGTGATCTGTCTCGCTGTGCCTCTGCCAGGGCTGTAGGCAACACACAGCCACCATCCAGTGTTGTTTTTCCAGATATAGCCTGTCAAAATGGAAGGAATGAGTCAGTGTTGCACAGAGCAAGAACAACACGATTAACACCTATTTCATGTGTGTTCCTGCCTCCTTATCTCGCAGATGAGGGGTTTGAGTTGTTGGGGTTTTCATCACACAGATTCCTAGGTGTCCTATACAGTGTCTTACCTGTGCATGAGCACTGATAGGATCCATACACATACATCCAGAGGTGCAGACCTGCCCTTTGGGATGTTTAGGACGATTCTTCTTGTTGGCACCTCTTCAAAGGCTGCTTCCCAGCTCCAGCTTTGGAAAGCTGTTAAAGCTGGTCTCAGGTTTGCGGTCACAGGTTTGTTTTCAGAAGCTGGAGGCTGGTGTCCTGCCAAGCTGGGTACCTGGCAGTGGGAACGCAGCTGTCACCGTGCCCGGGGGGATGAGTATGCACTGCAAACTGTTCCCTAGAGGTGGAGCGATTTGTGTAACGCTTTGTGGTGGCTCTTTGCATCTGCAGGTTAATTGGGTAGGTGTAGCATCACTCGGGGCAATCTGACAAACTCGTTTCACAACACGTTTTTGACATACAATAATAAGAAAAAAATTGTCTTCAGGATTCAGACAGCGGAAGGAAAGTTTCCTGTCAAAGGAAGTTATGAAGACAGTGGAATCGCTACAAGATTAATTAATGGGGATTTAAAGCAATATGACAGCTGTTTCTAATCACTCATTGTCTTCCTCCAGTATCCCAGGGACTCGCAGAGCCTGTGGCCACAGTTTTTCTTGTTATTTAGAGGAGGGGAAAAAACCCTAGCTCTTCAGGCTTTCTGCACTCCAAGAATCTTCCCTTCAAAGCTCATCTCAAAGCCCACTCACTGGCAAAGCTGTTGCTCCCACCCTCCATTAAAATCCAAAACATTTTGCATGACAAAATCATTCTCTATCTGATGCTACAGGGTCCCTGCTATTGCATGTCACAGCTGGAAATGTCTTGGGCTTAGGCCCATAAACATGTTGAGGGGTCAGTCAGGACATGGGTTCACAGGGCATCGGTCACATCCTGGTAACGGCTGGAGCCTACACACTCCATGGGAAATGTGGCCTGGTTGCAGGGAGCTCGTTCCCCAGCAAAGGGCTGTTACCACAAAATAGCTGAAGCTCTAGAAGTTCCCCGCTAGCAGATCTCCCGGCTGGTTGTTGATGAGAACGTATCCTGTTATTGTGCTCCCCAGCATAAATCTCTAACATTCAAGCGGGACTTTTATCAGACAAACAGAATGACCTCAAATAATAGGTAAAACAATCCAAAGGCATCTGATCTTCTGGCATTAGCCTTCGAAAGGAATCGTTCATTGTAAACAAGGCTGTACTTTGGAACTAACTTTTGACACAGAGAAGTGGCTCCGATGTAATTGTTCTGGATGCGGATGTGAAACACCAGCTCTGCCTTTGGTCCTTCTGAGTGCTGAGTGTCTGCACAAACACGCTTCCCATGTAGCGCCTTTTCGGAGCCGTGATTCATGGCAAGCTGAAAAAGAGGGTTCATGGCCAGGTAACGGCCGATATTTATAGGCATGAGGAAAGAGTAGCTGGAAGGACTATTAAACCAAATCATAATAAACTATTCCTGCTGGTTGGGGCTCATTAAATTTTTTATTAGTCTTGCCTGCAATTTTCTGTACGTAGGTTTTGCAGATGATTGTCAAGCTGAGCCAAAATATGTATTGTGAATTATTCTGACCTTGCTCGGAACAGCTTTATATGTTTGCATGCATGCCTGTAAAAACACTTTCTCATAACCTGTATTTGAACATGGCCAGATGCATTTGCCTCATTGTCAAATACAGAATGTCGTTCACCTCCAGGGATTAAAGGCAGCGCTGTTTAATGACAGGGACTGAACGTGCTGTCCCTGATCACAGTGGGCCATGCCCAGAGAGATCTGTTAAACAAAATTTATACAAGCCACAGTGGCCCCAAACAAACATAAAGAAGATGCAACGTCGCAAGCTTCCACACAAACCAAAGTCTACGATCTGTACGCAGCAGGGAGGTACCTTCTTGCTAGAATCCCTACGTCAGTCCCTTTGCTGCCACCACTTTCTGTGCCACACATCAGTTCAGAGCCACCTCCTGCTGTGCAGCTTCCCCAGCTTCTGGTACAGAGGATTGCTTTATTTGTATCTACTGCACTTGCAGTCAGAAGCCCTGTGGCCCTCAGCTGTAACAGCACAACAACAAAAAAAAAGACGATTACACACAATCTGTTGAAAACCCAAACGGGAAAGACAGCTCTGGGTTTAGGGCACTAGGTTGGATGGGTGGAACTCCTCTGTTTTGACAGATATCCCGTGTGATCCTAAAAACCTCACTCTTTAGTTATGGTGCAGATCCCATATTGAAAAATGGGAATCACAGGAGACTGGAGCAGGTTAAAGCAGACTTCCCAGATGAAAGATGGGAATTGGTTTGATGCCATAGTTACAGAGGGCTCCTCAGAGGGAACACAGATCTACTGCTAACAGGACCATTTGATGCCCCAAGTTGTTCAATTGCAAGTCCTGGATAAAGAGACTGTGAAAAAGGGCCAAGTTCAACGTATGTTTAATATTTCACTACCATTTTTTTTTGGCAGCTGCTTTGGTGATCAATACACTGTAGAGCAGGACTGTCACTGCCTCTCAAAGTCATTAGAATAGTGTGTGAACCCTACCATCTTTCCAGAACATGATAGCAATCACATATATTCCTTACTCGACATAGCAATCACGTGTGTTCCTTACCCATTGTAGCAATCACATATATACCTTACTCTTGCCTCTCCAAATTTAAGCTGAAATACATTTTCTCCTGATAAAGGTCAAGGAACCAGCTCACACGCAAACGTTGACATAGTGGTCTCTGGGGAACTTGCACTCAGCACATAATATGAAGTTTAAATTTATTTGTTTGGAGGCAAACTGACTGAAATATTAACAGTTTTTGGTCTTAGTTCTGTCATTAAGTACAAACCACCGGTAATTCATCTCTGCATTGGAGATCAGACCATGAGAGGAGCAGACATAGTGGGCCTTGACTGCTGAAATGTCATCGATTGTTGTAATTGCTGGGAAAAAAACATGTCCAGAAAGAGAAATGAAGATAAATAGGACTAATGAGGACTTACTCCCTCCCTCCACGTTTCTCTCTGCAGTACCAAAAATGGAGCCTACTGTAGTCTTCTTTCCAGGGCTCTTGTTTCTCAACTAAGTTACTGGACTCTCATGTCCCAAAATCGGATAATGGTGGCAACTCTCAAGTATGATGTCAGAGCACTGCTCTCCACATCAGCTTAATTTTGTGAATTCTTGGACTTGGGAGATGATTAGGACCTTACTAGGCCAGCTTCAGCTCTTCCACTGTGTCCATTAGCTGTTCCTGCACCTGCCACGACATCCTGTGCCATGCTGTTCTGCGGTGCTTGCAGGGAAATGCCAACTGCTTGCATCTGGGCAGATGGTCAGGAGAGGCATCTCATTTCACTTGCATTGATTTTGTGCCTGCTTCATGTATTTCACTCTTTTGTAATTACTTGACTTGAAATGGCTTGGTTGTGCATTCATTAGAGCGATGTAATCCTGTGGTTTCCTATAAAATCTCTTTTCCTTCTTCAGTTCCTTCTGATGCTTGTTACAGTCATCTTCTGCAATTGTCCATAAATCGGGTAGTGAGGTCTGAAGAGGATGAGGATCATTTCTGACTTAATCCTTTATAGGTAATTCCTGTAACACACAGAGCACCCAGAGGCTTGGGCTGAATGTCCCACCACTCAGAGCAATCTTCTCTGCCACAGTGCCAAAACATCTCAGCAGCCGAGATGAGCTCCTACCTCAGCTCCTACATGAGAAAAACAGGCAAGAACAAAATGTATTGAGACTTCTACACTTACTTCTTTGTCCTGTAAAAATAAGATTTTCACCTGTGTTTTGGCTGTGTTGTGAACTCACATGATCTCATGGAGGAGGATAAGAGGTCCTCTGAGCAAGCTCTAAATGCTACTGAAAGTGCTGAAATGATGCTGGGGGCTGGAGGGGACACTTGGACATTGTAGACTCCACTGAAATTTTTGCAGAACATCAGAAGGAGACATGCATCCAGTCTGTCTAATGGAAGCACCCAAGCTGTACCCTGAATTTTATCCATTTAAGAAGAAATATTTTTAAAAGTCAGAACCCTGCACGGTCAGTGGAAAGAGGTAAGTGCTTCTGGAAGCCTCCAGAGGCACCTAAATTGGGTCCCTAAACTGGGAGGCCCTAAACTTCCTGCCGGAGGCCTTCAACAGCACCAAGCTCTCCAGTGACTCTAGAGAAAACTCAACCTGTAATGGACAAGAATTGTTGTACTGGGTTTTGGAAATACAGGGTGTAAGTTAGTTGCCTAAATTAACCTGACTAAACCCCATCCAGACCCTCAATAATCATGAGACCGGGGTCCAATTCTGCCCCAGGTTCAGGACAATTTAAAGTTCCTCCCTCAACCTGCATTCTCCATTTTAAACTCTGCTGCAGTGCAGATATACTGAGCTGTTAATATTTGACTCTCAACACCCACAAGACAGATGCAAATCAGCAGCTGGTGACTCCCACCGTTTCGTTAATGAGGTCTGATACAATAATTCAGGACGATTATACACCCCACGAGATCTTTATTATTATCTGTCAGTTTTTTATTTTCTCATATCATAAAGCTGTGTCGAGATACACAGAAAATTTGTAGTTCAATAATTGTTTCAAATTTCCTCACAGTATGAAAAATCAAGAAGCCATCTTTAAGTAGGAAAGGGAAACAGCGATGGGCTCAAAGGATTATCAGAACTAATGAACAGAAATCTGTGTTTCTGATATTCTGCTGTATCACTAGGGAAAATGTCGCCAGGGTGTTTGACCCTGAATGCCTCAGTTTCTCGGTGGAGAAAAAAAAAAGCCTGAATCTTTCATGATGCTGTGAATCTTAATTGACTAACATTTTCAAAGTATTTTGTGCTGCTCAGATGAAAGACTTTCTTAAATGCAAAGTCTTATTACATGTTAGGTTCATGTCTGGAGCAAATTTTTAAAACAAACCATATGAAAAGCAGAATTAAGAGTGGAAATGCTGCTCCAGCCATTAATTACTTCACATCACAGAGTGGGCAGAGGGTCTCCTTTTATGTTGTTTATTTCAAACAAACAACTCTGGGAATCTCCTGTGGAAATGAAATGCAAAAACCAAAGCCCTTTCATGGGTATTTCTGGTTTATCTCCACATGAATCTCAAATTCATCATGTGGAGAGAATGTGGAACACATTTTTTCCCCCCGTATACACTCACTTTCCCACAATGAATAAAATCCATTTTCTTGCACAAGTTTGTCTGCTTGCTCACCCAAGGGTAACAAAATAACCCAGAAAGCAGGAACACCCTGTCCCTGAACCCTGCTGAAAACTAAATTAATAAATAAAAGGAAAAGAGGGATGACTCGGAGGGTTCCCAGGCAAACCTGCCATATTTAACATTGTGTATAGAGTGACCAGTGACACCCGAGCCCCAGAGCTCCCAATTCCTGAGCTATTGCTCAGCAGTGAGTAATAAACAGTGACTCACGCTGGCTCCGAAATGCAGCTGAGCGACAGCAAGAAGCATCCAGGTTTTAGAAAATGTGAGTGGGCACGGGAAGGTCTCCTCTGTCTGCCTGTATCGGGGTGGGGGAGAGGCCTGGCAGGCTGCGGGGGTCCTTGGGAGGGTTAGCTGCAGCTGCTGGTGGGCAGAGTGTGGTACCAGAGCTTCCCAGCACATTCAGTGCTCCAAGGGAACTGGGCTTCTTGATCTTGTCTTCTTTTCCACCCTCCTGCCAGCACACATGTAGACCTCCTGCTTTTTCAGATTTAATCCTTCGGTTACCAAGATTTCACTTCTAGCGATGCAACATCCATGTAAGAGCCAGCTGTCAGCTGAAATCCTTCTCTGGCTGCAGGAAAAGTGGAGCTTTTCCCAGTGAATGCTGATGCAAAGACGCAGTGCAGGAGGCAGCCAGCTTCAGCCAAAGGAGACTCAGCTTTGAAAAAAATGTTAGAAAAACTGAAAAACTGAATTCCTAAACATTAGTGAGCAAGGCACGCAATCCAGGCTTGTCTGGAGGGGTTTATAAGGGTTAATCCTAATCAAATTTCCCTGCTTTAAGTATTAGAAAGCAGTTCGAAGATACGCCTCCCTGCTTTAGAATGTGAGGAGTCAGGCTCTTCCCAGCTGGTGATTCACCGCCCCTTGAACTCAGAGTTTAGGATAGAAGAGAGTGTCCCTGCTCAAGATTAGACTCTGTTTGCCAAGCTTAGACTAGCCAGCCCGTTTTCAGTGGTTTAGCAACATCTAACATCTGAGGAGCATTTTATGTGGTTTTGGGCTTTAAGAGGTCCTTCAACCATTTTCTTCCATTGCATGAAGTTTTATTGTACCACACTTGAGCAGGTGAGAGTTTGTCTTGTGGTAAAGAGATGGTATCACTCTCCTCTTTTTTGCTCTGGTTTTGAAATTTTTTTCTGATAGACTTTACCTGATCACTGCTCTGAACCTGCATATATTCTGCTAATCAAATGTCAGGGGAGAGGAGGGTACTTAAAGAGCTGTTCATGGCTGTGTTGACACTCACAGCTCCCTTTCAGTGAAATATCCATAGTATGAACAAATACTCCACCCACATGCTGCTGCTAGAAGCATGATTTATCCTGTGGAAATGTTTCAAAGCTAGCAGGTCTTCACATTTTAGAGATAATCTATAATTTGTGCATGTGCTTTGAACTTTGCAAATCCCTCTACCTTTCCCCTCTGCTATTCCTTCCATTGCTGGCCACAGGGATGTTGTGATACAGACATACTGTTTTACATTGATTTTTATATCAAATTGCTTTTTAAGATTCTATGGGAGTGTCTCCTCATTTAAGAAGGGCTCACCGCAGTCTATGCTGATTGCAGAATTCTCTGTATCAGTGATGAATTGCTCCAGCAATGGAGAATGAGCTTATTCATCAGCATTGCAGATGCCAATAGGTGTTAATGGAATTAGTCCAAGCTCCCTATAGATGGACTTCTGGTTTGCTACATCCTTTTCTCCTATTCTAGAAATAACCCAAATTAATAGAATCATATAATTATCTAGGTTGGAAGGGACCTTAGAGATCATCTAGTCCAACCACCAACCTAACCCTGACAAAAAACCAACAACCCATCAGTACACCATGTCACTGAGCACTATGTCTACCCAACTTTTAAATACCTCCAGAGATGGTGCCTCAACTACTCCCCTGGACAGCCTGGTCCAACAATTGATAACCCTTTCTGTGTATAAATATTTCTTGATATCCAACCTGAACTTCCCCTGGTGCAACTTCAGGCCATTTCCTCTTGTCCTATTGCCTGTGACTTGGGCAAAGAGACTGATCCCCACCTCGCTACACCCTCCTTTCAGGTAGTTGTAGAGAGCAAGAAGGTGTCCCCTCAGCCCCCTTTTCTCCAGGCTGAACAACCCCAGCTCCCTCAGCCACCCCTGATATGATTTACTCTCCAGGCCCCTCACCGGCTTCATTACCCTTCTCTGGGCCTACTCCTGCACCTCAGTGTCTTTTATGTGGTAAGGGGCCCAAAACTGGATAGAACACTCGAGATGGGGCTTCACCAGTGCCAAGTAGAGGTGGACGATCATCTCCTGAGTCCTACTCACCAC
>VXBW01003791.1:509002-666626 GCA_013400375.1 Thinocorus orbignyianus
AGTTGTAGAGAGCAAGAAGGTGTCCCCTCAGCCCCCTTTTCTCCAGGCTGAACAACCCCAGCTCCCTCAGCCTCTCCTCATAAGGTTTACTCTCCAGGCCCCTCACCGGCTTCATTACCCTTCTCTGGGCCTACTCCTGCACCTCAGTGTCTTTTATGTGGTAAGGGGCCCAAAACTGGATAGAACACTCGAGATGGGGCTTCACCAGTGCCAAGTAGAGGTGGACGATCATCTCCTAAGTCCTACTCACCACGCTGTTCCTGATACAGGCCAGGATGCTGTTGGCCTTCTTGACCACCTGGACACACTGCTGGCTCATGTTCAGCTGACAGTCAACCAAGACCCCCAGGTCCTTTTCCTTTGGGCAGCTCTCCAGCCACTCCTCCCCAAGCCTGTAGCACTACATGGGATTTCTGTGAAACAATACAGGACCTGGCACTTGGCCTTGTTGAACTTCATCCCACTGGCCTTGGCCCGTTGATCCTGCCTGTCCAGATCTCTCTGCAAAACCTTTCTACTCTCAAGCAGGTCGACACTCCCACCTAGTTTGGTGTCATCTGCAAACTTACTGCGGGTGCACTGGATCCCCTCGTCCTGATCCTTTACTAAAGATGCTACAGAGAACTGGCCCCAATACCGAGCCCTGTGGGACACCACTCATGACCAGCCACCAACTGCATTTAACTCCATTCACCATCACTCTCTGGGCCTGCCCCTCCAGCCAGCTTTTAACCCAGCAGAGAGTTCTCCCATCCAAGCCATGGTCAGACAGTTTCTCCAAATTTGTTAATTATTTAGATTCATTAAGGCATAAATCAGCCATTTTGCACAGTTCACCATTACAATGATCTATATTTTCTCTGTAGTAGTAGATACATAAAGCATTAACTTTCACCCGTGCCATTTCCATGCATTGAAAATGCTTTCAGAATCCTCCTAGGCTTCTGCATGGACCCAATAGCCTGTTCGGGTGCGCTGGTGGCCTCTGCACATTACAGCTACAAGTAGAGGCTGTTCTTTTTTTGCTTACTAATTCATTTGCAATGTCAAAATTCCCCACTGTTACCTAAAGAATGTCTATTTGCCAACAAAAAAAAATAAAAAAAAAATGTCCCCAATCACAAAACAAAGCCCAGATTAATTTCTGCCTGGTACAGTGTTACAATAATTGCTGTTTTCTCTCCTGCCTTTAAAAAATTAAATCTCTGTGACACGGGAGGTTTGGCAACTCGTGTTGCAGAAGTTTACACCAGCAGCAGAGCCAGCTTTCCAGCCCTGCTGCCAGAAGTTCATTTCTCAGGGCAGAGTCAGCAGAAGTGAAGATCTGCCCAGTCCTCAGCAGCTTCAGCGTAAAGTCCAGCTTCAGCTGGAGCTTGGCAGGTCGTGACTTTTAATGATGGGGCAGCAGTTCTGCTCGGAAAATGAACACATCCATTAAAATTAATTCCTGCAGTTGGATCATGTATGCAGCCTCCGTGACATGAAGTATATATCTTATATCTTCTCAGCAGAGTATCTGAAAGAGGTTTCTCAGCAAATTGTCTCTATAAATTGACTTGTAGCAGGGCAAGCTTTCCTGCATTTCTATGAAATGACCTTTCAAAGTGCTAATTTCCTATTTTCTGGTTTTCTTGTCTCTGTAGCAAATATGCATTTATGACTACAAGCACTCAGGGAAAATGCTGTGTTTGGAATGAAATGATCAAATCAGTGGTACAAGTCTGTTAAAACAAACTTCTGCTTGTGTAAATCAAGAGGAAAACTGATATCAAAAAAAGCTGCAATGATTTATATCAGCCAAAAACATAGGCCCATTGACTTAAAAATGTTTGTCCTGATTTATTTTAAGAGGCAAAAGAGTCTCCAAGTCTCCTAAAATCAGACTCAAAGGCTTTTTGAAAGGTTACCTTGGAGGTTACAGAATTGATTGAAGACTTGATGAACAGATAAAATTTTTTTCAAATCTCGGTATAGCCAAAACCAGAACACTTCATGAGAAACCCAGCAAACACTTCTGCCTGACTTATGTAAATAGCATGCTTTTATGCGACATGATTTAAGAACCTTGTCAGTTTGTTGTTTGGGTTTTTTTTTCTTTTGCGTAGGACACTGCAAAACATTTACCCTGACATTACACACAGGTTTTGTTTAAATGGCAGCGAGACCGACAGCTTTGCTCCAGGTAGGAGAGCGTGCCAGCGGCCAGGGCTGACCTTTCCGGCCACTTCTCACTTTCAGCTGTTTGCTCTCCTTATCAGCCCTGCATCGCAGCAATATCCCTCCAAAGAGCCCTGTCCCGCGGAACTGGACCTACAACAAAGTTCAGCAGGAGGCTGCTGCCCTCTGGGAACAGGTTATGGCTCAGAAATTTCGTGCCGGCGCTGTTTCCCCTTGCCAAAGATCTTTAAAGGAAGCATGCTTTTGGATACGGCGCTAACGAGGAGGTTTTACGAGGAGGCCATGAGTGCACTTTCACTTGACAGCTACTGATTGTTAATTGCAGAGCTAATATAATTATACAGAGGCCAGCTGAGTTAAAGGAGATTTTTAAAAAGGTCTTGTACCTTGTACTGGCATCAGTTCCTTGAAGAGCCTGAGAAATCCTCCACGGATTAATTCTTCCAGTCCTTGCTCTTGCGACAGTTCACATTGAAGACTTGCCTGCTGAGGAATCACCCCTTTGGGATAGGGGTGAGTATAAAGAGTAATACATAAATATAACACTCAGAAAATCCTCCACCTAGCATTAAAAAGGCTTGTCTTCCAGGAACAAGGTTCAAAAAATGAAGGGATGGCAGCTGCCTGGTTGTGGAGAGAAGATGGAGAAAAGCTTTGTGTGCAGGCATGCAGGTTTCTTCGTGGTGTTTTCTCTTTCACAATATCCAGGTTTACTAGGTTCTGCAAGTATTTTCATAATGTTCACCTATGTGCAACCTGGTATTACTTTCTCATTTTGCAGTATTCAAAAACAGCTATTGTCAAAACTCACCTTTTCACAAATGTAAGGAAAACATTTAAAAATCACAGTGACAAAGAAGCCAATGAATACAATGTTTTTGAAATACAAATCTCTCATCTCTCATTAGAAGCTTCTCACACAGTCTTGTCCTTTCATCATATAGACTTGTACTACCCTAGAAGACTCAGGAATGTCAGAGCATGACCTAAAATAATTGAACTGATAAATGCTAATTGCAGTTTTGTAGAGTCCAAAAAGATTGAATGTGAAGTTCAGAAATGTGTTATGCTTACTTTTGCGGCAGTAAGTGATTATTAAAGCCTCCTTTGGCCAAGCTCTTCCCCAAATACTGGCACAATAATAAATATTTTATCACTTTAAAGCCAGAGAGGTCTGTAAAAATTCTAGTTTCTGTGATTTGTTAAACTTGCTGCATATCAGCTGTACATGTGCCCATTCCCATGCCATGACAGATGCGAGCGGGTTAACCCAACCGCCTGTGTGCTTACCCCAGCCAGGCTGAAGGCAATACAGATCACCCTGGTGTGTTTTGCTTTCACTTGCAATTAAGGTACCTCAAACTGCCTCCGCAGCAGCAGTGAGTGAGGATGCGCATGGGTGGAGGAGCTGACACAGTCATTTTCCCCCTCAGTAACTTCTGTAACAGCTCCCGTTCACGCGTCTGAGTCTTTGATCGCCTCCTTGGCTGCTTTGATACCACAAGGCATCATCAGGACATCTTTTTTATATTTCTTTTCTTTTTTTTTTTTTGTTTTTTTTTGTGAGCTGCAAAGTCTCACTCAGCATCATTTTAATTAATCCACATTGTTAATGCAATATTTCAATTGCACCAAGTTTTTTAGCAGACATAGCTGCCTGGGTCAGCCTTGGATGGGAGGTTGTGCTCCTTCACATAACAAGCTGATTTCGAAGGAAAAAGATTCCCCACCTCCTTTTTGTCTTCAAAACCTTCTGTTTAGACATGTATGATGTCACTCAAAAATGGTATCATCATGGTAGATGTGAAAATGTACTCTAGCACTGCAGAGACAACTATTTTTTAATTTAAAATACAACTAAAATTTTTAGCTGGATTATGGCAGTATTCAAGACCTGTTGAAGCCAACTGTAAAACCTGTGCCGTCTTCTATTCAAAGAAGCTCAAAGCCTATAAAAACCCCAGTTTAAAAATAAATCAACTTTACATGCTTGTGTGTCACTATAAATTGATTCTGTTTAGTAGAAATTAAGATGTTAAATAGTGCATTGTCTTTGCTGTTCTGCCCATTTCTCCTCAAGAATTTGGACATTGAGGATCACGCGTGTGCACTAGAGGGTTAATGTACTGCTTAGGACATCTGGAGTAAGATGGGGAGAAAAACAAGAAAAAAAGCCAAGATTTATATTAGCGAAGACAGGAGAATTTATTGAGTGAAGTGCGTTTATCTCCAATCTCATTTTTCATTTTAAGAGGTGTAAGTGTAAACCATCATCATTATCACTTGAAACTAGTCAAAGCCAGGAAAAAGTTCCAAAGGTCTGATTAAGGTCTTAGTTGCACAACTGCAGATGGCTTTTGTCTGGACAACAGTGAAGTCTCCTGCTGCTGAAGAATAACATGGTAAGAGCATATGTCAAGGAAGTAAACTGTGACAAAAGGAACCTAGTGATAGGTGACAAGGTAAGCAAGGGATTGACAGCCAGGATGGATGGATCCTGTTCCCAGGTCCACCACTTGAAGTATGTGACCACAAACTCGTGTGTCCCTCCATCTGTAATGCGCATGAGATCATATAGAGGTAGCACAACAGTATTAACTATGTTTATATTAAAAAAACCCCACCAAACCGCAAACCCCAAACTTTGAACTTGGGACATGCTGCCCTAAAAAATACTTTTAAAACCAGAGAGGATCCCATTACAGGGGTCTGCTATTTTATGGTGGCATGCGATCATCTCTGGCACTTTGCCTGCAACCTTAGGTCTTGTATTTGCTCGAGGTGAACAGAAAACTTCTGGGGCTGCTGCATCTGGACCAGACTTTTGTGAATCCTTGTGGATTAAACCTCAAGTCTATAATTGCTTGCAGTTGGGAAAGGCTGGCACAATGATCCCTGTGGTGCCTTCAAATCCCATGGTCTGACCCGGTTTGATATCCTGTGTAATGCTGTCTAAATTGAGACCATAACTTCTAACCGAGCTAAAGCAAACCTCTATGATCTATATATTTTACTGTATACACATTACTCTACAGATGTTATCTCTCCATATATGTATGCATACATACACTTTCTATATACCAATTTGACCAAGTAGAGCAGTCTAAATCTACAGCAGATGAAACTGTTCTGTCACCTTCTACGTGGGGAGCTCACCACAGATATTTGTGATCCACTTGGCTCCAGACTCTTCCACAGCACTTATATATTCAGATCAAAACTCATGGCCCCTGTTGTGTTAGGCTTCTTGTGTCATGATGAACTTAAATTAACAGTCTGCATGAATGATAATATATAGTCTCTGCAAAATCTAATAAACCAGGAGACACAAGGCTGGACAACGCCAAGAATTCTCAAGGTATGTGGTTTGAAAACCATTATAACGTAAGTTCATAAGTTCAGCTCAACTCATTTCCTGAGAGGAAAGATAACGCCAAGAAGAATAAACACTATAAGGTCCCTCTTTATATGTTGGAGATTCATTCTCCGGTAAGTTTAAAGAGTATTTCATTGGCATGCTCTTAGACGCCAAACTGTTAAATGCAAGGCCACAGCACAAAGAGGTTTCTTAAATTACTGTAGGAATAAATTAGCTCCTATAACACGCCTTGAAAAGTCAATTGCATTCTGTAGCAACCCGCAAATCCCCATGTGTATATAGAATCCCACTCTGCGAACCATTGTTTCCTTCCTGCTGCTGAAAAACAGCTTAAATAAAATCCTACGAGCTAAATGCTGAATATGTGAGCATTTAATTGCTTTCATAGCTTTTTTGTAACACTCCTTCTAGTTTTTCAATCAAGACTTTAACCATTGCTTCTATCAGATTTGCATTCAAGAGAGGCTTGCGTGTTGGACAAAGCGTGTTCATGTGCATCTGACAGCAAGTTCTCTGCATCTTGGAGATAGAGAATCTAAATGAGATTCAAGTTTTATTTCTGCAGTGCCAGGGAGATTTTAGAAACCCCGCACCTGCAATTTTTTTCTCACTAAGTTGTGAAAAAATCAGTTTGATGACTCCTGTCAGCCGATAGGAGGTAACAGAGGAAAAGTCCCCTGGCAGGGCACTATTCAGTGTCTGCACAACAGCAGGGGGACAATTCACAGCTGCAGAGAAAACCTTATTTTCACTTTTATAAATATACAGCACATCCCTGCTCTGAGAAGCATATAAGCTAGAATTTTGAAATGAAGGAAATAAAGTATGTGAAAGAGTCAATAAAGTAACAGTAAAGTCAAACCCATATATATGTATGTGTATATATACATATAAATCTTCTTGTGGTTGGTTGTGTGTGCATGAGCCAAAAAATGTTCAAAATGCTGTGACCTTGTTAAAAATAACCCTTCTTAAAAAATTGTCCTATAAACCTCAGCGGCCAACAGTGGGAGATCCTATATGCAGCCACTTCTGCAGCCCATTTAGAAACAAGATCCTGGAGACACATCCCTTCCTTCAATCTCATGCTTTTTACCAGTCCATGATAGAAGGGATCTGCAGGAATTCCCACCTTTGCCGTTTGATCTGTTGCAGAGCCCCAGGTGAGAGCAATGTCTTCGTTTCCCTGCCCACATTTGTTCCTCTTGTACACACAGACCATAAACTTCTACTGAGGGGTTACTGTGCAAGGCCCCTACCATATTTCCAGGCGCTCTTAAAATTGAGATAATAATTCTATCAGTTCAGGGCCAGGAAAAGAAAACAGAGTTCTCTTTTGACAATTCAAACACAGCTTTATGGGTTTGTCATGACCCTCGATCCAGCACTGACAGGGAGAAGACAGATGTACAAAGTCAAGATTTATATGGCAGCTCTCTCCCAGGGATCTCGTGGAAATTGTGGCCCCAGCCAGAAGCTGAACTCAAAACTCAGGGAGCTTTCTCAATTTCAGATTGCTGTTTTGGGAGAACATTGTCTGACAAGTGCCAAAGCAATCTATGAAGCCCCTTTGTTTTGTTGTGCTTTGGAACAGCATCAGGCAGGAGAAGCTGATTTACTTTGGAAAAAGCTGTGTGAAATCCTCTCGATGACAATGACTTAATTCAGTCAGCTCACTGTGAGCTAGTTTAGGGGCATTCCTAGTTAAAAAAGAGGTGTTCTGCTCATGTTTGTACAAAAAGAGGCCATGGGTTGCAAGTTCTGAGAAGGGACTTTGAAGAACATTAAGCAGCAGAATCAAATTCCCACAGCGTTCAGAGAATTGGAGCCCAGCCTGAAGAGGTGTCACATTTACTTTCACTCACTCAGGTCCAGCGTTGGGAAATAACAATTCCCCACATCACTCAGGAACAGACCAAGGCTGTCAGCCTGTCCAGCAGTGCCGTGGCGTGGGAAAGGCCTTTTACTGTCTTATTGTCTCCTCCTACAGCTTCCCTGGCTTTTATCAAGCAAGCATGGACCATAAATTTGTTTTTCATTATTGGTGTCTGTGCTGTTGTCTGCACTTTTGCATCTTATCTTTAAGAGCCCTTAGCCATCTACTTCTTCTCTGATGCAAAATTAAGGTCTACCAGAAGTTTAGAGGATTAGGAGGCTGCAGGCTACATGGTTTGGAGCTACAGAAGCCAGCAAAGTCTTGCCCTTTTCTTGGAGAGGGGAGTATTATGTCTTCAGTGTTTGCTACTGTCATGAGTTCAGCTGGGATGGAGTTGACATTCTTGCCAGCAGCTGGTGTAGTGCCGTGGTCGGGTTTGGGACAGGAATGATGTGATAGGGCACTCGTGGTTTTGATTGTTGTTGAGCTGTCGAAGCCCTTTCTGTTCCTCACACCATCCTACCAGCGAGTAGACTGGGGGGCACAAGGAGCTGGGAGGAGACACAGCTGGGACAGCTGAACCCAACTGATCAAAGGAATATCCATAGCATACAACACCTTACCCAGTATAGAAAACTGGGGGAAGAAGAAGGAAGGGGAGGATGTTTGTAATGATGATGTTTGTCTTCCCAAGTAACCACTATCCATGATGGATCCCTGCTTCCCTGGAGATGGGTGAACACCTGTCTGCCCATGGAAAAGAGTAAATGATTTCCTTGTCTTGCTTTGCTTTGCTTCCATGGCTTTTACTTTACTTCTTAAACTGTCTTTATCTCAACCCACAAATTTTCAGACTTCCAATTCTCCTCCTCATCCCACCAGGATCCCACCATTCCAAGGGGAGAACAAGTGGTTGCATGGGGCTTAGTTGCTGGCTGGGGTTAAACCACAACAGGTACAGAGCAGTAAATTTAAGCGATCAGTTTTGCAAAAGACCAAATAAAAGTTATTCTTGTTTGGGTTGATCTAGAGATTCAAATCTATTTCAGATAAGATTTTGGAACTTTCATTGTTAAATGCATCAGATTTACAAAATCAAACTCAAAAGTAGAACCACACAGTAAAAATTCTTTTTAAATAAATAAATTCTTTTAATAAATTATTTTTTTAAAATTATTTCTTTTATTCAAAATTGGGACAAGTCAGGGTTTCAACTTCACTGAAAAGCTGCAGCATTTCTGTAGAAATTAAAATAGTCTGTGATAATACCCATTTTCACCAGTGAAACATCATCACTCTAAAAAAAATACCACATTCATACTTAATATTTTATAATTTGATAGGCCTGCCTGTATTTCCAAAAAGTTGGAAATTTAGTCCACTGTAGGTCTGAAATCCTCCCACATACAGTGTTCCACCTACATAGAGTGACACAGTGAGGATTTTTATCCAGCCCTGAAATTCTCTTTCGCTCTCGTGCAGGTGCCCAGCTGTCACTAGGTACAGACGATACAATATTCAACATCCAAGGAAACCTTTTCTATCTGCAGATATCAGGTTAAAACATCATTCCACACATTTTGGGTTGCAGTGTAGATTATTTGGAAATAGTGTTTCTGTATCATTCAGAATGGAGTTGCTTCTTTAGGAAAGAGGCAGTGACGAAGCCCATGCACCACCTCCCAGGTGTTTTCATAATGCCATAACAACATAGAATCATAGAATGGTTAGAGTTGGAAGGGACCTTAAAGATCAACAAGTTCCAACCCCTCTGCCATGGGCATGATAGGTTTGACTCCTGGATAGTTCAAGGTGGTAACACTACCAGTTTGTGAACCAGTTCAAACAAAACGAACCAGCATGCTTTCGGCTGTTCAATAGCAGAGATGAACCCCAAGCACCTGGACTCCAAAGAGACCTTCTGCACATCATCTAAACCAGCTGAAATAAACTCTTAGACATGCACAGTCAAATTATACCAAAGCTGAACTCTGTCCTTCTCTTCGAGCATTTTCAACATGAAATTGCAGCTGGCACACAGTATTTTACAAAACAGGCAAAGTTGGAATAGGAAGGCTGGGGAGAGACTTTTTATAAGGGCTAATAGTTTTGAACTGAAAGAGGGGTGATTTAGATTAGATATCCGAAGAAATTCTTTCCTGTGAGGGTGGTGAGGCACTGGAACAGGCTGCCCAGAGAAGCTGAGGCTGCCCCATCCCTGGAAGCGTTCAAGGCCAGGCTGGATGGGGCTTTGAGGGACCTGGTCTGGTGGGACATGGGGGTTGGAACTGGATGATCTTTGAGGTCCTTTCCAACTCTGACCACTCTATGATTCTATGACAGGCCCTTCCAAAGTCCTTCCCGACCACCACCAGCTCCCTATCCCTGTCCCTGTCCCTGTCCCCGTCCTCATCCCGCCAGGGGTCCCGCTCTTTGCTCAGGCCCCAAACCCGATGCCCTTCCTGAAGGTTAATGGAGAAATCGCCAACCCCCGGTGGCGGCAGGGCCCGGGGCTCCCTCAGACCCGGCCGCGTAAACCCGGTCCCCTCAGGCCGGCTCTGCCGGCCCGGCTGTCCTCTCCCCGGCGGAGGCGGGGCCCCGGCGGGCACCCCCCTCCCCGGCGGAGGCGGCGCCCCGGCGGGCCCCCCCCTCCCCTCAGCCGCTGCCTGAGCCTTAACAGGTAACGGAGGAGGCGCGACCGCCCTGGGGTCGAGATCTGCTTCCCGGGTTTCCTTTCGCTTCGGCGGGGGACCGTGAGAGGGGCCGAGCCGGGCTGGGCCGGGCCTGGGCGCACCTGGGCCGGGCCCGCCCTCTGGCCGNACAGGTGTCCCCCGTTGGTGGGTGACCTGGCAGAATGGCCCATGATCATCCCCACGCCAAAAAGGGGGAGAAATGGTGGGGGAGCAGCTGTGGGTTGATCTGGACAGGGTATGGGGTGGGTTTTGTAAGTGACCTCCTTGGGAGCTGGTCATCTGGTTGTCCTCTGTGATGGTGGTGGCACTGGAAGGACCTGTGTAGGGTAGAAGTGCCTTTGGCTTGGGACCTGAAGCCATTTGCCTGAAATCACAGAAAATTGGGGAGGAGGAAGCATGACCAGTGCTAAAAATCCAATTCCAAAGCCTGGTGTATTTTGATAGATGTTGTAATACACCCGTAGTGGTGGAACTGATCCTTTACGCCTTCATGTCAAAACAAACGGGTGGTGGTTCTTGTAAAAATCTTCCTTATATAGCATATCTATAGCCATGAGCACCAAAGCACCACGTTTTTGCTGGGATGCAGATGTATTTGTGCTTGGTACCAAATAAAGCTCAACAACCTTAGGGGGAAAAAACAAAAACAAAAAAGGAGGCGGGGGGGCAATTCCTAAAAGCTTTAGGAGAAAGGTTTTCAACAGTCTGCAAGGTGAGCAAAAAGAGACCCTGTGATTTAGCCCCTTTCCCATGCCTTTCCATAATTCTAAGGGAAAAAAGGTAATAATCTGGATGCAAATTTGGGGATCAAATATGTCAGATTCTGGAATGTTGGATTCCAGTTTCGTGTATTAATATTGCTAGAAATAACTATAAATATATAAATTACCTTACAAATAAACAGATATTACATGTAATATTGATAGGCGGTGGGGCTGTGACTATTAGTCCACTGTTTGGTGTGTTGTTATCTGGTATGTGAGCCTCCTGTGTCTTCTGGATGACAACTTGTAGTTTGTGACATAAAATTAAGATACAGCTGGACTGTGTCTTCTGGTACAGTTTCAGCATCCTTAGAGGTGCACCCCTAAGGACCAAGGCACGGGATGGCATAGGATGTGACTGAACACACAGCAGCTTTGTAGGCAGTCTGGTTTGAATCATTCCACAGTACATGTTAATAGGACTAAAGAGAAGAGGAATTTTCAACTGTCTCATCAGCAACAGTAATTCATCAGCATTAAGTGGTTGTCATGGGTTTTTCTTCAGCATTTGGACTTGTTCTCTTTGGTATTCAGTGATGGTTATGAGTAACAAGTAATGTTTCTAGTAGTCTTGCATCTGTCAATCTGAACTGGAAAATTAATATTTTTACCTTTGCTCAGTGTAACACAATAATAACAAACAGTTGAATCTATTACATTTTAAATTGATTTGACTGCTGCAGAAGTAGGTGTTGAATGTCCCATTTTTGTAATTTTCAAAACTGAGACCTTTCTAAAGTGTTTTCCCTCCTTCCGGTGAACTAAAGTTATTTTTGTTCAGTCTAAATGGTTCATGTTGAGAGAAGGGAACAAACCACTTCTATTAGAGGTAAAATATACCTCTCTATATATGTTTAGTTGGTTGTGAGAAATCTCCCAGCTGGTCTCCAGCCTGCGTGTTTGCTGTTATGTTCCTCTGTCAGTCCAGACCTTGCAAGCATTGATATAGTTGCCTACAGAACATCCGAGCGAGGACAGCAGTGACTGACATCTGTGGTAGGAGATGCAGCCTCCCTGTTTATGCACCTGGCTAACTAGTAGCTAGTCATTAGTAAACATTTGTCTCTCTTTCCAAACTTTTTTAAAACAGGCTTCTGTTTCTCTCTTGTTCTTAACAGTTTGTTGAGTATCTGAGGAATTAACTGTGTTGAAATGAAATTAGATACTTCAGACAGTTCAAGGTATGATCGATAGATTGATTGATGGCCCTTTGGGCTGCCATGCTGCAGTGATGTAGGTCAGAATTAGGGATCTTGGTAGGTTTTCAGCTGTTGTACCCTTTATCACATGGCAATTGCTGTTTATCCCTCTGGTAGCTAAATGTGGGCCTCGGGTCATTGCCTGTTTTTTGCAGTGATCTTGCTTTAATCTAAGCTTTCATCTGATCGAAGGCTGCTCTGCTCTGATAGCCCTTCCATCTCTCCAAGAACCTTTGAAAAAGTTTTTTAAAGTTAGAGTTTGGGCAGCAAATGTTTTCAATGCTCTGTTTTATAGCTTTTCGGTGAAGCTTAAAGTGTCAGTCTAAAGCCATGAAGTGTGTGATATTTATTCAGTGAAGAAGACTGTGTCCCTCCAGCAGCATCACAGACAGATTTACGGTCTGAGGTTATGGATCCAAATCTTTACTTGCTTACTATGTTGAAGGTGCTTTGAAGAAGCAACAGGCTAGGAAGTAACTGCTGCCAGGTCCTCTGCAAGACTCTAAATATCAGTAAAAAGCTGTCCTCTGAGAAGCTCCTCTTTTTTCCAGATCGGCCTGAGAATTAAAAAAGAAATAAATAGAAATACTAGTCACTGACACAGGAAATTTGCTGTTGTTTCTTCCTCTTGATTATTATTTACTGTGTGAAATTGGCTGGTTTTTCTGTTGTAAAGGAGCTGTATTCCTAAATATTGATCAAGGGTGTTAACAGTGTATTAACTCATTTTCCATTCATGCTTATCTCAGTCCTTAAATTATTTGTCCAGTTTGTGTTGTGTATAAGAGCTTGCTTGACTAGGCATTTTGGGAAAAATTTAGAGGGAAAAGCTGTCTTGCAGTTAAGGCAAGACTGTCTTCCATCTCTGAGACTGGCTTTGGTTATGTCTCAGGCTTTCTGTGTGACATTGGAGAAGTCACATGCAGGGAAATCTTGTAGCTTAAGCCCTTGTACAGTAGGAGGGACGTTGAAGACAGAACCGGTTATGCTTCATCTGTGCTGATGAGATTTTAAGGGCACTGCATGTTTCTGTGCTATTCAAATACTGTTCTTCCTGCTGTTGCAAAGTATTCCAGCCCATGTTTGATTCAAGGGCAGGTCACTGGAAAAGTCAGCATTTGGGGTTTAAAAGGCAATAGCAGTTGTTCTCAGTTGACAGAACAGTCTCATAACTGATAGGAGAACAAAGAAGAGCTTGTTGCACATATTCATGAAGTGCTTCATGAAGTAGTTTGCTCTCTACCTTTGAATGCTGCAAAACTGGAAAACCTAAACAATTTAACAATGTCAGGTAACTGCGGAGAACCTGTGAGACTGTTCTGCAGCGATCCAAGTGCAAGCTGGATTCCAGGAGGATCCTTAGAAGCCTTGGCCACATGTAAATAAGTGACTTGCTGAGATTGTAGCATCGGTGCTAGACTTGCTGAGAGACACATCTTCTACTGTGCGGCCTCAGCCTTGTGAAAAGCAAATTCAGCACTTGGACGCTGGGAGGAAAGATGGAGCACCTCGTACTGGTTACCTTATTTATCAAAGTTGCCTTGTGTTTGGTGTGGCTGTGACCGTCTCATGTCCTGTCTGTGACACTGCTCTTGGTTCTGAAGATGTGTACAGTTTTGCTCATCTCAGATGTGTTCTTCATGATACCCCAGTTCTTTCAGGGACTGTCAAATTCATGTGCCCTCTCTGTCTTTTAACAAACACAGACTGAACTGAGCAATTCCCAGTTTGATCATGCACCTGTAGGGACCCAAAAGGGACCCAAGGCTGAGGGGAGACCTTATTGCTCTCTACAACTACCTGAAAGGAGGTTGTAGCGAGGTGGGTGTTGGTCTCTTCTCTCAAGTAACAGGTGACAGAATAAGAGGAAATAGCCTCAAGTTGTGTCAGGTGAGGTTTAGGATGCATATTAGGAAAAAATTCTTCCCCAAAGGGCTATCAGGCATTGGAATGGGCTGCTCAGGGAAGTGGTGGAATTGCCATTCCTGTAGGTACTTAAAAGAAGGGTAGAAATGGTGCTTATAGATAGGGTTTAGTGGTGGTTTTGACAGCGTTAAGTTGATGGTTGAACTTGGTGATCTGAAAAGTCCCTTCCAACCTAGGCAATTCTCTGATTCTATGAAAAACTTGTCTTGTCCAGAATTGACTGTAATTTTTTTTGGTGACATCTGACTGCACTGTTCAAATTGGAGAGTTGACAGCCCTTCATGCATTTTGCTGGAAGTCCTAATTTTGAGATAAATCATGGCCTCCTTGGAGATCTGCCATCAAACCAGATGCAGAACTGGAGGTCACAGTTTGTCTTCAGAGTGGCAGGATATTGCCCTATTTGAAGGGCTGAGATAATACGTGAAACTTTTCTGCAAAGTGCACAGCAGGGATCAGAATTTGGGCCCTTCTGGGTAATACCCTGTACTCTTTTGACATGCATGCTCTCTGTTGCTTTTCATGGAATGTGTCAGAATGAATTACTGAAAAAACCTAAACCCAAACTAAACAAAACTACCAGCCTGGATCTCTAAGAATGAAACAGAAGAATTGCTGTGGGTTTCTGCACTGTTTTTGGGATGTGCTGCTGTACACACCATTGAAATGCAGAAATTCTGTTTGTCCTTCAGCTTTGCGGGGATCAGAATTAAGCTTGGGGAGTGTTCTTTGAACATAGTGTCAGTGATTTGCTGCTGCAGCTGAGGAAAAACTGATACGGTCCTGCATGTGGCTGTGCTTGGCAACTGCGGTTGAAACGGACCTAAAATTAGCTGGATTTGTAAAATGATTGCATTTAAACAAAATTAGTAATGAGCACAGGAATAGTGTGTCTGAAATGGCAGTTGGCAAGGTTGTGTTTCCCAATTATTAAATCTCCTCTCTAAATCCATGAGGTTTTATTCTTACAGTTGTAGTCTCCACTTGGCTACCTTTAGGTCTGGATAGGCATATCATCACTGAGGTACTCACAGGCTTGAAGTGGCTCTGTGACCCCCAGCGTTTGTTAACCTACCATCTGCCCATGTTTTGCAAAGGAAGAGTATCAGATGGGCAGATTTTGGGAGTTCCCCTTTTATTTTTCAGGAGCCCGTAGCTGTTCCAGGAAGTTTTGGGGGACAAGTTTTAGACTGGACAAGGTAATTTAAAAAAAAAAAAAAAACAGACTTAGGGTTACTGAATGCAATAAGCTCACACCTGGCTTAGAAAGTCCCCAAACTGAAAATAATGAAAGGATGGGAGTGTGCAGGGGAAGAGTAACCTATTTACTTGTGCTATTTACTCTTCTTAAGGTTTATGGCTGCTGTGGACAGGATGCTGATGTAGATGAACTGACCTGATAGGACTCATGTTTCTAAGCATATCAAATGAGACACTTCCACGGGCAAACCCTGCAGCATGTGGACCTTTTCAGACGTGAGCAAAACCATAGCTGAGAGGGAGCTTTTCATCAAGTCACGTTCTAATCTAGAGTTGAAATATGAGTGAGCTGGAGCGCTGTGTGATGTGATGAACCTTCAATAGTGTCCAGCATGGAGAGGGTGTTTTGATGTGTTTCCTTGCTCTTTATTTCATCAGTCAAGCCCAGGTGTATTGCAATTGACTTCAGTAGAAGTAGACTCCAAGGAGATGAGCTTTGGTCTGGCATTTTGGTGAATGTGGTGGTGTCCTGGAAATATGATTGCACAGTTAGATTTGTTTTGGCCTTCATCCTGGTGTGTGGAGTTTAATTTTTGTTTGTTTGATGTTAATGTCAGGCATATCTTTTTTTTATTTTTTGAGTCCACAGTATCTGTTGGCAATGGCATTTCTCACTGTTTTGGTACCAAAGAACTTGTTGTTATGGCATGGTCAGCAAACCAAGCCCAAGCTAAATCTGTCAGTGCTTCTGGTATTGGCAGCAACCTGCAGAAGTCCCTTTGCTTCCTCAGCTTGGATTGCAGTCCCTCTCCCTTACCCTAGCCAAACCAGGAGGCCATCTGCCTTCCTGTCTCTCTCTGCATAATCTCTTGCCAACGCTTTCTCTGTCCCCTTTGGGAGACCACTCGTGCTTTGAGTAGAGCTCTTGTGGAACAGCATGGAAGTGCAGGGAAGGTCTGTTGCTGCCAAGGTGATGCTGGGGAAGACTCTGCCTCGGTCTGTGTTGTACGAGCCCTTACAATACACTGGTCCTTGTTTTGCCTTCGGCCCTTGTAACTTGTCCTTGTCTTGGAAGTGTTGGTTGGGCAGCTCTCATAAGTGCTGAGTTTATGCTTACAGTCATAGAATCATAGAATGGTTAGAGTTGGAAGGGACCTTNGACACAGTACTCCAGGTGGGGTCTCAGGAGCACAGAGCAGAGGAGGAGAATCACCTCCTGTGACCTGCTGGTCACACTTCTTTTGATGCAGCCCAGGATACGGTTGGCTTTCTGGGCTGCCAGCGCGCACTGCCGGCTCATGTTGAGCTTCTCATCCAGTCAGTATATGATATTAATAAAAACAAACTGCCTTTGGTCTAAAGTGCTTACTTCTGTTTTCTGAGCAGTATATGTTATAAAAATACCTTTAAAATTGCCTTTAAGTGGTGGAAGTTAATCAGATTGGCAGGTGCGTGTGTTGCTTTCTTTTTATCCTGCTTTTTCTTTTAGAGAAGCCTTACACTGGGCATGTTTTGGTAGGGCAGAGAATGTAGCTCTTGTTTCTTAGGGTGGACAAAGTTTTTTTGGCACTTGAGTAAGAACTGCACTTAAGTAACACAAACTGTTTGATAAGTAGTATGAAAATTGATATTGTTGCAGTTAGAATGCATCCAGGGTGGAATGTTACGGCTTGTTCAGCGTCTCTGTTCATTGCATCTAGTGAAATGTGTGGCAAATAACCAGTTGATCACTTTGAGAGTGCTGTGGGTGTTGGGAAGACTGAGCATATTGTGTATTTGGGGCTGGTCCTGTAGATAGTCTTCACTCCACTGACCTCAGCAGGCTTCAAGCCTTGCCCCACGTAGGTTTTGTCATTGCTGCTCCACAGAATTACTGATGATTTAACTGAAGCTGCTGAAAGACAGTGCTAACTCACAAGAAGAAGTAAAGAGCAGTAGTTTGTGGCTTGGTTTTGATTTCAGATGACTTGCCATGCAGTAAGGTACCTATTAGAGGTGGGTCTGGCAGCTTTGAAATGCCATGTGGCAGTTTCAGCCCTGAATTTTTGGTTTTGGTTGTGTTGGATATGGCACTCGGTGAACATTTGATTTGATTTTGGATAAAGAGAATGTAAACTGGATTCCTCTTCAGCTTCTGTAGCAGCCACCTCCAGGAGAACACTGTAGCTGCTGTTACTGGCATTCATTCAGAGCTAAGAAAGGGAAGGTGGATCTTTAATGAGTTGATACCCGTTGCTGAGGGAGAAAGTTTATAATATTTAGGCTCTTCCAGGGCTTTTTGATGATTTTCCTTTCTCTGACTTGCTCTAAGTGATGCCAGTTTATCTTCCTGCCCTCCCAACTTGCCTGGCTGATGGAAATTACTAGGCAAACACCTGCTTTTGGCAGCTCTCCTGTGGTTTCAGCGTTTTACTCATCCTTCACTTCAAAAAGCACCACTGCCAGCAGTGCCCCCGTGCAGAGAGCACCCAGGTGTTTCCAGCACCGAGCCCCTTGCCTGTACCTGCCTCTGATTAAATGCCTTGCAGGAGTATAGATTGTCTTGGAGTGGGGAACCAAGAGGCAAACGGTTATTTTAATTGTCCTCAGGGATATGGATCCAGAAATATTCCTTACATGGCAAAACCTAGGAGACAAGTCAGGCTGAAAAGACAATGTTTTCGCTTTGTCTCTGTTATTCCTCTTTTTCTCACTGACTTTTCAGGCCTGTTACCAAATCTTGAGCAGCTTATTGTAGCTTTCACCCAAATAAATTCTTTTGGGACAGGCTGAGCTTTAGAGCTGTTGTGAGCAGGGCAGACAGGCCTTGATGCTCAGAGGAGAATAAACACTGTGCTGTAATTCCCTCCCTTTCAACAGAAGGCTTAGCACAACAGCAAACTTGACTTCTTCCAGCTTATAATGTGCTCTAGTAGAGATGATGAGTATGTCTTTAATTTTTAACCTCTGTTTGAGGCCCCGGCGTGACACTTGGCTGGCTGTCTCCCCAAACACCATGACATTTTGACAAATGACTTATGTATTGTCAGCCTAATACAATATCTTTCTTTAAAAATGTTTTAAAAGGCAAAGCTTTTTATAGTTCTGCAGCTGCCAAACACAAAACTCGGACATAAACCGAGCAGACTGCAGTTCTAACAAAGAAAATAACGCCAACACAAGTTTTCTGCATATCAACATTTTCTTCCTCGCTTCGCTTTGCAGCTCTCTGTTGCATGTTTAGCCTTTTTCAACAGGTGGAACTGAACCAGATTTTCAGTAAATTTCTATATTTTTTGTGGATAAAAAAGACTAGCTCCACATCTCAGAGCAACTTTTTTTCCATGTGTTTAGCTTGTAAAGTGTCAAGTCTATTTTGTGGTGTGTCCATATGGATTATCTCCATTCAGCCTCATAAAACGTGTAGTTAAGGCTTTACCATGTTTCTCAACATAGGAAGGAATTAGTTCTTTCAAACACAGCAGTGCTATGTTTTCTTGGACAAGACATCTTGAACTTTAACTCTTTGGCTTGGCTGATGGATTTGTCACTTTGCCTGGTGCTTAAATTCATTATGGAAACTATTAAACTCTGTTTAATCTTCATTTTGAAGAGTTTGATGTTAAACCGGCAGGTAATGTTAGCTGTGATTATTTGCAGATGAGAGAATGGATTATACATGCCAAATCCTGTAGTTTTGGAAGTGTCCAGATTCTTAAGAGTTTCTGTTTTCAGGACGATCTAAGCATGTAAGCAGGGCAGGGGATGGAAGGAGGGAGAAATAAATGTGCTTTATTAGGCCAACTGATTTAGGTGGGAGGAAAAAAAGTAAAACCAGGGATTTTCACCTTCATAACCCTTCTTCTAGCAACTTGATTTTTTTATTTTATTTTTTTTAATCCCTGGTCCAATAAGCAAAAAAAAAACCCCAAACAAAACAACAAACAAACAAAAAGAAACAAACAAACAAAAAAACCCCAAAACAAAACATCACCCAAATCTAGAACTTTTCCCTGACAGCCCTTTCCTACCTCTCAGGGAATTAGACGTCTTGACATTGCCATTTGTGTCTGTGGCTAATTGCTGGGATAAAACAACTGCATCTGTAAATAAGATCCCTTTATCACAGTTTTTGGAGGGAAAAGGCCCTTCCCTTCTGTAATACTATATAAAAATCTCTGAATCTAGGCATAAAATGAGTCAGATAAAAATTACTTGCTGAACTGCTAAGTATGAATACTATAGAAAAAAAACTAAATAAAATTTAGAAATGTGTTTTATCTTCTATTGATTGATATTTTTTACTTTCTTTTCAACAGACCATCTTTAAAAACAAAAAACCACTGGGAGAGCAAAACAATTCAGTTAGTGCCATGTCTGAGCTCCAGCAGACATTCTTGTAGGGAAGAGAAAGGAGTTGTACAGTGGTTGGAGGAGCTTGAACGACACTTGTACTAGAATAGTTCAGCAGTTCAGGTGGGTTTTGAGTGTGAGATGGAGGACTTCAAAGAGGATCTCAAAGCACTTGAAGGGATGAGGGTCTTGGGAAGAGCTGAAAGCTTCTCTCTTCCCCAGTGCCTAGCAGATGGCTCAGCTTGATGGATGGAAGTGATGGAAAGCCATGGTAAATGTGACCCCGTGCTCCAGGTAGGGGAAGGAAAGCTTTCCAAGCATAAGTTATGCAGAACGGCTTGTGTTCTGTGGTGTCTGCTACTTTATACTCCCTGGTGAATTTGCTTACATTGGTGTCTTATAAGCTTGTCAAGTAAATCACATTCAAACATAAACTCAGTTGGCCAAAGGTAATGAAAGAATTTTTTTTTTTTGCCCCTCTCAAGTTTGGAGGTTTTTCAGTGCACGTACTACTGGGACTTGTTTCTCATTGCACACATGCAACAGATTCCTCTTAGGTTTTGGCAAATTGCCCAGGCTGTGATGTACAGCAGTATTTATTAGAAGGAGACATGTGTGACATGCTTTTCACTCCACGTGCTGATGCCAGCAGCTTTTACTGGCTTATGTCTGGAGGAGCGGGGGGTGAATGCTTGCGACAGCACAGAGGTCTCCCTGAGAGTTGCTCTGTGATTCCTAAGAAGCAGCAAAGACTTGAGTCATTGGGAGGCTTTCCACTGATTTCAGCTTTGCATCAGGCCTTTTTTTTTAATTTAGAAATACGTAACTGCACTGTTTAAGATGTGAGATTAGGTAATCACAAAAAGATAAGATTAAAGGTAGTGTAGTGTGAAATTTCACCATCTTGTGCTGTTAATAGTAATTAAACTGGAAGCATGTGTGAAAAATTGCTTCCAAATTGTGTAAGCAAAAATCTCAAAGCAAAAATGGCATTTTTCAATATATACAGTTTCCACTGACAGAGAATCACTTGAAGGCTCCAGCTGCTTCCCTAGCTGTAGATCCTGAAAACCAAAAGTGCTTTTTAGTACTCTTTATTTTAGCATCATCTATCCAAGCTTTTTCATCTTCCTTATGATCTTTGGAGCAACTACCTTGGTGATGCTTTTCCAGTGCCCAAAGGTGTCCTCCAGCATGCAGGCAAGAACTGGACATCTTCACAAGAGCTGCTGGAGGAGAAATGACGGCACTAAGCGAAATACCTTGGAGAGCTTGACGCTGTCCTGGAGAGTTCTTGTAGGAGCTTGATGGAACTTAGAGAAGTGCATTTGAATTGTGACCTTCAGAATGTCCACTGGTCAAGGGTAACTGGGATTATGAAACCAGAATGAATGCATGACTGATGCTTGCTGAAACCAGGCTGTTCTCCCTAAGGACAAGTAATTGTTTTGAATTTAACGTGTTAACTGTACTTGTAGCCATAATACAGCAAAGTCATTTCTCATGAAGTGATTCAAAGGTGGCTGGAAAGCAGCAGCAAGAGCCTGACTGCAGCTGGAAAATAGGTTTGGTCTTGGCCACTTTTTAGAAGCTAATTGCATTTTAAAGATAAGCTTTAATGGATTTGTCAGCGAGAGTGCAACTGTAACCAGATCTTGTTGTTTTGTACAAGTGCCTTTCAGGTTTCTCTGCAAGGTCAGATATCCTATTGACTGGCAGATGGACTGCTTTGCTTGTGGGAATGGGACTGGTATTTAGTGGGGCTACAAAATGAATTTCCCACTGAAGCCAAACATAAAAGTGTGTGAGGGTCTAGCAGTTTCACTTCCTGCAAAGCTGGAAACCCTTGTAGCATTTATTAGGATTTCCTGCAGGGAAAGAGGGATATTAATCTTGTTTGTCTTCCACAATCATAATATTTGCACTGCAGAGCAAGAACTTTTCAATTAGTATTTCCTGAGGAATAGCAAATTCAGTGAAGTGGATGCTTTTCATTTTTCACTTTTTGTTAGTGAAGAAATCAAGCAGCTCACAGGACCTGAAATGTTCCACGGTGCTGGAGCAGGGAAGCGGAGCGGTGAGCGTGGTTCCAGATCTAATAGGAAGCAATGAACAGCTGAGACAGTTCTCAGGTCTTTCCCAATGCCTTTCCTTGGCAGCATCACAATATAATCTCTGAACTGTAGTACTGTGTCCAGTGTGCTTGCAGGAGGCAGAAACTTCAGTCTTGTTGATAAAACAATCACTTGGGTCAGTTCAGCGCTGGTTTTCATTTTCCTCATGTTGCAACATTTTCCTCATACTCTGGGCTGGTTGCAATGAACCCTGGTTTAGGGCCTAACCCAAATTTGCTTG
The DNA here is from genome assembly GCA_013400375.1 of Thinocorus orbignyianus. NCBI lineage: Eukaryota > Metazoa > Chordata > Aves > Ciconiiformes > Thinocoridae > Thinocorus > Thinocorus orbignyianus. The sequence goes on from VXBW01003791.1 coordinate 530,905, forward strand.
AAATCCTGTGAGCTTCTTTCCCTTTGGGATTTGTAGTGATTCCATATTATGGGGAATGCTTTATGTGTCTTAAAAAGGGGCTTCAACCTTAACTGTAAGGCAGTATTGCTTTATCCTTATCCAGGCTAAAGAGAAATGAGGCACTTGGGCTGAGGAGCCTACCTGGTATGTGGGAGTTTCCAGTCTGTGGTGTGTGTGGTGCTGGCACCATGTGGACACATGCTACTTTGTGCATTACAGATATTCCTTATCTCCATTCTGGACAAGATGGACCATATATCTGGGACTTCTGGGCATCCAGTATCAGCTTTGCATATAGTTTGTATGAATGCAGAAGCTGATCATCTTTTGCATGTCTTGGATTTAATGTCCACTTGCAGATTAATGCTGCATGTAAGACACTAGCTCTCTGAGCCAGGTTCTGGACTTTCAGAATTCCCAGGGTGGCGGCCAAAGTCCTTAAATTTTCCCCCAAAAAAGATCTAGATGGAAGCAGGGGGCATGCCTTGAGATAGCAATATGTGAGAGAGCAGATCTGAAAACTCATTCTTTAGAGAAAACACCTATACACATGTTTAGTAACTCACCTGACAAATATAAGGTGAAGAAAAAAGACATTGGAATTTCTAAAGGTACTTACTTATTTTTTCTCAAATTAAGAAACTTCTTCATTATTTAGAATGCAGCACTTAAGTTTAGAATTTTCTGCAACTTGAACCTGAAGTGGATAGAGTGCTTTTTCACACTGCTGAGGTTGTGGTTAGACACAACCCTGGCTGTGATTGCCAGATTGTGGTAAAATATCAGAACTACTGAGTCTGAACGTAAAGACAGAAAAAAAACCATGAAAGGATCATGAGTGGGAGAAATACTTGTGGTTTATTATTTCTTATTCCTCCTTCCTGGAGGCATTCAGCAGGCACTTTCAAGGCATGTACCATTCAGCTTCTGCTTTTCCTTAATGATACTCATTCAGGCATTGAAGTTCAAGCTGTTGGGGTCCTACAGCATTCACTACGTTAGGTTTAACACCTTTGAGCTCATTGTGGTTCTTATCAAATAGTTATTTCTGAATCTCTGACATGTATTGGAGAAAGGGTCAGGCAGCCGTGGGCACTGTCCTTTTTATGTAACAGATCAAAACTTCCAGTTGCACTGAGTATAAGTTACAAATGTCAACACCTGTAAGCTGGAGGTAATTACCTTGTCTTCTTATTAAAGCAGTAATTCAAAGAGAACCAAAATAAGGTAAATATTTATGCTTAAAGCTTGTGGGCCAGAGATCTGGGGGTGATGTATGGTCCCCCTGTGGCTGCTGCTAAAGCATCTGATTAGATAGATGCTACAACCAGTGATTTCTTAGAAACCGAGAGATTATTGGCCTCACTCGTCTTCTCATTTTGTTTAATGACACCTTCCAGCAAATGTCCAGGATGGGATCCAAAGCAGATTGAATATGATGGGAACCAAATGAGTAATTACAGCTCTTTCAGAGCTATATCCTTATTGGCTTCAAATTGTTTAAGAGTGTGCTTTGCTGAACTGGGGCATGGGTTTTTGATTTAGTGTCCCACTGCTGTAAGCCCATGAGTGTCTGCTTGCCAAAGACTATCTGAGGACTGGCTTTCTTGGGAGCACAGCTGGCCTGTAAACAAAATAGTTATGCACTTCTGCTCTGCACTCAGAGGAAAGAGAAGCAAAAATAAAATTCAATAATATATCTGTATTATTGAGTACCAGACAGGGAAAAATTAACTGCAAAACCAAAATGAACTTGCAGAATGAAGTTCTGACAGCTTATAATGTCTCCAGTTGGTGTTTGCTTTATTAAATAGATAATAATAAAAGCAGGTAATAAATACCCTGCAAAGTGAAATAGTCACTTCAGGTGTTAAAACTATAAATTTGCTCTCAGCTTCACACTGCTGAGGTGACGTGAAATTTTTTCACTGCTTCACTTTCTTCTTTTAATTTCAGAAAGGAGGTGCAGAGGAGTAGTGGATGAAAGGTAAGAGGAAAGGCCTGAAGCAGTGAGACAGACCCTTATATTAGTGTGCTCTTTAATGCTAGAGTAGAAGTTTGATCTGTCTTTCCCATGTCCTATGCAGTGACTGAGCAGTTTGAGTGAAGTATGATTGATTAAATTAACAGATTAAGGGTCTTCAGAGCCAGAATCTGCCCACAAGCCTTGGAGCACAAGCCTTTTCTCTTCCTGTAGGAATACAATAACCCACAAATATTTAGATGTTGATTTTTGGGTTACCTTCTCTTGATGCAAGAATAAATACTCTGAGACATTTACTATTCTGAGACACAGTTCCCTTGTTTCAAGTCTCTCATTCCCAGCTTTGGGAAGTTAGGGAAAGCTAGCAAAATGTAGCAGTAACAAAGAACATAGGGGGGATTGCCTGTAAGGAATGGCAAAAGGAATAAGCCCCCACTGCCATGGCAAACTTGGTCTCTCTTCTACATCCCAGACCCATTGAAAGAAGAAAAAAAAAAAACAAATCTGTGTTTCTCAAAAATAAGTTTGAGATCAGCAACACTGTGTAAATGTTTGGGTTTTGATCTGACAGGTCCTTAGACGCAGTGCTTACCATCAGGGAAGTGGAATCCTATCTCCTTGGTCCATGTAGGTAGACTTCTACCTGATAGCAGACTCAGGATGATGCACAGATTCTGAGATGCGGTGGGAGAATTCACTTGTAGGAAGATTTGTGAGTAATAAGAATGTGAATGACCAGATCTGTGTAAAAAGTACTCCAAGGCATGGATTTTCAGTGAAAAAAAAAAAAAATTTAGAATGTTTGCTTCATGCTGACTCTTAGCAATGCTGTTCCAAGATAAACGTAGTTTAAAAGTTGGTGGCTTTGGGGAAAAAGTTCTTTTTTTTTTTTTTAATGTCTTTAAGTTATTCAGATAACCTCAAGCTTTGCAGAACTGCTTTCTTTTGTCTGGGAAGAAAATGGCTTGGAGATACATCAGGGCAACTTTTACACAGAAGTTTTAACTGAGGCCAGTGCAATGGAACAGGGAGGTACAGGAGTCCATAAACTGGCATGTAGTAGAGAGCTAATTTAAATTGTGCAGCTGCAGGGGCACCCATCTGCACTTATCACAATGTTTTAGTCTGAAGTAAGATTGGTAAGTGCAAAGTATACATCCCCGGCAGTATAGGATTTGAGTAGCTTTCCTATAATTTGGATACTCATCAAAGTAGAACTTTACATGAAATTTGTCTGAAACTGGTTGGGTTTTTTTATTATGTATTTCCCATAAGCAAGCACATGCATTTGCCTAGACCATGATTTTTTGGCAGAATCTGGCCTCTTTATTCTGAGTCCTAATTCACGCCTGCTGTTCTCTGGAATGAAAACCTTCTGATTCTCCCGTAGGAAGCGGCATCACTGCTGCCATCTGCAAGACATCAACGTCTTCTACATGATGCTAAAATCGCTCTGACCTCTCAGCATATGATGACTTTTAAAGAATGTTCAAAGACTTATTCTTATCATATGTTAAACACTGCCGTTATGACAAGACATATTCAGTCTCTTGTAACCAATTTGTTAGGTTGGCAGCAGTTAATTTATGGTGCTTCTTAGCAGCCACTAGTTCCTCCTCCAGTTCAAGTGTTCTGGTGGTGGAAATGACATGTTTATCTATGTTACATTAACCCATTATTTTGTGCACTTATGTATTTTACAATTAAAAACGTATTTTACAATTAAAAACGTATTTTACAATTAAAAACGTTTCTGTGGAGCAGGAACAGCTTTCAGGTGCTGAATTTGGAATAGTACCTTCTGGATGTACTTGCACAAACCATCTTTTTTAGAGCTCTCCTTTTATGAATATTGAATGTAGATTGTGAGTGGGAATGCTTGGGAAATGCTTTCATAGCTTCAAACCAGAAGCTGCTCTCTGTGGATAATCTGTAATGCTTTTGAGAAAGTGTGAAACAATTTATGCTATTAATATAACCTTATGCATGTCAAAAAGGGATTTTTAATATAACCGTGGGAGGTTTTTTTACCATTAGGAGTGCAAGGTAAGGAAATTACAAGCAAAATCTCTGTCCTGTAAGAAAAATGAAGAGTGATAGCAAAAGCAATTTGGTATAGTGCCTGTATCTCTACTGTACTTGAGCTGACTTGGAGAACCAGGTGTCCTGGTTCTGTCTGTCTATTTTTTCCTGGTAAAAAGGCCCATCTTCACCTTTTTTGTGAAATTCGAAGACCTTTGTTGATACCCTTTCAGGAGGACAGCCTGTTGGAATCGGGTCTCTGGAAGAAAGGATGAAAGACAGAGACATCTGAACCTCACCAGTGGTCTGCTGCCTGACAGCAGATGGACGTGTGCTTGAGTGCACTGTAAATGCAGGCTGTACTTTGGACCTACTCATAGCAGCCTGGTCAGTCTGGAAATGCTCCTGAGAGGGCTTTAGAGGGTAAACAGGATGGGCAAGTGGTGAAACAGGCCTTGAACTTAGCTTTATAGAAGACATTGTAGAAGTAGGTGGTACTTGGATGGGGCTTTGAGTAACCTGCTCTAGGGAGAGGTGTCCCTGCCCAGGGCAGGGGGGTTGGAACTTGATGATCTTTAAGGTCCCTTCCAACTCTAACCGTTCTATGATTTCTGTTTCTGAAATCTTGTATAAAATATTTCTGTTTCCAGAGAGTTGCCTGTTCTACGTCTTTAAGCAAAAAGAAACCTCTCAAAATAAATAAAAGAGCCGATCTTGTCCGGTGAGGAAAGGGGTGAAGTCTGCGTTATGCAGTTCACAGATTGCCTGTAGTCTTTCATTTTACATTACTGGTTCGATTTCTTTAGCTAGGAAACTTTTCATTCACACTGGCTTTTTTGGAGGGGGTGGGTAGGTGGTATGTGGTTTTGTTTATTTGTTGGTTTTGTTTTGTTTGAAGTAGTTTGGTTTGTTGTTGTTGTTTTTTTAATTTGGTGATGACCCAAGGGTCTCATTTCTTTTTATTTAGATGCTTTACTTAAGCACTGGTGTATGAATAGCAGCCTTTCAGTATTTGAAGGGAGCTACAGGAGAGCTGGGGAGGGACTCTTTGTCAGGAAGTCTAGTGACAGGACAAGGGGTAATGGTTTTAAATTGGAAGAGGGGAGATTTAGATGAGATATTAGGAAGAAGTTCTTTCCTGTGAGGGTGGTGAGGCACTGGAACAGGTTGCCCAGGGAAGTTGTTGATGCCCCATCCCTGGAAGTGTTTAAGGCCAGGCTGGATGGGGCTTTGAGCAGCCTGCTCTAGGAAGAGGTGTCCCTGCCCATGGCAGGGGGGTTGGAACTTGATGATCTTGAAGGTCCCTTCCAACTCTAACCTTTCTATGATTCTGTGATTCTATGAATCCCCATATGAGCCACTTCTGGATAGAAGTAGAATTTCTTAGTGGAGCAGAACCTATATATAATTACCTTCTTAAAACACAAAATGTGCTGATGAACTTCACATGGCCCTATTGTCCTTGATGTACCTTGGTTGTGCTGCTATGTCTATTTCTGTTGCTTTGGAAGAAGATGTACAAATTACATTGAAAATTACTTTCTTTTCCCCTCTTTATTCTTTTTTTATGTGACAATGTCTTGCTTTAGTAAGATTTACAAAGTGGTAGCTAAAAGTTTAGAAATATGGAAACGTACTCTGACCCCTTTGAACATCAGTACAACTCCACTTCCCCTGCACCTCTTCAGTGCTAATCTGGTGTGGTCTGAATGAGAGCCACTTGCTGATTTTTTTACTCCAGTCCACAGCAGAGTCCAAGAGTTGAAGACCTCATGCAACAAACAGGGATTTCCCACCCACGTATTTTTTTTAAGAAATTCTTTAAAAATTATATTTCTTGTGGGCTACCTCGACGTTGGTGAATCATGCAGGACTAAACCCAGAAATTATAGCTTGGTTAAGTGGGCTAGAGTAAACAAAAATTTCCAGTATTTGAGGAAGAATTTGTGACCCTGAAAGTTTGTCCTTTTTTTTTTTTTTTTATCTGACTGTATCAATTGGCACAGCCAAGCTCAAGGGGAATGACTGACATGGAATCATGGAATGGTTTAGATCAGAAGGGACCTTCAAGGTCATCTTGTTCCAAACCCCGCTACCATGAGTAGGGACACCTTCCACTAGACCAGGTTGCTCGTAATTTATGTGCATGTGCTCATCATAATTAATGTGCCAGGAGCTGATAATTTTGATGCTGAGAAGGACAACATGTACAGATAATCCAGAAATGGTTAATGTATTTGAGCGTTTCCAAGTGGAGGGCTGTTCTTTGCCCCAGGAGGGTAGTTGTCCTGTGGATTAGCCTTTCACAGTGGTTATTATTATGAAAGCTGAGAAAATAGTTGCAGATAACTGTATACAATTATACTGTGTACTGTACAATTAGGTTTTGAACTTTATTATTTAAAATATTTCATTCTGTAATACTTTTTTTTAAATCCCATGTTCTTAAATGGTTTGCACTAATTGGTTATGGATGGAAATGCCCTCCTACCTGCAACACCTATGAGGTTTGTGTGATTGAAAGGTATCTGCAAGAGGTTTCCACAGATATGTGTAGGTGGAAGAGATCCCAAATACATAGCAAATAGTCTGGTAGACCTCCAAAAAGTAGTACTTCATTATCCCTAGAATAAGTGGTAACTTCTGTTTCAAATAACAGTTTAACTTCTTTCCAAAAAACACCTGTCAAGGGAAGTATCTTGGATGAGGTTCAGTAATCAGGTTACTGGAATTCTGGAGTTAATGGGTCAAGTTTAGGGGGAGTTTGGAAAGGTCTATCTTGCTTCACAGTAGTCGCTTTGGTGATTTAAGTTTGTTGATTCATGCTCTACGAGGGCGCACTCTTACTCATCTTACTACAGAAGCAATCAACTTCAGCAAGGCTGGACAACCAAATTGCACTGTAACAGACTGTAAGATCCTAAACTGCTGCAGTGATTCTTTTTGGGGCCTTGCAACACACATTCTACCCTAAAACAAATGTTCATGCTTGAACATAAGGCTGTACCACCGCAGTGGTTCTCAGACCCCTCAAAGGACTCTCATCTGTGTTGTGGTGCAACCCCTTCTATGTGGGTGTTTGGATTTTGAAAGGGTTTGCTACATCTGTGAGCCCTGAAGGGGCTCTGCTCATTTGCAGAGTGTTGTCAAGTCTCCTTCCTACAAATAAAGGATGTGTTTTTGTATAAAAAGGGAAAAGATGTCTTGGGGATTTTTTTTGCAGACTGATCTTGCATTTTGTTAAAACACTAAGAAACTCCTGCTGGCTTTCTGCTCAGCAAGACTTGGTTGGGAAGCGTTGTCAGGTGTTAGTGCAGGGTTTCAGACAGATCTGGCACGGAGGTGGGGATCTAAGGGAATGACACGTGCATTCTCTGTGCTGTGGTTCAGCCCTTCAGAAAGGGATTCGGCTCTTAGGTGCATTAAGCATCTTTCAAGAAGCACCACAGCTTAGTTTATAGCTTCGCAAGCCAGAGAGACATCGGTTTTGTCTCAGCTGTTCATCCGAGGGAAACGTGTATAAATCCGTAAGCACTTTTAGCTGGCTGCATGTAAACATGTTAGCAGTGGAGAGTGCGTGATGGGGTTTATGTGGTTGTTCCAAAGTCTGTTTGTGCCTTGTTAATCTTTCCAGTGACAATTCAGATACTCAGGCTCTTTTCTGTAAAGATCTTTCACGACCAGAACATTCCACCAGTAGCACAAGTTTGAGAGACATCTCTGGTATATATTTAGGAGTTCTCCATGTGTGAACATGTAGAAAAACCCTCTGGAAGATCGTAGAATCATAGAATGGTTAGAGTTGGAAGGGACCTTAAAGATCATCAAGTTCCAACCCCCCTGCCATGGGCAGGGACACCTTTCCCTAGAGCAGGTTGCTCCAAGCCCCATCCAACCTGGCCTTAAACACTCCCAGGGATGGGGCATCAACAACTTCCCTGGGCAACCTGTTCCAGTGCCTCACCACCCTCACAGGAAAGAACTTCTTCCTAACATCTAATCTAAATCTCCCCTCTTCCAATTTAAAACCATTACCTCTTGTCCTGTCACTAGACTTCCTGACGAAGAGTCCCTCCCCAGCTCTCCTGTACGCTGCTTTTTAATTTTACTTTCTGTAGAGTAAAGTTTCCTTCTGGATGGCCTTGCATTAACAGGGTGTTACATCCCAAAGAGTTTCGAATTGCGGAAACACTCTTTCATCTATTGCTTTACAGCCTGTTCATCTCAAGCCATTCATACGTGCTTCATTCTCTCAGGGGTGCTATTTCCATAGCGCTACCATGTTTGAGCTTATTTCAGCATTCTTTTGCCTGACTGTGCCTGGAACTACACACATCTCAATTACAGAACACACTTGAGTCCGTATAGGGCTTTTTGGCCAATAACTTCTGCTGGATGATATTTGGTGCCGTCAGCAGAGTTTGGCTGGTCAAGCTGACTCTATTCTGTCCTTCCTCCACCCACCCTCTGATTTGTTTTCCCCTGTCCCACAGCTTGGAAAGGAAAAATCTGAAAAGTGAAGAAATCTCAGAGATTCCACTACTTCATTCTGCCATTAGGAAATCCAGTTCCCCCGTGAATAATAACCACCTCAGTGCGAAGCTTACTGTGGAGAAAGTACAATCTTATGTTGGTGCTTAGAATCAGTTCCATGGTGTGCAGCTACTTGAGTGGTTCCTGATGCTCTTTTAGAGCTTTATAAACTATTAGAACGTACTTTTGCCCTTTTTAGGGGATCTTGTTACAGGGCACTGCTCGGCAGTTGCAGAATTTTGATTTCTGCAAGAACTGTGTGGTAAGATCCCCTGGCACAAGCCTTGGCTCCGCGATGCATTGGCCTTGGAGCATCCATGCTAAAAATGCCTGTGGAGAACCCCACAGCAAGAAACAGTATGAAAAAACATGAGAAACTTGAACTAATCTGGGGTTTCTTTGTATTCTGCCAACCAAATGGCTCTTTGTATCCTACCTTCTCTTGTATCTCAGGTACCTTGATAATTTTACTGCTTGGATATGTCTCTGTGGCTTTAGTTAGACCAGACTATTTATTCTAGCATCCTCACAGTGACCAACAGCAGATGCTTAGGGAAAAATGGTGATGGGTAAGCAAGCAGCGACAATGCATCCTGCTGCCAGCAGTTAAATCATTAAATCACTGCATTTAATAGCCTTTGAATTATCGTGCCTCCCCCCTCTCATTTATTAAAATATTTTAAACTCTATATTCAAAGGAGTAACATACAAGGCAAGGAGTTCATTAAAGTGGCTGAGTGCTTTGTAGAGAAATATCTCACTTGAGCCTGCAGTCTGGTGGTATTTTTGGTGCCTCCGTGTTCTTCTATTGGAAGAGTCTGAATAACTACAGATTTCTCTGGATTTCTCTGTCCTTCCAGAAAAAATACGATTTCCAGCAATTTCTTAAGAGAGACTTCTAGTGAATCTCAGCACCTGGTGGTGGGATGAAGGTGTTATTGATGAAGGCCCTGTGGTGGTGGGACAAAGGCTCTGCAGTAGGACAATGTGTAGGAGCCTAGTTCAGTTTCTCAGATTTAGGGACCAGTTACTAGTGCTGACTAAATAAGGTGGATGTCTCTTCTTTATTATCAGGTTTTCTGCTTTATGTAATACACTAGTAATTCTCAGATGTTCTCAGCCTCCTGAATCTCAACACCATTTTTTTCCAGTATGTGTGAAGAAGGGAGTGACACTGAGTCAGGAAGTCTGGATTCTCTTTGAAGGAAGTTAGTTTTGAGTCACACCAAGGTTAAAAACCAATAAATACCACACACCACACCAACCCCCAGCCCTACAAAGATGATCACCAAAAATTAGCACATCTAAAATCAATGATTTTTTTTTAAAAAGTAGTTGATTCTCATCCAGTTTCTTAAATTCTCATGAGGAGTGAGTGGAAAATTTGAAAATAGAATGGAGACTTCATAGTGAAAAGCCCCAGTGTGATGGAGTAGAGCTAGAAACTGAATTTGAGATATGCAGTTAAATGAGTCAATTTTCTCATTTCATAGGAAAATAAGAATTCTGAAGCAGTGTCTTGAATACAGCTCTGCAATGGAAATTACTCCATAAAGCAAAGCTGTAATTTTAAGTTCATCCCATAAGCACATACTCCACAGCCTCAAAACTTATTTAATAAATTGATATAGTAGAATTTGATATAGCAGAATTTGAGCAACCTGCTCTAGGGAGAGGTGTCCTGCCCATGGCAGGGGGGTTGGAACTTGATGATCTCTAAGGTCCCTTCCAACTCAAACCATTCTATGATTCTATGAATTTCAATATAAATAGCTCTGTGAAAGAATAACACCTCCAGTGTGGTAAAGCTGTAGAGATAAGCCTTAAGGATCTATACAGCAGTTTTATATGTTGGTTATAAGGAGAGAAAAAAAGAAGGCAAACTGTGTAAAATACATTTTTTTCTTTAAGGAGACAGTCCTTGTCTATTTTATATAATAAGGTACTGTGAGCCTGGCTTTAGTTTAAAATAAATAAATAGCTGTGATGCCACAGGCTGGGCTTGAAGTTTCTGCATATTTTGAAGTCATCCATTGCACAGCAGGCTCTGAGTGTTCATTATTAACTGGTGAGGGAATGAACGCAAACCCAGCAGGTTCATCCCCGCAGCTTCAGCAGAAACTCCCTAGGATGTCCTGTGGAGCTGCAGGAGCAGGCCCTAAAGCTTATTTATGCCCCCAGTCCATCTACTTTATCTTACTGGGCACCCATCTGCTCCACTGAGTATTGCAGAACTGGACTGAGTATCTCACACTGGGCTTTGGTTCTGCAGGGAATGTGAAAGAAAATAAAACTGAAACCTAGAACCAAGGAAGAAATTTTGCTGATTGGGGGAATATGGAGATGTAGAGCCCTGTCCTTTTAGTCAAAATTGTGGGGAGGTTTCTGCCCCTACAATGCTGGAGATGATGTATGAGCGTAACCTGAGGGCAGGAGGGAGTCAGGGCAACTGTGGACTTAGCCTTCAGTATTGTCCTCAGAGTAACAGTGCCCATAAATCATAGAATCAGAGAATTTTCATGGTTGGAAGGAACCTCTGAGATCGAGTCCAATCGTCCAGATCGTCCACCGATCGAGATCGGTGCCTGGGCAGCCCTCCTGGCANAAGATGCCTGTGGAGACCAGTATGACCAGTAGCACTCATCTGGTGTCTGGAAAGGTGTAGCTCTGGTAAAATGTTCTTCATCTTTGGCTTTAAAATATATTTATTTCCTGATTGCATTGTGTGTATCTTTAATCTGACAACTTTTGCAGCCTGGGTGCCTGGGCAGCCCTCCTGGCATGTGCTTCCAAGCTTCTTCTGCAGGAAGCCCTACGGATCTGTGCAGTTTCATCTGTCTTTGTTGTTTGTCATCACCATGGTTGGGATTTCTGTTCTGGGTGGTTTGTTTTGCTTTTTCTTTCAAACTGTAATTGGGGCCTGTGCTGTGGTTGTCATGATTCACCTTACTTGCATCCAGTGAATTTGACCTGGAATTCTTTTTGGGGGTCTCTGTTGATTTGTGGTAGAGTGCAAGGAAGCGAGCTGTTTTATCTTGAAGCCTACTTAGAAGTTAGTAATCCGCTGAAAATTAGTGGTCAACTTATCAGGTAGTGCTGGTAGTAACTGGACAAGTGGTCAATCCAAAGTCTTTGGTAAGAACAACTAGAAACAGCCCTTCAGATCATAGAACAGTTTGGGCTGGAAGGTACCTGTAGATGTCACCTAGCCCAACGTCCCTGCAGTAAGCAGGGACGTAGTCAACTAGACCAGGTTGCTCAAAGCCTCATCCAACCTGACCCTGAATATTTCCAGGGATGAGGCTTCTACCACCTCTCTGGGCAACGTGGGGCAGTTGTCTCACCACCCTCATTGTAAAAAAATTTCTTCCTTCTATTTAGTCTAAATCTACCCTCTGCTAGATTAAATCCATTACTCCTTGTCTCTTTTTCTCTTCTTCCTGTTACCACATTGCAGGGTTTTTTATTTTAATAGCTCAAACTTAAAAGCTAGAGTAATGAAAAGGGAGTTTAAAAATGTGGAAGGAGGAGGGAACTCACATATATATTTTCTTTTAGAAAGACAGAACAGGAGTGGAGGAAATAAGGTTTAAATAACAAAATCCAACCTTATCCAAGGGTCCTATAGGCAGAGATAAACCTACTGAACACAACCAGATGAGCTTTTTAGTAATCCATCTGAGGAAAAATGAGACAAAAGCAGAATATGCAAATGGAAAAATTATTAAAATAAATTTATTCCTGTAATTATATGATCTAGAGCTGTACAGCATATATGACCTGGGGTCTCATTTTGCTAATTGTGGTCCATTTAAATGGTGAGGGATCCTGTTCTTGTTGCCCTCTGTCTCATGACAGAAGCAAGGAATGAGAGGGGGAGTGACTGAAGATCAAGAGGCACCTGGATTTGGTTTTCTTCAGGCAGATGAAAAAAGATGCAGACCCTTGGTCAGTGAGTGCCTTCTGGAAAGTGAGTCTAAATGATGAGAACAGTGTCATGCTCCAGCTGTATTCTTCTCTTATCTCTGCCAAACCCATGTGGTTTTTGCGAAGTACTAAGGTGGCCGGATCCTGAGTGAGCTGCCCTTCTCTGAGCAGGAGTAGGATGAGGTGACATCTGGAAAACCCTCTCTACCTAAATAATTCTGGGACCGTATGATGTACACACAGAACTGAGGGAGATAATACGCCATGAATTGTATTATAATATTTGGGGTTTGCCTCCACTGCTGCCCTCGACAGCTGGAAGAGCAGCTCTGTCCTTGTGGTTGAGTCCTGGAGTTTAAGGGGTTGAAGACTCGTTTCTAGCTATTAATTTCTAGCTGCTAAACAAAACAAAACAAAAAAAAAAGTTTGTTTCTTTGTATTCAGCTTGACATTAATGATACTTTTTGATACTTAAGGGATGTAAAATGTAGGATTTTAATGTTCTGTAATGGTTACTTTTTCAAGTGAGACCAAAATTAAACTACAACTTTTGGGAGAAGGTGTATTTCTTTTTGATCCGTGCCAAGAACTGTTGTTTCATTTCTCCTTTCCTACCCCTAAGCACAGAGCTCTCAAAAATAAAACCCTTCACATCCATACAGCATCTCTGAAGCAGTGAGGAACAAGTACACTGCTCTTCACAGAATCACAGAATGATATGGGGTTGGAAGGGACCTCTGGAGATCATCTAGTCCAACCCCCCTGCCAAAGCAGGTCCTCCTAGAACAGGCTGCACAGGAACTTGTCCAGGTGGTTTTTGAATGTCTCCAGAGACAGGGACTCCACCCCCTCTCTGGGCAGCCTGCTCCAGGGCTCCGCCACCCTCAAAGTGAAGAAGTTCCTCTTCATGTTTGGATGGAACTTCTTATCAACGACTCTGTGCCCATTTCCTCTCGTCTTCTCACTGGGCACCACTGAAAAAAGACTGGCCCCTTCCTCTTGACAGCCATCCTTTAAGTATTTATAGGTGTTGATCAGTTCCCCCCTCAGCCTTCTCTTGTTCAGACTAAAAAGACCCGAATCCCTCAACTTTTCCTTGTAAGAGAGATACTCCAGGCCCCTAATCATCTTGGTGGTCCTCTGCTGTACCTTCTCCAGCAGTTCCCTGTCCTTCCTGAACTGGAGAGCCCAGAACTGGACCCAGTCCTCCAAATGGGACCTTACCAGGGCAGAGTGGAGGGGCAGGATAACCTTCCCTCGACCTGCTGGTCACACTCTTCTTGATGCACCCGAGGATGCCATTGGCCTTCTTGGCCTCAAGGGCACATTGCTAGCTCGTGGTCATCATGTTGTCCACCAGGACTCCCAGGTTTTTTTCCTCAGAGCTGCTCTCCAGCAGGTCAGCCCCCAACCTGTACTGGTGCAGGGGGTTATTCCTTCCCAGGTGTGGGACACTACATGTGCCCTTGTTGAATTTTATCAGGTTCCCCTCTGTCCAACTCTCCATCCTGTCCAGGTCTTGCTGCATGACAGCGCAGCCTTTTGATGTGTCAGCCACCCCTCCCAATTTTGTGTCATCAGCAAACTTGCTGAGGGTATATTCCATCACTTCATCCAGGTCATTGATGAAAATATTGCTTAGCTCAGTCTTCGCAGATAATTTAAACCTACTCGGACAGCAAAAAGTACTTGGACAACTTGTTTTCATGAACAAAAGTCTCTGGTTCATTTAAATCTTGAAGCCACGGCTTGACCTGTTTTCCTGTAGAAATATTTGGGCCATCACTCAGTTTGAGAGTCCACTCAATATAGCGCTGTAGGGAAGTGAAAAATTAATTCTGAGAATAGCATCTCCTGACAGTGCTTTGTTTCTGTGAAAGTCAAGAGAGACAGGTACCTGCTGCCATCTCTTCTCTCACAGCGACCGAGCTAAAACCCTTAAAAATAGCAGTTCCACACAAAAATGAATCCATATCTTGCAACATTTTTTCAGACTTTTTAATGATTATTATTACTTGTAAAGATTTGTACGTAAATGATTTCTTTGTAGCTTTAAAGGCCATCAGGAAGACTTGTCAATGGCTTATTTTAGAGATAAGAGAGAGCAGAACAACTGTACTTCTGACATTTAGGTGTCACCTGCCATCTGGAAAGGCTTGATTCACAGCAAGGTGCAAGTCTGGATGTGAATTTCTGATGGTTGAGCTGACTCAATAAACCTCACGCGCGATAGTTTAAAGGTCAGGTCAGGCAGCAGGAGCTGTCAGGAATTCTGTGCAACCTGGACTGAAATGTCATGTCTAAGTAGGAAGACTAGAACACTGGATTCTTACTGTTGGCTCTTCTACCAGGACAGTAACTCTGAGTGCATATAGGGAGATCATTGGGGCAGAAAATATTCTTGTATGTAGAAAATCCAGTTACTGCTGTACCTGTTGCTTCACATTTTCCTTGATATTTGCCCAGAGGTGAAATGGGGAGACAGTGTCAGTGATTGTTTCCTGCAGCAGCTGATGAAGGTGTGCCACAAAAGAAAATACAACTCTCGACTTGGCATTAAGTGAGGTGCCAGATCTGGCTGAAGATTTTGCAGTTTTAAGTGCTGCTACGAGGTATTTTAGATTCAACATCTTACAGAGGTAAAAAGGTCAAACATCCACCACAAACGTGCTTGATTTCTGTAAGATTAAGTGTATGATGAAGATTGATAAAGGGTGTTTAAAAGACCTTTTAAGAGAAATAAATGCTTACAGGAGGTACAGAGATGCTGAATGATACCACACCAGAATCACTAGTATATATCACCTTTTAATAATGGCTGAGAAAATGGTGAAAGGGAGCAGGTATGGTCTAAACTGCAAAGTGTATTAGGTTATGAAATTATAAGAAGGCAGTCTTCGAAAAGCTAAAAGCATATCCAGCGGGTGAAAATGGAAAGGATCCTAATCTCTGGCAGAAGAGATATAAAAGTATAAAGCAAAAAGAAGGAACAACTAGCTAATGGACTCAGAACTAGTACTGAATTCTTCAAACATATTGAGAGGAAAAAGCTGACCAAGGAGTCTGCAGCGTCACTTTAGGATCACAGCTTAAAAAGGAGCAACTGGAGATGATGGACACCACATTGCAGAGAAGCCAAATTTATTATTTGCATTGTTATGCACTATGGAAGAATACACATAAGACAGCTGTAGAGCATTTTGGGGTAAACTCAGAGGAGAATGTGTCCAATATTGAAGCTACTGTGGAAGAAGTCATGACACAGTAGATGCTACAAACATGATGTTGTTCACCTAAGGGGTGAACTAGCTCTAGGGGAATTCAGACATTAAGTAGCTGCATTGCTGACGGTATCTGAAGTTTCTCAGTGTCTGAAGACTACAAGGTGGACAATGGATGTCCACCTTATAAAGATTCTAAGGGAATGTGGGGAGCTACAGGCCTGCAGCATCATCAACTTAGCAGAAACTAAAAAAGGATAAAATGAGTACGTGCTTGGACAAAGGAAAGCTGCTGAGGAAGAATCCATTTGGCTTCTTTAAAGACTTTCATAAACCTCCTGGTTTGTAAATCTCCAAAGAGATAATTAGATATCTATGGAACATGGTTTGGTTGATATTGTCTGTATAGATTTAGATAAATTTTGATGCAGCCCTTGCCAAAAGCTTTTTAAGAGGCAAAGCAGTTGTGGTAGAGGAAGGAAGATCCTCGTATGGCTATATCAATAATCATAAAAGATAAGAAACAAAGGCTTGGGGTGAACAAAGGGAAAGCCAGGGAAGTCCTAGAGGAATCTATGCTGAGATCTGTCGTGCTCAGCTTATTCCTAAGTGCCCCACAAAAAAGAAGGTCCTGGCAAAGGTCCACAGAGGGCAGCAGGGTTGGTCAGAGATGTAGAAGGACTTTTGTGTAAGGAACAATTGACCAGATTGGGACTATTTGGTTTCCAAAATTGTGGGTGGCACAGAAGGGATTGACAAAGACAACTTTAATGTTCCTAGAATCTGTGAAATGTAGAATACCATCTTCATGGAAGAAAACCCCCAGGAATTAAACCAGGGAGATGGAAATGTCAGGGGTTTCCTCTGAATTTCTTACTACTTTCCTTAACTTTTCAGACCCTAAATTGAGATGTGAGTTTATTTTTGTTGGTTTCTGTCTTTCTGTTTTCATTTTGTTTCTGAAGTCTTGGCCATCTCCAGAGTTGATGAAGTCACATCATCTGGTATCTAAAAGTCAGACAGAAGGTGCTTCAACACAGGCACTCAAAATTAGTGACAATTTTCAAATTCATGAGTATTGCTCAGTAAGACACATATTGTATCTAAGTGAATGAGTCTAGAGAGGCTTGAGTTTACTTGCTTCTGCTGGAAAACTGGCCAGAAATAACATAGCTCCACTTGAGAATCCTGTGGTTGCATTAGTCACCAATGTAGTGGCTCACTGCTTGGTTTCCAGAGTGGAACAACTTTGGGTTCACTTAGAGTAGAGTGTGAGAACAGTAGCTTTGTGCCCCCAGATCTTTTGTAGTCTTCTGAAGGATGCTGTAGACCTGCCAGATAGAAGGAGGATGAGGAAAGGTATTTTTCAAGTTTATCTGTACTGGGGGAAAGATACTATTTAAAGCAGTTTGCATTTACTGGGTAAATAAAGGATGAGAAGATTAGAAGCAGCCAGCAATATTTCAGTTTGGGCTCTTTCAAGCTTGCTTTGTTCCCCTCCTGCATTGTGCATACTTGTTTTTCATGAATACACATGAGGGTTAGATCAGCCAGGCCAAGCCTGGATCTGGTATAAATAGGTGCCGAACTTTTATTGCCTGTGGTACCGAGTCCTTATTTTCACCCAACCTGATTTTACTCTGTTGTTAGGTTATTAACAGCAGTGGAGTTGCTCCAGGTATTGCTGATAAGTGATAGCAAAATCACTTGAGTAATGAGAACTAGGCTCACTGTTTCAAGGGAAAACGGTTCCCTTAACCGTTGCCAGGAGCCTGGTGCTCATTTCCAAACCAGCCCAACTGTTGGTGACATTTATTTGCTATGAGAGTTGTTGCAGAAGTATTGGGGTTTATGCTGATCAATAAAGGGACTCCCCTAAGCCATATGGGCCAAAGCATTAAAGCTGTTAACTTTTTCTCTGCAGATGGCTTAAAAGACTTACTTCATTTAAGGGGAGTGGGCATTAAATCACTGCCATGAACATAAAATCCTGTCGTGTTCACGTGCAATACAATTAAAGGTTTCAGGCATTCCAATAAGGATCAGCCCACACTGATCCGAATCACTGAACAGGAAATGCTGCTAGGCAAGATCCTCAGCTTAACTAATTAATTTTAATGTATGCATTAAAGTGTTGATCTAGATAATGCCATAATTACAAATGCTTGTGTTTGAAGACCATGCAAATGGCTAAAAACTGAAATTTTGCAATCCTCAAAATGTAAAGGTTGGTCACATTTGGCAAAAAAATGTCTTGTCCCAGGGCAATGCCTTAGTAATTAAGATGCAAGTAAAGACTCTTGGATAGACTTAGGTCTCTGAAGCAGATACCAACTCGTAGGCTCCATAATTCATTACCTCTCTTGCATGTGCAGTCACAGAAATGAGTGGTTTTTGCCAGATGCCCAGCAAATTGTTGCAAAAACCAACCCAAAGTCCTGAAATTCCCAAACTCTCCTTTTTATACTGTGTCCTTCAAATTACTTATTTCTTCCCTGGACATTTAGTTTAACCATATTAATTTCTGCATGATGGAATGAGACAGTGTTTTCAGGGTCAGCAACTGATTTCACACTCCTGCTCTTTGCCTTCGGGCAGTGGTTTCTCACCCACTAAAGAAGAGACCTGAAGAAGTTTGGCTGTTGTCCCACCAGTCCCTAAATCAGCTGCTTTCAGGAGGGCGTAAAGCATATCTCCAGCTTTAGAAAACTCATTAGCTTCTATCTGAGAGTATTTGTCACTTCACTCTGTTTAATTAATTGCTGCTTCCAGAGGTTCTCCACAGCTGTCAGGGCACTGGGGGAAATTGTTTCCTTGCCGGGCAACTTAAATCTAAGAATTAGGTTTGGCCATTGTTTTCATAGAAATAAAGATGATTGTAAATTATGGTTGTACTACTTTGAAGACCTAAAAAGAAAATCATAAGAAAATGTATTTTGGAGAGTATTAGGCAAAAATCCTGCCTTTTCAGTGGCAATGTCTTGTCTTATGCACCTGACTTCTCTTCCAGAAGGCTGGTTTGCCAAAGATCTGACTCTCTTCTTTGTGGTGCCCTTGGGTCGCTCAGCCTGAGACTTGGTGGTTAGGACAATGTTTCCTGCTTTCTCTGTCCTTTTAGCCTTCTTGTTTCAGGCTTTTCAGTAGGAATATTGTTTTAGGACTTGCGCTAAATCCATGTTGAAAATACCTCTTTTCCTCCCTTTCCATGTGGGCTCTGGGAGGACACCGTTCCTCCGTGCTGCTTCTAGACAGGACTTCTCTCAGTTTTCCTGGCCTTGTGTAACTACCCTGTGCTCCTTGGTCACTGCATCTTTTCTGACTTTAAGCTAATTTTTCACACTTAGAGCCTTCAGAAACCCCAAAATGTTTAAGTGCGCACACATCTCTTTGGATTTGCCACGTGGAGCTTGCTGCAAGCATTTCATCCTTCACACACAGCACAGTAATGTACGTGCTAGATTTGGCACTGACTCCTGCCCTAAATTACTGCCCCCACCTGCCCACCCTGCCTTTGGGATAGTTGGAGGATTTTGCTAATACAGCATCCGTGGATTGCTTTGTTGCACCTGAGTGTGCTCTCCTTAAGGCATAAGGAGATTATGTTCTGC
Organism: Thinocorus orbignyianus; assembly: GCA_013400375.1. Classification (NCBI taxonomy): domain Eukaryota; kingdom Metazoa; phylum Chordata; class Aves; order Ciconiiformes; family Thinocoridae; genus Thinocorus; species Thinocorus orbignyianus. Next base: position 550,221 of record VXBW01003791.1, read on the forward strand.
CAGTTCCACAGTTTGTTTGCTTTTGAAGATGAAAATATAGACATTTAACGTGCACTGTGAGTCTTACATTTATATTAGAGTTGCATTCAAAGTCTCTAGAAAGGCAGTTCCTGCAGGGACCTTAAAACCTGGAAGATTCATGGTGTTACTCTACTGTCTGCACTCTCTCTCTCTCTCCTGTGGTGTGTTGTCGCTTTAGTTTTCATCCATTCTGGCCATGTACATTTGTTATGAAAATATAGGGGGTATCTAATGTATGGGACACAGAAAGTTTAACCCCTTTAACAACGAAAGATCTAGAGGTGGTGTGTTTCTACTGCCTTCATGTTCTGCTTTTCATTTAAAGCCTAGGTGTGTATCTTTCTAAAATATCTATTGCCACTGAGAAAAAAAAAAAAAAAGAAAGACTGTTATCCAACCATTTTTTCTAATTCTTTAAGAGTTTTGCAGTTAATGCAGTTCCCACCTACATCCACTCCAGCAGCTCTGTGTGTCCCTGTACACAATTCTGGAAGAAAAAGTACTTGCACTAGTTAAAACCAGAGCAAGACGTAAACTGTGGCCACGTGTCAGCACCATTCCAGTCCTGCTGAAGTTAATGGGAAGTTTGTGTGTTTTCTGACTTTGGGGCCACCCTAGAGATAAATACCTGTTGTGTCTTCTGTAATACTAATAAAGCCACGGAAACTCATTGCAGAGCTGTGGAAGAGGTAATAAGAAGAGAGAAAAAAAAAAAAGGAATTGCTCCAGCATGTCATAAACATGGATGGCACTGCCCAGAGATTTAAAACGGGTGTTTGTTGTCTCCTTTCATTAACATTTCCTTAAGACTGTTTACTGAAGAGCTTCTCAGCTAGTCCCAGGAATGCAGTTTTCCTGTTTTAAGCTATATGTACCCAATAAACTCTGAGCTGTTCCCACAGTGGGTGAGAGAGGCCTGGAGCTGTTGCTGTGATGCTGCGGTGCTGGGGTCCACCAAACTCTGCAGGTATTGAAAAGAAACCTCTTTGCTCAAAGCTGCTCACCCTTTCTTAAGTAACGAGCAAACATTTAAATGTAGCTTTGTTTGGTCATTTTTCTTTTGCTTCTATGAACTGAACCTCCTAAAAGTACAAAAATTTGTTGCCTCCAGATGATCTAGTAAAATCAGATGCAGAGAGAGAGAGGGAGAGGAGTGGATTTGAAGCAGAGGGAGTAGGTGATAGACACAGAAGCCGTAGGGCAAATGGAAGGGAGAAACTGATAAAAATTTAGCCTCATTTTATGTCATACATCACCAATGCTTTTGATGAATCATCAGGTCTTGTGTTTTTAACAGATTACCCACTGGTTATGTGTGTGAAAATACAGGAAAGAAAGATTTTATACTTATATAATCTGCTGCAGAGAAGTACTTTCTTATCCAACCTGGTAAGTTATAGGGATCATAATGCCTTTGCTGCTCTATCTGTGAATGCTTTTTGTGTACTCTGTGGCCTCTACTCTGAATCTAAACAAACCAACTTAAACTTAAACAGCCCGGTGAGTGAACTTGATTCAACCTTCCTGACAGAAAAGGGAGGCCTCTCCCATTAGGAATTTCAGATGGAGCAAATTCTGTATCTCTGGCCTGTGTTCTTTGTACTAGGTCTTTAATTTTTATGAATAGACTAAAAGGTGGAAAAAATACTAGCAGTTTGGTGGTTAAGAACCAAAACAACTGTCTTTGAACTGCTTGGATCAGATTCAGCCCAGTAGCAGAAGCCCAACCCCAAGCAGGACTCAATTTGGCACCATCAAACACTGCTCCACTGCTGATGGAGTGGATTCGTCCCGCCTGGAATTTGAGAGACAGGCTGTTTCTTGTGCTTTCTTCACTCTGCTGCTTATTAAGAATTTGACCTTTTAAGAGGTCAGTGTCTTGGTGCACCCAAGAGTCTTGTAGGTGAGTGGGTATTCAAGATAAATCTTCAAATACAAGTCAGCCCTGGAGCTATCTTAAGGAGCAACATCTCGTCTCCTTATGACTGACTTGCTGCCACTCCTCCATGGCTTTCAGTGTTGTTTTGTCACTTGTTTCTGTGAAGGCTTTTTGTTGGGACCCAAAAAGCTCATGTATGATTTCAGCTCTCGGTGCGTTTAGCTCCTGTTGAAATCCTTGTGCTGCTTTACCTCACTTCATTCAGGTGTTCACCTAACAGTTGTGTAATTTTTGCCATTGCTCTCTACTAGGTGAAACAGGGTCATCTGCTTACAGCTATGATTTTTTCCATTAAGCTAGTAGATAAAACAAACTGGGTTTTGGGAGGTTTTTGTGGTTTTTTTTTTTTTTTTTTTTTTTTTTTTTTTTTTTGTCCTTAGACATCAGCTCACAACCTGATGTCAACATGAGCGATTTAAGAAAGCCTGTTTTGGCTGGCCTAGCAGGCTGTCCGTCTATGCACATGCCTAAACCGATCTCCTGCTGGGGGTCGGGGAAGGGAATTCCTCTATCAGGAGCAGCACACAAAGAGCCAGGAGCATTTCTGAAGAAGGGAAAAGCTCAAATTCCTCCAGGGCATCAGCTACCTGCGGCTTCGAGGGGGACATGCAGGAGTGGACCTCCCTTTGCTCAGGGGACCAGCTTGGTTCTGGCATGTGGGTACCCAGCTCTTTGACTCTCTCTTCACAACAGTATTTGTTGCAGATTCTCCAGAAGGAAACCCTGACACCCAGTTTCCACCTGCTGTATTAAAGCCCTTAAATTTATTTCTCTCTGGGTGAATCTAGGGCACTGTGGTCTGTAGCTCCCCACAGTGGGAGATCTCTGGTAATGCTTTAGGCTTGAGTGAGTTTGCAGGCATGGGAGGGTGGTGACTGGGTTTGTGGTTTTTTTAACTATCTCTGCACTTGGCCTGTTTCACCCTTTGCAGGAGGTAAAATATGTCCCAAGTAATGAGATTTATTTTTTTTGTCAGTTTGTCTGCAAGGTTCAAAGGAGCAGAAATGCTTGGTAGCTTTTGTCTCCCCTTTGGGAAAGAAAAATGCAGCCCTCAAATTCCTGCTGTGCTGCTGGTGAGTGAAATCTGTCCTGAACTTGCTAAGGGCAGGCAGAGGAACGGCTCTCATCTAGGCAAAATACAATCATGCAGACATCTGCAAACCAAAGAACAGCCTCCTAACAGTCATAAATGAGGAGGTGAGGGATTTAAAAGCAGATTCTGGTTTCATTTGGGCCAGTACTTTTAGATAAGGTTTGATTCAAATGAAATGGTTAACACTGATCCCAGGTTTCAGTCTGCTTCTCTGAAGAGCAATGTGTGTTCTTCATCTGAGGGAGGCTGGAGAGATGCCTCAGCTCCACTAGTCTTTCCTAGGAAGAAGCTAGTCCAATCTGCTTGGGGTTTTCCTTGTAGTGTCCCAGCTGGTTCCTCAAATTGGCACAGAAGTTGTTGATGACCACAAGAAAGAATGAGGAGAAGAAGATGGGAAGGAGAGTTGTGCCTTCATCAAGTGCAACCTCCAGCTGCTGGAGGTGGGTGTTATACTGAGACTGGTCTTGAGTGCACTCAGTCTGTGTGGAGCAACGTCCCTCATGGTAAAGCCTTTAGCTGCAGCAGACCTTGTCTAGGACAAGCTGTCGCCTGAGATTAAAACTCAGGAAGGTCTCTGTGGCTGGTTCCACAATGGCCCAGTCATGGGAACGATATTGGTGAGCAACGAACCATGGATCTGGGTCACGCTGAGGGGAATGAGCCACCCACCACTGTTGACCATCTGCACTGAACCGGGGATTCAGTCATTTCAATCAGCAGCCACTTAAATCTAGCATTTTCCAGGCTGAAGTGACACAAAGTAAGACTTTCACAGTCCAGGCACTGGCTGTCTCACAAGTGGCTGTTACCCAGCACAGGAAAATCCTGTCTCCATGTCCCTCCCAGTCCAGCATTTGATCTTGCCGCTGAGGTAGTCACGAAGAACAGAAGAGGATCTTCCTTCTCGCCTTTGCCACATGATGTTACTGCAATTTATCTGCTTAATTTTTCATCTATATCTGTGGGTGTTGCTTTAGAATAAATTTGAATGTTACTTCAGAAGTAGGATTTACATCCTACATTTGGTGCTAATGAACTTAGTTTTTCGTGTGTGTGTGTTTTCTGCCACTTGTTATAGTTGCATTTCACTCAGCTGAAATAACATGCATCCACACGCATCCATCTTCTGTTCATAATCTGTTTCGATTCCAGTTCAATTCCTCGTGTGTCCCAGTACTGGGACTCCTGCCCTCCATCCCTTCCTGCGCCATGCAAATGAAAGGAGAGGTCTCCTTCCAGCCAGGAGAGGTCTCCATGAAGGAAAGGAGTACCCTGTGTGGAAAATTTGGGAACAAGTGCACCACTTTAGTGCTTAAGCTTTTGAACAGCACATGCAACAGGAAAATAGAAGTAGTGGGAAAACACTTTTTGGTCCATTCCCGTTGGACTATATTTTCAGGTCAGTTGCAAACACAGATGATTGTGTGTCTCCAGTCAGTCTTTTATGTTTTCCCTTGTACCCATATATGTATTTATATAATATCTTTGTGATCGAGGCAGGAGAATGATCTTTCATGGGGATACTGGGAATAACCTCCTAGTGTCTTCTCTTCAGGTCAGTCCTGGCCTGAAATAGCCCAGATTGTTTCTTGAATATATTTTGTAGTGTTTCATTCCACTGTGATTTCCACCCTGTGGTTTTATTTCCACAAAAGCCATAAATTGAAGGAAATATAAGCACAACATGTCCTTTTTTTTTTCACTGCATAAAATTTATTAAACCCAGCTATAAAAGTTGCTGGTTTATATTATATGATAACTTTTGAAAAACAAATAGTGAAGATCTCTAGAGAGCTCTCTGAAAGAATAATTTATAAGAACGCTCTCCAACTTGTTTCACCATAATCATATTCGAGTAGCATCAATGGGAGCAGCTGATGAGCTTCGGTGGGGATGATGCTTCACTCGCTTGGGGTTTTCTACCTTCAGTGTTACACTAAGTGATTTCAAGAGCAATATTATTTGTAATCATAAAAAAGCATGTGAAATTTTATTTGTAAAATCCACCGTGATTGCATTTGTGCATTTCAGCAGCATCCCCGTGCACCGCAGCTGGGAATTGGCCCCCAGGCCCTGAAAACCTGATCGTTTCCAGGCAGGTTGTGACACGGATCTGTGTCACTGCTCTCATTCTTGCCACAATTTTCCAAAGTTGTAAAACGTCAAAAGCCAGTGCACTGGAAACTACCTTTTGCTGTGGATGCAGGTTTGTAAGAGCTTTTTCCAGGGAAGAGTGTTCGCACAGCACTGAGTGTCCAACCAGTCCTGTCCCATGAACTCAGTGCCGTAGAGCAGGGCTGCAATAACATCTTTGCTGCAAGCAGATTTACACAGATACACCCAGAACAAACATTTCCTGTCATTTTTTTATCTCCTTTGTTAGATACAAGCACAAATGTCTCCAAGGACAATCAAATGGGAGCACTTTGAAATGAACCCAGGCAGTGAAGAAGTGCATTAACATGCAGGATCCCATTTTAGTTTTCTAATTAAACTCACTTGTGTTCTCTGACCTGCATTTTAAATACTGAATATTTAGTGAGATTCATACTTTTTTTTCCTCTCCTAGCTTGGCTCCTTTCAGGCTTTGTTCAACTTGTGAATAGCTCCATTAGGGAAATGAGAAAGCACTGGACTATGCATTGAGTTACTATTTTGACATTCCAGAGGGAGATGCTGCTAAGCTGTAAATTACAGAATTGGACATCATTGGTTTGAATTCAGATCAGTTTGGTCTGAAAAGCTGGGTTTAGCTATTTGACCTGCCCTGACCTATTTCTGCTCTTTGTTTAGTAAGGTACCTGGTTTATTTGCTAATTTCTTCCTACTCTGCTGCTGCGTACAGAAATCTGAAGCATTCAGAGGTTTTAGCCCATATCTCTTGCTTTGGGGAAATAAAAATAATTTTGCGCTTCATCACAATGTATAATTTCTAAACTTTTTTGTTTTCACCCTTTTTATTTCCCAGCTTGTCACAGTTTCAGTAGTGTAGCTGCAAAAAAATAATATTTGCTTATAAAACCCATGAAACTCTGGATGTTGTTGAAGCTAACATTTAGTACAATGATTAAAACCAGCATTTATGGTTACCTAAGATGAGATTGTGAAGGTACTGGGTTGCAGACCTTGACTTCAGGAAGAAGACAATACTCTGCTTGAGTTGTAGCCTAGTGCAGAGCTTTGCTCACATCTTGGAGGGATGGAGCTGGATGAGTAAGACCAGCGCTGATGGGTCTGTGCTGTGTTCAAGCCAGATGCTGAAGAGGGAACAGTAGCAGCACGTAGTGGGAGAGCTGGAAATGGACCATTTGGACATCGAGCCATTGACTGCAACTCTTGGAATGCAGCCATCCCGCCAAATCCTTAGCCACCGAGTGGTCCATCTGTCAAATCCATGTCTCTCCAATTTAGAGACAAGGATGTTGTGCAGGACAGTGTTAAATGCTTTGCACAAGTCCTGGTAGATGATGTTAGTTGCTCTTCTCTTATCCACCAACTCTGTAGCACCGTCGTAGAAGGCCACCTAATTTGTCAGGTCTGATTTGCCCTTAGTGAAGTCATGTTGGTGAGAACAAGGCCCAGCAGGGCAACTCTCCTTGTTGGCCCCTCTTTCACTTGGAGGAGGAAGTTATCATCAACACATTCCAGGAACATTCAGTCCTAAAGTGCCTGTATCCTTCCATTCCAACACTCCAGGCATAGGAGCCATCCCACAACGATGCCAATAAGATCATAGCCCTGCAGGCATGTGCATGTCTCTGTCTCCTCTTGTTTGCTTCCCAAGCTACATGAGTTTGCATAGAGGCATTTGAGTTGGGCTCCTGATAAAGCTAATGTGATGGGAAGTAGTGAGCTTCACTGCAGTGAGAGCTGGACAGAAAGAAGGTCTTTCTGGATTGGGCAATGTGGAACTTGTAATGTGGGAAATCGGTAGGACTAAAGCCAAGGTCTGTCTGGAGAGATGTAGGTGTGACTCATCTTGCCTTATGGTGCAGGAATGAACTAGATGACTCTTTTATACCCCTTCCAGACTCCTTTTTTTTCTCTGATTCTGGGACCAAGAGACAGTAACTTTGCAGCTGAGTGGACCTTAAACCCAAGGGATATGTTGGCTGTGGGATATTTCCATGGAGGCTTGATTGCATGGAAAGGAAATGAATCCTCTCCCAAAGCCACTTGACGTGGAATGTAGGCTCTTTGAGTAGTACCATAATCGTGGGTTTTCCTCTCCCCACCCCAAGAGTAGCAGCATTAGGCATAAAAATCTGACTCATGGCTGCAAAATTGTGCATAGATCTCATTCCAGATGGATTTCCTACCCTGTGCCAACATGCGATGACATTATGTGGGCTACGCTAGCAGGGCACTGGCAAGGAGAGAGGAGCTGGATTTGCCCCTTAAAGCTTTCAGCTGGGGTAACAGTGTGCAAAGGGAATTCTCTTTTATTAAAGTAAAGGTTTATGGAGGCTGCTGCTCTCTGAAGATTTCTGTTGGAGCTGCAAGCATAGCCTGGGATCAGAATGATAGAAATGCAGCACCCAGAGCAGCAAATTCCTGTTCACTGATTTTCATAACGCTTCTTGTTACGTCTGTGCCTCATAAGCAGCTCTGAGCACTCTTTCTCTCTCCTTCCACGCAGCAAACAACTGCCTTTTTAACCAAGAAGAAAATTGAAAGCAGGTCAGAGTTTACTTTAGTGAATAAAATTACTATTTATGCAGAATATGAAGCAATTTGGGCTTGAATAAGATGGTAATTGCAGTTTGCAATTTTCCCCTAGCTCATTTCAAAAAAAAAAAAGGGATTTGACACCTGTGCTTACTTCCTGAGATTGAAGGGAAGAGAGCAAGTTGGAAAGTTCAGTCTCAGACAAAAAAGAAATGTCTAGGGGAAAAAAATGACTATGATGCTAATAATTTCTACGTGGTGCCATTATGGTGTCTACAGGCTTAACCACAGTCCAAGGAGCTTTAAACTCCTGAATACTAATTCAAACATGTACATATGAAGCAGGTAGTGGGCCTCCACCATAAATAAAAAGGATGAGGGAAGAGTCTTGGGGATAGTTTTGGACGAAACTTGCTTTTAATGAAGCCCCTCAATATTTTGCCACCGGCTTCAGTAAGGTCAGATTTCACCCTTTGGAAATGATCCTCCTTAGAACCGGAAATAGGCCAAGCTTTTCTAGAGGCAGACAGGGTTTGTCTCCAATTTCTGTGAATTTTCCAGGTTAGCTTTGGGAGTTAAGTTATGCAAATAAATTAAAAGAATTGGGAAAAAGAATGCATGTGTATGTCTGCATGCAGTTCAAGGATAACATGTTGAATATATTAGCGCTGAATGAGAGTGGAGGGAATTCATAAAACGTTTTACGTTCTACTAATTCCTGGGCTACGCAACAGATGGAAGGGTAGACCAAGTGGCAGTGGTAGAAGAAGCTTTTTGCAGAGTTTGGAGGACATCTGGCTACAGTTAAGGCATGCTTTTTTTATTACAGGATGAGTACCCTGTTAAAATATGCAGTCCTGTAGGTTCTGAATTGGGAAGGGCCTGTATCAGTCAAGGGGACTATAAACAAAGGTGCATTCCTTTGGGAAATGCGTTCAAAAGCTTGCACATTGTGAACTTTCAAATTGGTTTGGCCCTGGATCCAAGAAGGAATCAAAAGAGGAAAAAAGAGAAACCCAAAACAGTGGGGAATCTTCTCTTGTGATAGTTGCCTTCTGCTGACATTGGCTACTGGAAGTTAATGGCTCAGCTTATGACCTTGCTCCAGATCCTGCTGGGGTAGCCCAGGACTGTTGCTGGTAGTGGTGTTGCCTCGTTTGTAGGCTCCATGTAGAGGTTGACACACAGACCTGGAGCTTTTGGTGAGGGCAGATTCCTCAGCAGTGTTTTGAAGGTTAAGAATTTATTTTTAAGGAGGGCGAGACTTCATACCTTATGGCTGTTTCAAGGCTGATACAAGCCTTTCACATCAAAATGTTCAACCTGTTTTCATGGGACAGGAGTTGTGCATTCCCACATTATTGTCATTCCATTGGCACTACTTCACCCTTTCTGAGGTTTTGCTGTGTTTCATCCACGTATTTCTCACTCTCTCCTACTTGCAGTTGAGCTGTACCTTAAGAAAGTCATCAGTCCTTGGCATCACAGTTTCTTTTTTGCAGAGGGAACAGCTGTGACACCAGAAATTGGAAGTTGGTGGGCCAGATACTGATGATGTGGGAATTTCTCTTTTAATAAAAGTTCAAGTGCAGCATTCTTCTGTGCTCTAAGTAACTGTGATACAGCAAAGTCAGTATTTTATACCCTTACTTCTGTCCCACTGCCAGCCACCTTCCATGAAGTCCACAACATCTTCCTTCTTGAAATCCTGACATCCTTGGCCATCTGTGGCTATTTGCCTCTACTCATACTCTCCTCACCACATTTTTTTTTTAAAGGTGGACTTCTTGGTGGAGGATCTTCTGTCATTTGCCTCCTTCTCCTCTTTCTCCTCCTTCTCCTCTTTCTTCTCCTTCTCCTACTTCTCCTTCTCCTCTTTCCTTGATCATTGAGAGATCTTAACAATAACTACAAATGCAGCTACTATCACTATGTGTTACCTGTCTTACAGTTATATTTCTCCATATACAAACCACTTTCCAAACTATAGCTCTTTTTCTCTGAGCTACAATTTTAGCCTGATTCAGATACAGTCTTCTCTGACTGCTCCTAAAGGGTGTCTCACTCTAAGCTCATCTCTGTGTACCTGGAGTAGAGACTTGATAGTTCATTCCCTGCCTTCTTTCTGGATCACTGTGAGCAGCAGCAACCTCCATCCTCATGCTTAACCCCTACCCTGGGTCTCTCTAAAGGTTGTACTCAGTCTGTCAACATGTTACCAATTGCTTTTTGCATAACATCTCTAATGTATGGTCTTTCTTCTGCTAAAATGTCACACAGATATAATTTCATCCAGGCTTTTAGAATTCTGTATCTGAATTAACCTGAAGCATTTTTGCTTTGTCCCCAGCCTTTCTGTGAGCTGCTGTTCTTTCTCTGCTTTTCTGTATTGAATCAGGCTGGTCTTTGCAGTAAGAGCGGTTCACAGGTGATTCTTGTTGCAGGACTTCTTTTATTTATTGTGAAGATGACTCCCAGTTCAAAGCAGCCTGAAACATGAGCCTCCATCATTCCCATGTTATGTTCTCTGTTTACTTTCATTCCCTCCCATTAGAAGGAGCTTCCTCTGAGTACCACCACAGCTGCCACGCTACCAACTTTTCAAAAACCAACTACCTCTCCAAGCTACTGATACATCAAAATCCTTTCTTACCTTAGGTCTCTGGTTTGGTAGGGGTTCACACATCCAGTTTCTCACATCTTGCAGGTACGTGTTCATGGCTGTACCAGCTGGACCTTGTACTTTATAATCTTTTTGGGGCAGATTTTCCTCTATTAATACCATCTCCAGGACAGTTGCTCTGGGTCTTGCTAGCAGGGAACCCCCTAAGGTGCTGTGGCGATTCAAGAGGAGAAGGAAGTGTGCAGAATATTTGGTAGGCTCCCTCTGTTTACCTCTGAACCCTGGCCTTTGAGAGTCTTTCTTTAACCTTTTGCCTGGCATGAAAACAATGAATTAATTCCTTTCTGGTTTTAGGGAAAGTGCTGTAAACCTTTAGCCCGTGACCTCCCTGAAGAGCTGTGCTGGCAGGATTGTGCTTTGCATGTGCTTCTCAGCCATTCCTGCAAGGCTGAAGCTAAACATCCATGTTTGGCTGCAGTTCTGCTGCTGTCTGGAAAAATCTTCCCTTTGGTGCAGTAAAACTGAAAACTCATTTTGTACGCTTCAGCCACAGACCACGAAATTCAACTTGTGAACTGTGCGTGGCAGCGCTGTTGGAAAGCTGAAGTGTCTTTGTGTTTGCAGTAAAATATATATGGAAAGTGAGGTATTGGGGGAATTGAAATCATATTTAATTTATTATATACTATATGTCAGGTTCATAGGATCAGTGATGTATTGACAAAATGTGTGAATGCACGTAGTACGGGTGAATTACAACCTTTCTGGCAATGGAATATTAGCAGCATCCATCACTACCCTTTGGTGTAGTGCCATCCACAAGCATCTCTTGATGTCTTTCTGACCCTTTCCTTGGTCTGTCTTTGACACACGTGGGGTGTAGACGTCTATACCACAGGTAGTTCCATGGTCTTCCCTTATATCAAGAAATATGGGAAGAAATAAGCACAGAATCACAGAATGATACGGGGTTGGAAGGGACCTCTTGAGATCATCTAGTCCAACCCCCCTGCCAGAGCAGGTCTTCCTAGAGCAGGTTGCACAGGAATGCGTCCAGGTGGGTTTTGAATGTCTCCAGAGACAGGGACTCTACCACCTCTCTGGGCATCCTGTTCCAGAGATCCACCACCCTCAAAGTGAAGAAGTTCCTCCTCGTGTTTAGATGAAACTTCTTATGTACAAGTTTGTGCTCACTTCGTCCTGTCCTCTCCCTGGACACCACTGAAAAAAGGGTGGCCCCTTCCCACCCTCCCTTATTGGGTACTATCACCCCTGTGGAGAATCTGTACTACTACTGACTAGTATAACTAGCTAATAACTAGCTAAGCCTGGTCAGCAAAACCATATAGAGCAATGTTCTGTGGAAGTATCACAGAATCATAGAAAGGTTAGAGTTGGAAGGGACCTTCAAGATCATCCAGTTCCAGCCCTACTGCCATGGGCAGGGACACCTCTTCCTAGACCAGGCTGCTCAAAGCCCCATCCAGCCTGGCCTTAAACACTTCCAGGGATGGGGCATCATCAACTTCCCTGGGCAACCTGTTCCAGTGCCTCACCACCCTCACAGGAAAGAACTTCTTCCTAATATCTCATCTAAATCTCCCCTCTTCCAATTTGAAACCATTACCCCTTGTCCTGTCACTAGGCTTCCTGGCAAAGAGTCCCTCCCCAGCTCTCCTGTAGCTCCCTTCAGATACTGGAAGGCTGCTATCAGGTCTCCCCGGAGCCTTCTCTTCTCCGGGTTGAACAGCCCCAGCTCCCTCATAAATAAAAAAATAAGAAATATGCCTGTTCCAGGTAAATGCAATCAAGTTACTTTCTCGGCACATGATCACATCTCCACCAAAGACACACAAACTGTTTCAAGCCCCACAGTTTCCCCCTGTAGAGTCTTCCCCAGTTTACACCAATTGTATATTTCTACTTTTGGGGTTCTTAGTGTGGACAGTCGTTGGCCTCACATCAGTCTGGGTATCTCATCACTATGGGCATCATACCATTATGCTTTCCTTGCCTTATTCCTTTTGAATATTCCTTGGAAAATTGTGGTTAAAATTTTGGGAGAAGCACTTAGGGCTTGTCTACTGCTGCTGCTGAGTGGCATTAGCAGGAAAAAGCTCACATGGTGTCATTGTCTTCTTTCATTCTGCCCTTCCTGGCCCACCAAATTAATTCTGAGGGCAACTGTTGCGTATTAGGTAGCTAATGATCAAGTAATTTATGCTAATTACATACCTCCTGTGGCTGGTAACACATCCCAATTACGTGAAGCAAGGCAAACATTTAGAGCATCTCTTGCTCGGTGTTCCTTGCCCTCACAAAGAACATCGTGCTGTCCTTTCCTCTCTCCCGTGCGGATCCATAGTGTCTGTTCAGTAGGTATATATAGTCCCTCTGAAGAAGCACTCTTTGGCTGGCTCTTATGCTATAGAGTGATTTTCCAGCTTAGCCAGGTCTTTCCCCAGCAAGCCCTGTTGCTGCCGAAGCTGGCACTGAGCTCCTGGCTTGCACAGCGAGCTCAGCTGGGGGCCCGGCGGCTCCTTGGGAGCAGCCTGATTTCCTATGCAGACATTTCAATGGAGCCATAGGCATAAACCGGTGTCCTATGGCGAGGGTTTTTTCTCCGTGTCACTCACAATAAGAATTCAGCCAAAGATTGCTCCGGGTTTTATCTCTGAGACGAATGTCGTCCTCCAGCAACACCACTTGCACAGAAGGATTACTTTAACATAACAAATATTTGGGGGCTGACTTACCGACTTGGCTGCGGGCGTGCTGAGACTTCTGTGAGACTTGTGCTGAGGATGAAGCTTGTCGTGCTAATCAGTATTGCTCCTCTGTCGTCTCCTGCCTTTCTCCACCGGTTGTCTTTTTGGGACAGAGCCCGTCTTCTTTTTCATTGCTTTGTTTTGATCTTCTTTCTGTTTTTTACAGTGTGCTTTGGACCCTAAGGCTGCGACGCATGACAAGAGCTATTCCAATACGAATATTTTTGAGGGTTTGGTTACAGTCCAGAGCAAAACTTGAGCATTTATCAAAAAGAAATATGCTCCCATTCTTGCAGAATGTCTGCAGCTCACAGGCCTCTCATATCTGGAGTTCTCAAACCATTGAGTTTATTTGTGCTGGTGTTAAGCAATGCTCTGAAGTGTAGTCAGCTCTACTAAAAGCCACCAGGCTGTTCCTCTCAACACTGTTTTCTTTTTTTTCATAAGGAGAATTTACGTGGATTAATTACTTGAAGCAAGTAAAATGTTCAAAATGCTTTAAATGACAGTGTTTCTTCCTTATTTTCAGAGTTTTACTGAGAAATAGGTAACACGGTACACCCTAGATTTAGATAATAATGACATAGGAGATAAGTTAAAAGGTAAGAAAGAAAGCCTAGGACTCCCATTCCCTAAAGAATTGTGTGTACACTTGACATTATGTGTCAAATGAAGAAAAAAATACGTCATAAAAGCCGTTGTAAAATTGAGAGGTCTTTGTTTCTGGTGTTTGGAAAAGAATGAAGTCAGGAAGGAAGGATGTGCAGAAGAATTTTCCACAAGAGAGACAAAATGACCATAAGGAGAAGATTCAAATATTCAGTGATGAGCACAGTAAAAAAACCACCCTTTCTCCTCAGTCAAGTAAAAGACCGCAAAGAACCTGGACTAGAAACTAAATACCAGTAGAGAGACATTAGGGTTACCTGGACACCCAGTCCCTGAGGACTACCAGACTTCTCCAGTAGCATTTCCATGCTTAGTTCTACACTGATCAACAAGCTTTCAGCCAGAGTATATGTACCCTGAGTATATATAATGTCTGGCACAGATGGGCATCAGTCCTTGTTGGAGGCTGCAGGTGCCACCAGACTCCAAGGTGGGAACCCTTAGCTCTGAGCCCATGAGAGGGGAGGGAACCGAATCCAGAACCAGCAATTCTGGATGAATTACCTGTGGCTTTTCTTTCTGCTGTGGTGGGAGTATACAGCTCTGATCCCAGTTGGAATTTGGGGGCTTTCCCACAAACTTAATAGCACAGGATGTGCTACAGAAGGGAGAGTGTCAGGGTCAGAGTCATGCTTTATGCAAGGATGGGCTGTGAGCAGCAGCCTGTGATGAAAGTCTGGTAAAACCTTCTAAGCCCCCTGCCACGTGTGACAAGAGGAATCGGATATTGTGCATCCCCGAGCTCGCTCAGAGGTGGCATCTCAGAATTTTTACCATCTGCGAAGGTCCCTTTTCCTCTTCACCTGGAGGATATCTCCTCATAGAGTTGGTTCTGGTGGAAAGAAGGAGCAAAGAACGAGCAATGAAGTGGTGAAAAGGGGTTATTTGTATTGCCTGTGGTGCGGGATGAACTCCTTGTTTGACTTGAAGACTTCCTTTTTTTTTCCTTCCTTTTTTTAACCAGTATTAGGGAATTCCTCACCAGCTTGTTCTTGCAGTAGCCAGGCCAACAATGACAAGAATGTGGAAATCAACTAAGCAATTATATTCACAGTGGTGGTTAACAGCATCCCTTCATCTGAAACAAATCAGTTACAGTCCAGTGAAACCTGCTGTACCTAGTGCCTGTGCATAATAGAGCTCTTGTTGTGCATTTTCAGAGCGTGCCAGATCACTTAAAACAGAGTCGATGAAAGGCAACGGGAGAGAAATCTTATGTTTTATTAACCAGAGACATACAAACCTGAATAGTGTCTGATTTAACCTCTTTCCATGCAGAGAAATCTGCCGCTGTATCTATGAAGTTATTTCTTCAGGTGCTGCAGGTATGAAGTCCGGGAGTATAGCTTAGAATTAACCTTAAATGAGAGCAGTGAGTAATTGCCAAGGTAGGAAAAGTCAGCTAAGAGACTTACAATTAGTGGGAGTTACTCTGCCCTCGTTACATCTGAAAATCTACTGCATATATATATATATATGTATTTGTATACACACACCACTTGTGTTTAACCTGTGAACCCCGGGAGTCTGTGAATTATTTCTAAGCGTGTGGGTAGGAACACAGGTGCACAGCTGTTAAATGACGTACAGATATTTCTAAAAAAACCATTTGCATCCCACTGGAAATTTTTCAGTGACCTACAACTCAAACAAGACTACACAAATGCAATACATTATGGTAGATATAAGCTTATAGAAGTCAGCCAAAATGTGCAAGTGGTGATTTGGAAGACCTGGCCTTAAGGGACACTCCCGTTAATGTCAGCCCCAACGTACATCTTGTGCAGAATTTGTCCCTTGGTGTTCCCTGTCCTAAAGAATCAGCTCCTGCCCTTGGAAGTGAAAGGCATTAATGGTCCCAGGCTGTGCACCACAGAAACTCCTTCTTTATGGGGCTTTTGTTGTCTTTTTTGTTGAAATGAGGGGGAAGACACTTCCTCAGTGTTTTCATCGACTTACTGATGATGAGCAGGCTGGGGGAGATCCTGCAGCTGGGTTTGGCAGTGTCCACCCAGCAGTCATGGAGTTAACGTGGGTAATGCCTGCTGTTGCTGAATTTGTTCTTTGAATTACTCTCTGGTCTGTGCAGTTCTCTTGAAAGTGAAAACAAGCTGGTTCAGAGAGAATTGAACAACAGAGTCCTAAATGGGAGTGCAATGTGAACTACAGTAGCAGATTTTCTTGGATTAATGGCCAAATTGTTGTCTCATTAAAGTCCGATGGCAAAATTCCCATAGGCTACAGCAGGGACAGGGTTTGACCCTAAGACAAGATTCCATTTGAAGCATTTGAGTGCCTCCCAAAAGCCAATTATTGAATCAGAGGGACCATAATAACTGAGCTCAAAATTTATTTCAGGACAGGGAAACACAGTTGGGAGGTCAGTAAATGCTCACCGTGTCATTTCTAGGGTGACTTTACTGCAGACCTCAGCGCTGGTCTGTGTACGGTGCTTGCAATCAGGCTGAGATGAGAAAGAGCCTGGAAGAAGTGAACTGTAACTGATGAAAAGGAGCTGTTTCCATCAGCCACCTCATCAAGCAGCTTGGCAAAGTGGAGGCAGAAAGGTTTCTTCTGGTGACTGACCTCCATGGAGTTTCTCTTCTTCTCTGTGTGGTGGGTTGATCCTGGCTGGATACCAGGTGCCCACCTGCTGTCACCCCCCTCCTCAGCTGGGTGGGGAGAGAAAATATAATGAAAGGCTCGTGGGTCAAGATAAGGACAGGGAGATCACTCAGCAATTACTGTCACGGGCAAAACAGACTCAACTGGGGGAAATCTGTTTAATTTATTGCCAATCAAATCTGACTAGGATAATGGAAAATAAAAGCAAATCTTAAAACACCTTCCCCCCACCCCTCCCTTCTTCTTCCCAGGCTCGACTTCACCCTCCATTTCTCCACCTCCTTCCCCTGAGCAGCGCAGGGCGATGGGGAATGGGGGTTGTGGTCAGTTCATCACATGTTGTCTCTGCTGCTGCTTCCTACTCAGGAGGACTCTCACACTCTGCCCCTACTCCGGCGTGGGGTCCCTCCCACGGGAGACAGTCCTCCAGGAACTTCTCCAATGTGGGTCCTTCCCACAGACTGCAGTTCTTCATGAACTGCTTCAGTGGGTCCCTTCCATGGGCTGCAGTCCTTCACAAGCAGACTGCTCCAGTGTGGGTCTCCCACTGGATCATAAGTCCTGCCAGCAACCCTGCTCCAGCTTGGGCTCCTCTCCCCATGGGGATACAGGTCCTGTCAGGAGCCTGTTCAGCACAGGCTTTCCACAGTGTCACAGGCTCCTTCAGGCATCCACCTGCTCCAGAGTGAAGTCCTCTATGGGCTTCTCCACTGTGGACCTCCGTGGGCTGCAGGGGGACAGTCTGCCTCACCATGGTTTTTACCAGGGTCTGCAGGGGAAGCTTTGGTCTGGCCTTGCCTGTAGCCCCTCCACTACCAAAACCTTGCCATGCAAACTCAATACGCAGTGCCATCAGAAGCCACCACCTGGCTCTGCTCCAGGCTCTAAAGAAAGCTCCAAGTAGTCCATCACTGTCAAAGCCACGCTAACAGAATGTGTCCGTCTCTGTAGTACTGCTTCATACCTGCACATCAGTATTTCCTCTTCTTCTGTAGTAGCCTTCCAGTGTCTGAAGGGAGCTACAGGAGAGCTGGAGAGGGACTCTGTCAGGAAGTGTAGTGACAGGACAAGGGGTAATGGTTTTAAGTCAAAACAGGGGAGATTTAGATTGGATATAAGGAAGGAATTCTTTCCTGTGAGGGTGGCGAGGCACTGGAACAGGTTGCCCAGAGAAGCTGTGGCTGCCCCATCCCTGGAAGTGTTCAAGGCCAGGCTGGATGGGGCTTTGAGCAACGTGGTCTGGTGGGAGGTGTCCCTGCGCATGGCAGGGGGGTTGGAACTGGATGATATTGAAGGTCCTATCCAACCCAAACCATTCTATGATACTAAACCAAAAAAAACAACAACAAAAAAAACCACAACAAAACCCAACAGCAACAAAAAACACCCACAAAATAAAAACCACATTCACATGGCTCCCTGTGAAAAATGTGTTATGGATTTATTTTTGTCTTTTGTTTGTTTGCTGGGTTTTTTTGTTCATGTTTAAATAGAAGAAATCAGCTGATAGAGGGTTTCCCAAAATGTTGTTTCATCTTAAACATTTCTGCCAGGGGCACTCACCTCTTAATTAGTGATTCTGGACTCTCTTATTAACAACCAATAAATGCCAAGCAAGCACACGGACATCCTCTTAATATGCTGGGATGCTTTGAACCTTGGAAATTGCAGAGGTCTCAACATTCAAAGGTGAGGAACTTGGTTGTCCAGCAAACTGTGCATCTAGAAAACCCCTGTAGGCCTCCCAGGGAAGTGAGACCCTGTAGTGGAAGCAACTCGCCCGTTACAACACTGTGGTGCCGGAACAGCATCCAGCTGGAGTAAATGCTCTGGAGGGACGTGCTGGCTCACTGGGGTGAGATGGGCTGACCTATAACAAGCAGGAAGCCTGATTTTGTATCTTTTCCTTGTTTTCTGAAATGTTTTTTTTCTGCTTGGTTGGCAATGCTTATGCTTGTGTTTGTAAGAACGTTGTTGTTATCAGAAATCAGCCCCAAAACTTTGTGTTTACTGAAGCAGTCTGGTAGCCTGTCTACATCCATTCATATGTGTTCTTCTTTTTTCCTTTTCCAGATGCTTTTACACTGATTTTTTTATTAGGGCTATTTGGCTACGAATTAGAGCTCTCTTTGTAAGCAATTTTTAATGGCACTTTTTTCTGGGTCTGTAGCCAGCTCCTCTTAGGATAATTTTATTTTACTGAGAAAAGCAAATATATCAAATAAATGAAATAGTAACAGCCGCTCGAGAATTTGTAGTTTCTTGTTACCTTTCCAGTCCGAATTGTGGAGTTATTTAAGAAGTGTTATGTTAAATCTGTGGGATCTGAACACAATGCAAATTAGAGACCTGTCCTAGAACAGGTCCAGCGCAGGGCCACCAAGATGATCAGAGGGCTGGAGCACCTCTCCTATGAGGACAGGCTGAGGGAGCTGGGGCTGTTCAGCCTGGAGGAGAGAAGGCTCCGGGGAGACCTTAGCGACGCCTTCCAGTATCTGAAGGGAGCTACAGGAGAGCTGGAGAGGGACTCTTTGTCAGGGAGTGGAGTGACAGGACAAGGGGTAGTTGTTTTAAATTGGAAGAGGGGAGATTTAGATTAGATATTAGGAAGAAATTTTTTCCTATGAGGGTGGTGAGGCACTGGTACAGGTTGCCCAGGGAAGCTGTTGATGCCCCATCCCTGGAAGTGTTCAAGGCCAGGCTGGATGGGGCTTTGAGCAACCTGCTTTAAAGTGGGAGGTGTCCCTGCCCATGGCAGGGGGGTTGGAACTTGATGATCTTGAAGGTCCCTTCCAACTCTAACCATTCTATGATTCTATGATCCTTTTAATATATCTTTGGTAATCCCAGTAGATATCTTTCTGCATCTACAAGTACCGAAATACCCCTAGAAAATATTGTTCTGTTTTTATTAACTATATGAAAATTTCATTTTTGTTTTGACTAAGTACATTTGATTCTTGATCCTGTTTTAGTGAAAGACTAGAGAAGGAAAACAAATTCTACTTTATCAAATATGAGTTGGTTTTCCAACTTTGTGGCTAGCCCAAATGGAGAAAAAATAACTGTACCTGCTAGCGAAACTCAGATCTTAAGACGTTGAGATGAGGCATTTCAGCATAGCAGAAATGAAAGGATTCATGTTTGAAAGAGTGTATTTCATTGGCTTTTGTTACACACCGTACCTGATGCTGGACTTTGACTCCACTGATTCTATGTAAATTAAAAAGCATGAGCTTTCCTTACAAGAAATGTAGCTTAATAATGTAACATTTGTTTTGTTACAGAAGTTATATTTATTTTAGAAACCTTAAGTCTGTAATATCATAGAATCATAGCATATCTCCAGTTGGAAGGGACCCAAAAGGATCATCGAGTCCAATTCCCTGCTCCTTGCATGACCTCAGCTTTAATATGATTAAACCATGGTATTTCTTGCCATCGCTTCAACTTTCACTTAAAGGATGTTTTATTTTTGAATAATAATGGAATAATTGTCATTATTTACATTTATTTTTTTGTCCAGCAAACAAATCCCAAAGACTACTCATATCTGATCTGCTCTGGAATCAACATGGGATTTGCTGTGTAATTCCCTGGAGCCAGGGTTTTACCACTGGAATCTAATTTGTTTTAAGCTGGAAGGAAAGTCTAGACCGAGTGCTAAACCAAAGCCTCCGGCTAAGGAACAAAGAGAGCTTGGTCCGCTTTGCTTTCCCTTTCAATACATACAGGGTATGGTTTTCCGTGGCCTAAATGTCATCTTCATCGTTTCCACCCAAGGCTGCTGCTGAACAAAGACCTGCATTAAGCTGAGAACAAAACTGCAAGCCTTGGGCAGAAGAGATGGCTTTCAGAGAAACTTCTGAAGTTGGCTTTAAAGTTTTCATGTTTGAAATTCGTTCTAGCAGAGGGATTAAATCAGCACTTTTGGCTTTAGATCCTCCTCGTTGCTCATCTTTGGACTTCGTATCACTGACTGTCGCCCTGGGACTCAGCCACGGAGACGCTGCCCTCCTTCCTTCGGGGACTCCAGAAGCTGTTTGTGGTTAGGCTCTCCTGCCTTGTGCTTTGTGTTTTTGAAGGGTTGAGTTGACAGAGCTTTAGGAATAAAGGGATGTTTTGAGTTGTGGGATATACTTGCTGAAGGGAAAGGCTTTTGGTCGCTTCTAGAAGGTCACACCCTGGATTTACTTGGCTTTGTCTGAAAGCTTTCAGAGCTGGATATCATTGACAGCCTGTATGCAGCTTGCACACAACTTGTCCTGGGACACCGTGTCTGCCCTGGCTCAGGAGACCAGACACTGCAGTTGTTCACAGGTTGAGCTCTGTATCAGAATTTAGTGTGTGCAACCAAGGACTCAGTCCATTGATTTCTTTAAAAAATCAACATCCAAATTTTAACACTACTGTCTGGAAACCAGTGTATACACTTGAAGATAAGGCTGAGGGACTCACAACAGCTGCTGTCCCAAAGGGACCAGCTCTGTGCCCACTAGAGTTACTTCATCGTCTTCAAATCATTGGTGCCTCACACAACCTGGAGCAACAAACACATGGGAACTGTGGATAGGTACGTGTGAAAGATGCTGTTGATTTATCACTGACATTAGTCCTACACAGAACATTTTCATGAAAGTAACCCGAGTTACTAATAGCTGTGAAAATAACCAAATTTTAGTGGCAGGTTTCTCTGTTGTGTGGTGGAGTAGCGGTGAGGTTCATCCTGCAGATTTGGCACTATTTGTTTCCTTCGTTTCTGACACGGACACGTCTAATACCAGCTAGAAAAAACACAAAAACCTTGCTCCAGGAAGTCATCAGATGAAATATGATGACAGTGTGTGACTACTGCAGCCCAAACACAGCGTTCACAGGCATTCTTGGAAGCACCTGATGATACATCCTGGAAATAGCAACTTCCACATGATAAGCTGGCATTATCAGCTCTGCCATAGCTTCTTTACATTTTCCATGAAAGAAAATCAGAAGAGAGATATGGGAATGAATGAGTAAGCTACATCTGTGTTGTAATAAAGCAGTAGTGATTCCATTAGGAATGAAAATGCAATTGAGTTTGGAAATCCTGGCGCCTGAGTGACTTTGCCTGTGAGATCCCCTTGGGCACCAGAGGAATGGAGCCAGCTCTTGGGGCAGTGCATGGCCCTACTTTGGGGGCTGAAGTGTCCCACAGGCTTCCTCCTGGCCATTGCATCATATTTGGGAGCTGCACAGTTCCTTACCCATCAACTGCTCATTTTCCCCTTGCCCATCCCGTTCTGCTTTCCTTTTACACATTGTTTTTGACAGAAAGGTTTAGGAAGTGTGTGATGCTGGTTTCTTAACCAGCTGGCTGGACTTGTGTGGTACTCAGTTAGTGTGATACTTCTGTTTCATGAACTACTTGAATAAGACATGGTGGCAATAACAAGTGCACCCAGGTACTCCTCTTGCTGCCTTGATTAGGTCTTCCCACCAGAAAAAGAAAACATTTCCTTTAAGCAGACCCCAGTGTTACCAGTTTGCAAAACAATCTGTGCAGCTCAGTGAAGGAAAAGCCTCTCATTGACCCTTCGTCTTGAATGTGTGAATTCTGGGCTACTCTGTTGCTGTAAGGCAAGATTACAGATGCAAGGGTATGGTATTGAGCAGATACTACTGTAATAATTGCAGAGCTATGGAGGCACAAGTGAAACACTGTGCTGTTCTTCCTAAATTGCTGTCAGGTTCTTTCAACCAACAAAAAAAAAGCTGTCAGATTACTGACACAGGTATCGTGGCTGGCATCTCATCTTTGTCGGGAGTGTGGTTTTTATTGAAGAGGCTGTTGATGCAGTGGTGTGCACATCCTTAAATAACTGTTAAATAACTCCCTGGGGTGCCGTTCAGCTTCACGCCTTCCCTCTGAGAGCATCCTTTAGTTCATCAACATCAATAATGGATCAGTCAGTCAAAACTGCTGACCTCTTCTCCTGGGCTGGGAAGGGATGCTGTCGTGTGGCGGCCAGGCAGAGGCACAGCCAGAACGTAAACGATGTTGGTTAATGACTGACCTCACAAAATCAGCACTTCTGCTTACTGATGGAAAGGAAGACAATTCTTTATTTAAACACACAAAAGACATGCCATACGGACATGTATTTTGACACCTATATTTTTATTGTAAAGGGCAATAAAGCAGAGTCTGACTTTTAAGGTTTTGTTCAATTCCAAACATTATGGATACCCAGCAGCTTCAGGAGTGAGTGCTCCCTCACTCAGATTTTATGGATATTGTGATAACTTCTTAGATCTGAGTTTCAGCCCCAGAAGGAAGGTGGTTGTGTCCGATAAAATATCAAATAGCCATTGAGAACTGACAATGTCATACTGACACCAAAGCATAGCCTTTTTTCCCCAGAATATAGACTCATGGAATGGGTCGGGTTGGAAGGGACCTTTAGAGATCATCTAGTCCAAAACCCCTGGGCAGGGACATCTTCAGCTAGACCAAGTTACTGAAAACCCCATCCAACCTGACCTTGGATGTTTCCAGTGATGGGGCACCCACAACTTCTCTGGCCAACCTGTTCAGGCGTCTCACCACCCTCATCTTAGAAAAAGTCTTCCTTATGTCCAATCTAAAGATACTCTCTTTCAATTTAAAACCATTACACCTTGTCCTATTACAAGCCCTACTAAAAAGTCTGTCCCCATCTTTGTCATAGGCACCCTTTATATTTTGAAAGTTTGCAATAAGGTCTTCATTGTGCTTTTCAGCTCTTAATACCCAGGCTTTGGTTGTTTCAAACACTGAGCAAGTTCAAAATCATTTTAAATTTGCTTTACTCTGATGTGGCTGCATGACTGTGGTGCCAGGCAGAGGAGAATCAAAAGCCTGGACTGAAACCTGAGTTTGAGGCATCTATTCCCAAAGATATCCCCAGTGTCATCAGCTGGTTTTGAAGAAAACAAAACCGGTGACCATCCTGTTGTCCTGCATGCAGGTTTTTCACAGCTGGTCATAAATGAAAATCATTTCAATGTTCCACATCTTTGCAGACTCCGGCTGGCTCTGCCTTCAGTGCTCCCCACACTCTTTCAGCAAGGCAGGTATTATTAAGTTCAGACCCAGCTTTGGATGTTTGTTTGAAGGTTTGATGCATCAGCTGGTGTCTCCTAATAGAGGTGCATGAGGGAAATGAGTGCTTTAGCCGTTTTCTTCTCCTGATCAGCCACATAGCAAATTATTTTGGCATAACGCTGGTGTGTTCAAGGAATCTGAACAGTATTTGTTACTCTCACTGCAGTCACGCTTCAGCTTTGCATCACTTAAGCCAAATTGTTTCGGTTACAGAAGAATAGATGTTCTGCTGGAGGAAGGAAGCTGATGCGTTGGCCTTGGATGATACTTGTCTAAGCTAGGAGAGGCTGGAGTAATCGTGCCGAGGTGGACAGGCAGCAGCCGTGCCAAGAACAATATTATTTGCATTTTAAGATATAGCATCCAATGGAACAGAACGAGGTTTTTTTTCTAAACTCATTTGAAGGTTTGCCAAAGGGACGATTTACAGCTTCCTAGTAATAATGAACAGTTCAGCTTGTTTTGACCAACATGTGGTCACGCGTGTTGCAAACTGACATAAATATTTTATAACATCTTGCCGCAGTTCCTGTTCCACAGAAATATTTGTCAGACAGCTCAGAGAATCAAAAGGGTTTTAATCTTTAAATTTAATCTCAGAGTAATACTGCTTTATTTTTTTTATTTTTTCCCCATTCTGAACTTGGGTAACTTGTTTCATACTGCCCTTGATTAAAACCAGTTGGAAGGGGAGGATGGGAGTTTTAATTTTTGAACTCTTTTGGAAAAATCTCAGGAACTTTATTAGTTATTTGATTTATAGTCTAGTGTAAATATCTTTCTAGTGTGGCGGGTGCTCTTAAAACTGGAAGTGGTTACGCTCAGCCTCGAGAAAGTGATAAAAATTAAAGCACTTGTATGGAATTAGCGGTATTTTGTCACCTGGACTATTTGGACATAGTTCTACTCACACCATAACACCATATGGAAAAAATAGAGCTGAAATTTTGAGGAGCAAAGAAAGTGGAAAATAAAAGGACTATATCATTGGAAGAATATTTAGAGCTCCTGGTGGGGAAGTTTGATAGAAAGGATGTATCATTTCATATTTGTGTTATTGTACAAATTGCAGTCCAGATGCTCTGCTTTTAGGGCCAAACACGCTGAGTTCTGTGCATTCAACTGCGTATAATTTAGAGGCAGCTCAAATCAAGCTGACAATAGCCCAGGACATCAGGGAGAGCGCACACAAAGGTGCTGAGAGCTGTAGACACGAGAGGTCAGATCACACGTACGCGAGCACTTCATGCATCTTCCTTTTTTCTCTCTGCATTAAAAGGGAAGAAGAAGTTTGACGTTAAATCTTCAGACGAGGAGGAGGACGAGGGGCCGGGTCATAGGGTAGTCACGGTAGGCTAGCTGCTCTCCTGGTGGTGCCAGAAGTGGTTTGGACAGTTGGATGACTGATCTCAACACTGAAGCAAAACATGTGCTTGGCGAAACAACAGCCCCTGAGGTCAGCACAGAGATTGTCCTAGGGCTGGCTAGAGGCTGGATTGGAAAAGGACGTGCCTTTGTGGTTCATACATATATATATATATGTGTATGCATGTGTATACATAGAGCTTTAGCTACCTGTCAGTGTTAAAAAAAAGGGGGTTGAGGAAATGTAGCTGTAGGGATGCTGGGATAAAGAGAGGGAAGCAAAGATGCTTAACATCTTGAGAGACAAAATAGAAGACCTTCAGAGAGCTGAGTCTGTGGAAGGCTGAGAAGTGGGAAGAAAAATATCATCATGGTGCAAAGCACAGCTAAACTCCCAAGGTGAGGCTGCCAAATGAGGACAGCAAGAAGATCTCCTCTTGACTTCCAGAGGGAAGCTGGATCGGTCAAGAGATGCTGAACATCTGTCAGCTGGTGGGTTACCGTACTGATGGACACCACAGTGGGTGACTCTGCTTTGTCCCCATGCAATGGCTGCAATTCTTCTGTTGACCCCCACCATAAGCTGCCTGGCTTGAGGTCCATCAGTCACCTCGCAGTGGGGATGGAGTGCAGAAGCAGTGAAGGAAAAAACAAAGCAATGCGAATTACTCAAATGGGAAACGGAGGCTGACACAGATTTCCTGCAGGATGCTCTGCGTATACCTGCATGTTTAGTGCTCTTCAAGTGGTGGCTGTGTTGGAGAAGAGCTTAGTTGTGTTTTTTATAGTGCATTTGTTTTACTTCAGATGACAGATTTCTTATTTACAGCCTTCTTTCTCTCTCATGTTTCTACTGTCTAAAGGAAAACATTGCCTTTCTCTAGAATCTTTTATCTGAGGGGGTATCTCTATGTTTTGTAAGCATCTCAAATGGCCTGTGGTGCTCTGAAGCAGGCATATGTTACAGCTATCAAAATTGTGGCTCAGAAGCCAAGCCTTCCTGTCTTGGATTAGATGGGAGCAAGCAGAGAGCATCTGGTACTGCTCAAGAAGCTGCTGCTGATGGTTCCTTTCTACAGAGCTTTGATAGAAGAAGCATAAAAGGACGTGCAAATGGTACAATGGAGAAATCATCTCTGATAAAGCCAGTAACAAAACCACTCTTGGGTTCATTCAGACTCAGCTTGCATCCAAGCAATCTTCCTGTGGAGCAGTGAGTTCTATGGCTTCAGGCAGTACTTTGCAGCGGTGTATTCCAAATACAGCCATCAGCAATCATCCCTGAGCTCTAAATCCAGTTCCACCCTGCGCTCGGAGCAACTTCGTTTGCTGGAGTGTCGATAGCAAGTGCCATACAAATTGGGCAGAGCCTCCCATCCTCCAAAACCCCCAGCACGATGCAGTTCGCGTGCGAGCAGTAAGTGCACAAGCCTCATTTTATGTAATTTGCTGGAATCTCAAAAGGAAATTAGTGCTCTCTATAGCACCGAACCCAAATTATACGCAACCACAATTCACGTGACCAACTGCCTGCACAAAGGGAGAGGTTTCCAGACACTGTAAAGCTGGCTTTTAAAACTGTATCCTCTTAATGGTTTGGAACACATTTAAACCTTAAAATTGCCTTGATCTTTCTTCTCAGACATACTTACTTGTTCAAGTGGAGAATAAGGGCTGTTTTTGATAGACTTAGGAATCTACGAGTTGTAATTTGTGCTGAATTCTTCCTGTCTAGGAAAAACATCATATTTTGGGAGAAATGTATGTCTGCAGCATCACAGAAACTGCTATAATCTGATAGAAATACTGGGGTTTGTTCTTGGCAAACCTCCTGCGGAAACTGATTTTCCCCTGCTCCTTCTCCCCACGAGGTGAAAGAATAGCCTCCCCCACAGCTGAGTTAGCCATGTAGACTATGAGCTCTGATTTCTATCCTGAACTAGCTCATTTCACTTGTTAATTGGCATAAAAAGGTGTAACAGTGGCAGATGTAAAACAGATGTGGAATTACACAGGGAGCCTGGGAATCACGTAGAGGAGACACTAGGGTGTCTTCATTTTTTTGGTAGTCAGGAAGACAAATCCACTGGGATCTGTGTGCCAAGGTCATAGAACCAGAGTGATAGAATGGTCAGAGTTGGAAGGGACCTTAAAGACCATCTAGTTCCAGCCCCCCTGCCATGGGCAGGGACACCTCCAACTAGACCAGGTTGTTCAAAGCCACATCCAGCCTGGCCATGTGATATTTTTGATAGGGGGCTGAGAATTTGGGATTCAGTTTGGGAATCTGCCCATGCCCTTGGCTGTGGCACAAAACCTCATGTCCTCATTACTGCTTGCTCCATCCGACCTCCCTTCTCTACCAAGTATTTTTTTATACATGAAGAGGCAACCAGTGAGTGCTTTTTAGGCTCATCCAGGCATGAACAGTCTTTTATTCTGTTGTTAGCATGTATGGATGCACCATGTTTCCCAGCCCATTTGGGACTCTGTGCTGCTCTATTGCTTCTAATAATTTCTCAGGATTTCTTCATCTTTTTCCCCATTACAACAAGTTTTTCTGTAGCATGGCAATCCTATTCTCCATGCAATGATTTTCTTATTCTCCTTTACTGAAAAACACTAAAGCTTGTATTTAGACACATCATGCGTGTAAAGCCATTTGTGAACCTAGTCAAAATCGAAAGAAATGTCAGCCTAATCTATTCTAAAGAAGTATTCCCATTAGCCTGGCTGGAATTCCGTGAGGATCTTAATATTGATTTTCTGAAAAGAAGCAAGGCATAGCATTGGGCCCAAAATTTGAGTTTCTTAAAAAAACAGCTGTATCTTATCAACTCTTCCTTGGTATTAGTTGTCTGTCTTTCTCCACCATTCCTATCAATAGAGCACGGATGCTATTTTTAACTATCTGCAGAGTTCACAGGTCTTTCACAAAGCCAGCCTGCCAAACCAGCTCTTCTTTGGGGAAGTTTGTCTAGGTCAGCTTTAAAAATCCGTTTTTCTCAATGCACCAGAATCTTCATTGCAGACAAAACACATGTAATTTCAAGCACATGGATTATTTTTTTTATTTTTTTTCTATGGAGGAATGATTGCTGCCCTGAAGGCCGGCAAACTGTGGGAAATATTAATGAGTTCTCTGCTGAATTTGGTATAGAGCTGTGCCCCCGCGGTCTGAACTCACAGTGCAGGGCTTAAGGAGCTTTGCACTGAAGTCCTTCTTATGGATTAATGAACAAAACCCTGAAGACATTTGGCTTGTGAGTTTTATTTATTGAAATAAACCTCCTGTAACACATGGGAACAGCGTGGCTTTGCTTCTTCTTGCCTGTGACCCTGCCAGAACTTGCCCATCAGGGATGTCCTAATCAGGAGAGCACTTACCTCTGTGAGATAAACGCTGCAGGATCAGGTCCCTCATCGTTAAGCATTCTGGCACAGATGTTATAGTTCTACTCACTCTTATGTTGGTGTAAATCAAAAGTCTGTGTTGTAAGACAAGGTAAAAATGTGAAGAAGAATGGAAATGTGTCCCTCTAACCCAGTGAGAGGAAGTTACTTGCACAAAGCAGTTACTGGTAAAGCCTCATTAATAGTAGGGACGACTTCTGTTGTAATTAAATTAGTGGACCTCATTAAAGATGGTTCTCCAGGAACTGAAACAAACATGAAGTTGAGTCGCTTAATTATCTTTGTCTTGGAGCTTTTTATACTGTTCCCAGGCTCTGTGGGAGAGGAAGGAACAAGGATATGAAAGGATTAGGAATCTGTGATTATATCACTTCGTAACTAATGGGATGACCAAGAGTGTGGGATTTTTTTCAAATATGACTTCGAACCCTGAAAGAGGCCTGGACACTGTGAGAGGAGTTTGTAAATCATGGTCAACAAAAGGTTTGCCCAGCGATTACTGCTGAGAAGGCACAGAGGGGAATCTTCTCTCCAGGTTTCAGAGAAGACACGCTGAACAATGTCTCCTCCATACCCCAAAGCGTCATGAATTTGGGTTTTTTCCAAGCTTAAGAGCACACGTACATGCAAATTAAAGGCAATAAGAAGCTACAGGACATTCAAAATGGGTAATTAAAGTATTACCCCTCCAGTGTGACTCCTTCCCTCTTGTTATGCAAATAGTATTTTCCATACAGCTTTTCCAGGGTGGGATGCAGGGCAGGACAGGGCCTGTGGCAATCCCTCCCTGCCAGCAAGAGAAGCAGGAGCACTGTGAAGAGGGTTATCAAGTCAGCCAGAGTTGAGGAGGCCACAGTAGTATCAGACCTTTGTAGAAAATTCATTTGCAGTGTTGAAAATGAATGCTTTCTGCTGCTGTTCTCTGCCCCCTGGCTCCTGAGTGCAGTCTCAGTGGGGATGAGTTCACCTTCTGACGCTGACCCCTTACGGCAGGAACTTTTACTTGGAGATAGTCAAAGTACATCCTGGCTGTAAAACTGGACAGGTGCAAATATCTACAGAAAACACAGAAAAATCTCTATGGAATAAGCTTATTAAGTTGCCTGACTATTAGGACTTCCCTAGCATCCCTGTGTGTCTGTACTTCCCCAGTCCCCTTCCAGCACTCTGTTCTTATCAGAGTAGGAAGTTCCCCATTCCTGGGACTGTTTCCAAAGGGTTGGGAGATATTCACTGATCCTTGTTTGCTTATCTCCGAGATTACCAGGCCAGCACTCAGTTGCATGGATTGGGGACTGTGGTCCCAAAGGCTGCCTGAGAACCACAGCCTGAGTCCTGGCATCATGGAGGGCAATAGCCTGCAACTGTAGAAACTTCATAAAACCTTTGGTGTGGCCTTCCAGGCCACCCCACAGCCCTCCCTGGCTACTGGTTGAGCTCTGGAGCACAGGGATATGAAAAAATGACAGTGAGCCAAGAGTTAGCTTCAAAAAGATGCTAAGCAGCTGGAGGTGGTCTGAGCTTCAGCGGACTCTCCGTGTTCTGCAGTAGGTAATCAGCTCTTGATTAAGCTCCCATTGCCTTAGCAACAGTTTCCTGATGCCCTAGGAACTAATGGTTTATATCTTTGATCGCACCTGCAGAAGTATAAGCTATAATGAGAGTAAATTATAAAGCTAAGCCGTGCTAGCATCCCTCCTTGCATTCAGCCCTGAGTCAAACACCTCCTTCTCACTGCACTGATAAAAGTAATCGTTATCTGGGAATTGGCTTCTCCCTTCAGTTTCAGAAATAAGTGGCTTTTATGGGCTCAAACTGCAAAGAGGGAGCTGCCACACGACAGACTCGGTGCTGTCAGTGATAAGAAAACAGAAGCATTTGAGGTTCTTTGCAGCAAACCTTTTTCAGAACAAACCGCCTGGCTTAGCCCCTGCAATGCGTGAAGCCTTGTGGGCAGCTGATATTTTTTTGCCTTTGTTTTTGGGTAGTGACACAGCATCTGCCCTCTCCATGCCAACTCATTTCCCACCCATTTAGAAATGAATTGGAGCACCTGGCTTTAGCTCTGCTGGGCTGGGGCTCACCATCTAATCATTAGACCTTTCATGACCAGAAAAAGAGTGGTACAATATGGCTTTCAGGCAGTCTTTAAAAAAAAAAAAGAAAACAAAAAGCTTTAATCTTAAACCTAGCCATACCTCAGTGAATTCCAGCTTTTGATCTGGGGCAGAATGTGTTTCCAAATTCATTTCACGCTGTGCTGTTTCAGTGAATATAACCGCTTCACCCAGGGCTCCTACTCCAAGACCTTCCGAGAAACTTCAGAAAGCAGAAAGTTAGGGCAGGCAGATTTCTGCTCCGCTCCCAGCCCTGCCTCAGAGAACGATGGACCAGCTCCGTACTTAAAAATGGTTTGGAGACTTAACGGGTTGTGAAGGCATCTGCAGTTGCTTCGGTGTGAAGGTGCTTTTACTGGTACAGCTCGTTCAGGTGCAGTAAATGCCAAAGTGCAGTGAGCTGGAGATGTTGCACGTTAGTGTCACCATGCCTACCCTTGGGCTGGAGAGGGACTGAAGTGTAGGGACAGGACAAGGGGTAATGGTTTTAAATTCATCCCTGGAAGTGTTCAAGGCCAGGCTGGATGGGGCTTTGAGCAACCTGCTCTGGTGGGAGGTGTCCCTGCCCATGGCAGGGGGTTGGAACTTGATGATCTTTAAGGTCCTTTTCAACCCAAACCATTCTGTGATTCGATGATACTGCATTTCTGCCTTTTCTGTCTCGTTTAGAAGAAGAACTGCCACTGGTTTACATTTTTTGCTGAGCTTTTCTTCCGTTCCAGGGGATGAGCAGATGTCAGGTCTGTGACCAGGCTGTGACATGACTCTCTCTAGACAAGCAAGCGGAGTATTTATTGCCAAATATTTCTGTGTCCCATTATCTATCCTCCATGTTCAAAGGTTGCAGGAAGTAAATGGTTTGAAATTGTTGCTCTTTTTTTTTTCCCCACTTAATGCAGATAAACTTTGACATTCACAGTAGCTGTATTTTCCCTGCCATGATACAATATTGTCAGTGTAGAAGCGTATATTGACATAGAGACAATGTCCAGCATTGATCTTAGTCTCCAGTCTGGAGAATACGGTCTGCAAGGTTTTTTATGAGATTATGTTGGGCTTTTTAAATTAAAAAAAGATGACGCACAAAAACTCAAACTTTATCTTGAGCGAACATACCAGTTCTGCTATGAAACTCATTTTGGGGAAGGCTCCTCACACCCAGGAGGGAAATTTTGGTCAGAAACGTCAGGTGCTTCAGCAGAACCAGCCACATCCTGGGTGCAATATTCACCAATGACCACAGAGACCTCAGTGCCATTTCTGGGTTTGAGCAAAAGCTTGACCTCCTGCCTCCTGGGCAACTGCTGACTCCCTGCCTGCTGGCTGGAAGTGGAATGACTTCACTCTGCCATGTTCTTGCATCAAAGATTTGGAAAATACTTGGCCCTATCCTGGTATGGAGCAGAAAAAAATATGAAAATACTTGTGGGATAAAGATTGTTTTCTTCTCAGACGTCTTGGAGACTGAATATCTTTTCTGAAATATACAAAGACTATTTCTTTACTTGGCACTGGTGCACAATTTAGTAATAAAAGAAGAGTCACACTGTGCATGAGGCATGATTCTGGCAAACAGACGAATCAATTTCAGTCCTTCCCTCTATCCTTTCACAGGCTTCATGACACCGCTGAAAGTTTTACAAACATTTTCATCACCATCTGCACGACTCACAAATGAGCAGCTCTTCCAGCGGTCCGTTCCCACTGCTGTGTGTCCCTCAGGTTCTCTGGTGTCCGCAGAGCCATCTATGGTGTATCATCAGCCAAGGGAGCTGCTCTGAGCTCAGATGACCTGGTTATTTTTAATCCAGGTACTTCCTCTCCCTGATTAACCGTGTGACTGCACACATGCTTGTGCTGGCACAGCCGCTGGGATGGCACAGGGACAGGAACAAGCAACAGGAGGCGAAGGAAAGCTGCCAAAACCCAAGTTCATCGAGATGTGTCCTCAGTTTTTCTTGTGCAACATTAATAACAGCCGTTTGTCATAGAGAAACACTAAATCCGTGGAAGAAAATAGCAGTTTAAGCACTATGTGGTCATAAAGCTGCTCATTAAGATTTTCTCAAGCACTTGTCTGTGTGCTTGAGTAGACGGAGTCCAATAATTACCGATTTTGAATATTTTACTGCAAGTTGTTCATCAAAATATGAATCAGTTGGTTAGTTATGGGTGAAGTTTTCATAAGGATTTAAGCTCCTTAGACAATTCTGAAAATGTTTCCTTCTATCCTGCTGTCTAATCTGCTATCAGCATAGCAGAAATCCCATTAATTAAGGACTAAGACCTTTTCTAATCTTCTTCACAGACTGCAGAGTGCATTTGCAGTTGCTGTTCATCAGATGGAGTCCAGCACAGGGGGTTGCTGGTTGCGTCTGGAGCATCAACCCCTGCATGCATGGGAGGAGGACACGCTCAGGCTTCCAACTAGGATGGATGAAATTGTCCCATAAGAGGAAGATTATCCCACACAATCTAGAAGTTAAGCTTCAGCTGTGAGCCAGTGTCAAGTACTTAATTAGACTTATGGCACTCTACGTGCTCCTTGAGTAGAAACAAAGGGTTTGCAGTGAGAAAGCATCCTACACAGACCTGTTGGAACAAGTCCAGCAGGGACCACAAAAATGATCAGAGGGCTGGAACACTTCTCCTGTGAGGACAGGCTGAGAGAGTTGGGGTTGTTCAGCCTGGAGAATAGAAAGCTCCAGGGAGATCTTATAACAGCCTTCCAGTACCTGAAGAGCCTATGGGAGAGATGGAAAGGGACTCTTTGTCAGGAAGTGTAGTGACAGGACAAGGGGGAATGGTTTTAAATTGGAAGAGGGGAGATTTAAATTAGATACTAAAAAGAAGTTCTTTACTGTGTGGTGAGACACTGGAACAGGTTGCCCAGAGAAGCTGTGGATACCCCATCCCTGGGAGTGTTCAAGATCAGGCTGGACAGGACTTTGAGCAACCTGCCAGCAGTCTGCCCAGGTGGCCAAGAAGGCCAACAACATCCTGGCTTGTATTAGAAACAGTGTGGCCATCAGGACTAGGGAAGTGATAGTCTCCCTGTACTCAGCACTGCTGAAGCCCCACCTTGAGTGCTGTGGTCAGTTTTGGGCCCCTCACTAGAAGAAGGACATTAAGGTGCTGGAGTGTGTCCAGAGCAGGGCAACAAAGCCAGTGAGGGGTCTGGAGAATAAGTTTTATGAGGAGCTGCTGAGGAAGCTGGAGTTGTCCAGCCTGGAGAAAAGGAAGGAGGCTGAGGGGACACCTTCTCACTCTACAACTATCTGAAAGGAGGGTGTGGAGAGGCAGGGGTTGGTCTCTTCTCCCAGGTAGCGTATGATAGGACAAGGGGAAATGGCCGTAAGTTGCACCAGGGAGGGTATAGGATGGATATTAGGAAAAAAGATCTTCACAGAAAGGGTTGTCAAACACTGAAACAGGCTGCCGGGGGAAGTGGTTGAGTCACCATCCCTGGAGGTGTGTAAAAGATGTGTAGATGTGGTGCTGAGGGCCATGGTTTAGTGGTGGTTTTGCTAGTGTTAGGTTGATGGTTGGAGTCAATGATCCTAAGGGTCTTTTGCACTCTAGACAGTTCTATGATTCTAAACCTAATATGTGATTTGGAAAGGATTGTGAGAGCTGGACTTTCAGGAAGGCCCTTGAAAGTAGTTGGTGTGAACTAATTAAATACTAGAAGAAAAGCATGAAGTAAAAGAAACTCTAAGAATATATACTCTGTGAAGTTGTATGCACTATAGACACCAACCAAATTAAAATGGCAACAGTGTGAATCATCAAAGCCCTGCTGGCACTGGGACTGCCAGTCCAGAAGCTGTAGGGTCTGGGTGGTCCAAGGCCCATGGTCCCTGCAGGGCAGGGCTGCCTCCAAGGCCTCAGGGGCTGCGTGCCGTTGCTTGCTTTCCTCGTGATTATCCTGTCTGATAGTGCATATTGTGCCATTTGAACGTGCCTTCCTCTTTTCTTCCCAGGGAATGGCTTTTACTCTTGAAGAGAGGTTGCAGCTGGGAATTCATGGCCTCCTTCCTCCTTGCTTCTTGAGCCAAGACGTTCAAGTCCTCCGTGTGCTGAAAAACTTTGAGAACAAATCTAACGATCTAGACAAGTATGTCAAAAACATCTTCTTTCCTGTCCCCTTGTATTTTAATTTTCAATTCTTTAAAGCCCTTTAAAGGATCCTGCTTCAAGGCTCACAGGTTTCCCTCAGAATTACTTTTTTTTCCAACTATCCATATTCTCCAGCACTGTGAGTGTTTCTTCTGGCCTGTCTGCCTTCACCACAGTTACACGCCATCCCAGATCCAAAATAGCCCTGGTACTGCTTCTTTCCACCACCACATTACTGGAGAGCTCTGGTACGAGCCTGGCAATCTGCTGTGCTTTGGGTACAGGAGCACAACAAAATGACAGTCCCTGCCCCAGAGAATGGGAGGTAGAGCAAAAACATGTTCTGCATGAGCCTGCCTGTGCGCTCATCTGTACCATCACTGAAATGCTAGATGGAGGAACGGGAAGACCCTGCCAACTGGTAGGGAAGAGGGGAGAAACAAGCAGCAGTGATGTGTATTGACTAACATTTCTGTCCCTGAGCTTCCATTGAGTCCAGTATTGTTTATCATGGTTATTGATGGAAGACGGTGTTTGACTCCTAGTGTGTGATGGATGGCAGCGTTTGCATCTCCATCTGTCTCAGCTGCCATCGATCTCGGGGCTGAGGCAGCAGGACTTGTCCCCTGTAGAGCAAATGCATTGTTTTTCTCTCTATCACAAATGCTTGAGCTGATCTTGCAAATTCTAAATTGTTGGTTGTGTGTGATGCCTTTTTGAAGCCACGCTGCAAGATTGGGGTGCTGAGAGCAAAAGGGAGTTCATTTGTACAAGTTTCTCAGACAAAAAATCATTTCCAACCTCTTTTTACTTTTCAAGTTTTTCCTTTTTCTGGCTTCAATTTGACAAATTCAGTCTTAGCCAACAAAGCATTTTCAAGAAAGAAAAGTCTTTGGGGAAAGGTAACATGTTCTAAGTCACTAAGTGGTCATATAAACCCAGTGATGCAGGTGTAAGACTGGACAACACTAATAATACAAAGTTTATTTTAATGATTTCATTTTCTAAATTAATGGCTTTGTCTTTTTTTTTTTTTTTTTAAAGATGGAATTTAACTATCCCTCCAGTTTTAGTGATTAAGTAATTGAGAGTGCAGGATAATGGAGAGAGTGTTTTTGTAGAAATATTTTAGGAACGACAGTGCTTTGAAATGTGCATATTCACATTTGCATATAAGCATATTTCATCTTCTAGATTGTGTAATAAATTCTGATAACAACGATGGTGCCCCGCTGTGTCCCAGGTAGCTCTGAATCCTGCTTTTGACCTTTTCCATTGCAGTTGTTTCTAATGCTAATTCTGAAATTCTGAAGGTACACATGGGTCTGAGTACTTCCAGCTCTGCCAAGTCTGTGTGAGCTGTCAGCGAGGGTGGTGGAACCCGTCAGGTTCTCTGGGAAATTCTGCTCCGTGTATCTGCTCATGATGTAGAACTGAGGAGCGTCAGGGCTTGGGAGAACTGAGTGAGCCAGCCACTGCTTTTTATGATACTGCCAACATCCATAAATACTGATACTTACGTATTTCATTTCACTTTTAAGGTACATTGTTCTTATGACATTACAAGACAGGAATGAGAAGCTTTTTTATCGAGTGCTGACCTCCGACATTGAGAGATTCATGCCCATTGTTTACACCCCAACAGTTGGCCTGGCTTGTCAGCAGTACGGTTTGGCCTTCAGGAGACCACGGTGAGTGAAGAACCTGTTCTTCCCCCTTTTTTTAATTCCATGTGAATGTTTCTTTTGTACCAACAGCCCATCTTTATGTGGGTGGCCCAAAACACCTAAAACTCGATCTCTCATCAAGAGATGGACCAGCAAGCAGCTTCGTGTGTGTACATTTGATGATGAGCTGGGGAGTCGAGAATAGCTCTGCCTTCTTCCTATAAACAGCGAACAGAGTGGTTTTGTTCTCAAACAGTGCTGCACAGTCTGAGCAGCTTCTCTCCATATGCCCCTCTGAACTTACGGCTGCCGCCCTCCCCATCTGCTGTCTCAGGAGCACCGAGTACCTTCTGCAGTGCTGGCGTTGGAGTAATTGCTGGATTTGGGATACATTGTGCTGATTCGGAACTTTTGTGTGCGCTTCCACAAACCGCCCTGCAAGGGTCTTTCTCACAGGACGTGATGCTCCGCATCAGTGCCTCCCTCGCTGCTCGGAGCAGCTACCGTGTAAATTCATGCAACATTAAACACGGTGTACCATGTTGGAAGGGCCTGTTCTGCATAATTCTTTTTAATGATTAATGTTTAGATACAGCCCTCATTAGCATTTTGAAATGCATTTTAGTCCTAGCCTGAAAATTCAATGGTAAGGTTCAGTTGTCTTTGCAAGCTTTTTATTTTCTGTGTCCTTGAACTGTACCAGTAGACAGATAAAAACTTTAGTTTTTGCTATAAAAATGTGCAAAGTAGAGGAATAGAGTAATACTGGTTTAAAAGTTTTACACAAGCTTGTATAAACTGCAGTTTCAGCTAAGAGTAGTGCAATAGATGGGAAAACTGAGGCAGGTTCTACTGACTGACTCAAGGTCACACTGGGGACCCTGACACAGATCTCCAAGATGTAACGGCTGTGTGGACAGATAACGAATAGCATTATGGATAAGATTATCTTGGCAAACATGCTTGCCTCCTGTTTGTCATCAAAATTTCTAGTAAAGCCCAAATTTCTTCATATGAGCTGCACCTCAGGATTGCTTTTTGGCATGTACCTATGCCAAGTAATTGTGTTCTGTTCCCTGACACTCAACCACTGGATCTGCTGGCCCGTGGCATCTAGCTGAGCTTTAATCATACCCTCTCCTCCTCAGTGCATATGGGGAATCCAGAGAAGGAATTTCCCTTCGTACAAGGGGAGGACACTTCTTCTGGGCAGGAGTAGAAGGCAGCAGGGGTAAGAGAGCCCAGACTCTATCTCTAGGTGTTGAGCTGCAAGCGCTGTCAGGCAGGGACGAGCACACTGCCAGTTCTCAGCTAACTGAGATTCACAGCCACAATTCCTCCTGTGCAGCCACTGTGTCTCTGCCTTCAGCCTGCCTTTACCTTGCAAGAAGTTAAAACAATATTTGGGAGTTTTGCTTCTCTTATTTTCCATCCCTGATGTTATCCTCAGGAAAACAGGGCTTTCTTTCCATATACTGAACTCTTTCTGCAGTTGGTGCTGTTGGAGAATTCCCTTTTCTGTAGCTCGCTTCTTTCTCATGTTTTAAACCCACAGTATTTTACGAATGTAGTAAAAACATCTGTTCTCATACTCTGACAGTTCTGCTGATGGACCTGGGCTTGGAGCTATTCTGGATTCCAGCTGGTGGCTTCCACAGGAAAGGGCAAGCTATCAGGCCCTTAGCACACTGAATTTCCTGTGGCGGGGAGTTTGTTTCCCTGAAGATGTAGAGTGAATTTCAGCCTGGCCTCAGGTTTGGTTTTAATCAGGGTTGTTTTAGCAAAAGACTGGTTTTCTTGCAAAAAGCAAATGCGTTCGTACGTGGGTTTTTTGTCAGTCTTACTCCTTTTGTCTTGCAGTGTATATTTTCTCTTCTGGAGCATATTATATACATCAGGAGGTGGCCTGGAAGACACAGAAACACAGAATGATATGGGGTTGGAAGGGACCTCTGGAGATCATATAGTCCACCTCCCTGCCAAAGCAGGTCCTCATAGAGCAGGTTGCACAGGAACTTGTCCAGATGGGTTTTGAATGTCTCCAGAGATGGAGACTCCCCCACCTCTTTGGGCAGCTTGTTGCAGGGCTCTGCCACCCTCAAAGTGAAGAAGTTTCTCCTCATATTTAGATGGAACTCCTTATGTACAAGTTTGTGCCTGTTACCTCTTGTCCTCTCACTGGGCACCACTGAAAAACAGGCTAACCCCTTGCTCCTGACACCCACCCCTTAAGACACTTAGTTCGGGGTTATTTCTGCTAAAATCATTGGGACCTGCAGATGTGGGGAGCTCAGGAATTAAGATCTAAGTTTGAATTTCTAGCTTTTCCCATCCTTATTATCCTCAGTTGCACTGGAAGTCTGAAAAGCTGATGCTTCTAGTCTAATCTTATTTCTATCAGAAGGTTTTTAAAACAAAATAACCCCCATGTAAATACATTCCACTGTTGTTTTAGGGAGAACGTGCCACCTACAGCTGGAGAGGATGCCCAAGCCATTCAGTTTTGCTCTGCTGTCACAGGAAGCCTTGTCATATAATCTCATTCATTAAGTGTTATGTTTTATATTAAACCTTCAGTAAAGCTGCCCTACGTAGCCCATTCCAGTACTTAACTCTCAGATAAGTAGATAGAGGTTTTCCCCTAGTATATAACCTGAACATTCTTTACCAATGTCTTCCTCTCCACAGCAGCTTTTTTGTGTTCAACCTGGTGGTTTTCGTGCCTGTAGTTCTAGCTGTTCTGTCCAGGCTGCCCTACTCTGGAGTCTCCTGCTTGGCCACATTTCTTCCGAAATGCAGCACAGAAGAGTGAACACCGCTTCACCATAGAGCTCTGGCAGTGCCAAGGAGAGACTGGAGCAGTTAGATTTTAGCTTTTGCTAGGATGTCCCAATGTGCCCTCGCCTTTTTTTTGGCATTATCTGAGTGGCCTGGTCACTGTAATGCCAATTGTCATCTTCTCCCTGTGAAGCTTTGCTTTGACATGGTTACCCCACCAGATACGTGCCACTCCATAATTGCACTTAGCATTTCTCCTTGCTACATGTCCTGCTGTGAACTCTGTCCGGTCAGTTTGGGCTCATCCCTCCAAGGAATCAAATCTGTCCTCTGGAGTGCTGTGCCTCCCAGCCTGACTCTTGGGGCAACAGGGAGTTGGATGAATATTTGCTGCAGCAATTACCTTTTCATCCAAACTGTCACATTTAATACTGTTGATCAGGTGAGGGAGATGAGGTATCTCAGCTGGCCAACACCTCATGGTGTTCCAGCATGGGTGGACATGCACATAGAGCACAGCTTCTGGTGAGGAGGGAAGTCTACAGAGCACTGTGCAGTCTTTCTGTGGCCGCAGCAGCAGCAATTAGTGACTTGTGGACACAATGAACTTCTTCCCTGTGTTGAGATCTTTCTCAGCCCCATTAGTGCTTGGCTTTATATTTGGAGGTTGAGCCTGGAAAGATGAAAGCATGAGTAACTTGCTTACAAAGCAGCTTTTGTACAACAGCATCTGAAAATAGTCCTCTGAGGTCCAGCAGAGCTTCTCTCATCAGAATGCATTTATCAGTGTCCGCATGGCTGCAGATTTTGTTTGCTAGATACTGCTGTCAGGCAGGGCTCAATGCCTCTTTCACCCTTCCTGATCACTGAGTATAAATTCTTAAGGGTAGAGGTTTTACCTGTGCTTCCACGGGGCTGGTGTCCAGAATTCTCCTCCCAGGTGAGGGCTCCAGCGTCTGCTGGCGGTTTTATCTTCTCGAAATTGGATCACCCACCTGCCTTTCTTTGCTTTTGAAAAACTGCACAATCAGCAGTCTTAAAACACAGGTTTTCTCTGTTTACCAGTAGAATAAAGCTACTGGGAAAAAAAGACTTGCAAACGTCCAACTCTTGGCATGCTCATTGGTGATGCCCATGGCATCCCCTCTTCTGCTGGTGGGCCAGGCAGAGCCCCTCTGCCCCGGCAGGTTCCTACCTCTTCCCCAGAGTCCTACTGACTGGACTGGCTTTAAATACTCCAAGCAGGATTTTCTTTTTCTGTGGCCTCAGTCTTTTTCCTACGTGATGAAAGCTCAGGTTTTTGGAATAGCTGGAAGGGAGGTGGAACTGTCAAATTATTAAAAGCGGCATTCTGGCACTGTACCCCTAAAAGCTCTGAATTTTTTGCTGGAAGGTGTCTATGTTGAATAATATTTTTCCTATCTTGTTTTCCAGACAGCTCTCTGCTGAGTTACCAATATTTGTTTATTCAAAGTCATGCAATAAGCATTAAAATTTTCAGGCCAAAGTACAGTGTCATTTTATATTTTGTACTTTTAAAATAATAAAAAAGTCATTATTGTATAATCCATTAGTACAGGTTGAAGCACCAAGAAATTCCACCTCTGTCATACTTAGCATCAGAACCCTGCCAAAATCTCTGTCTTCTGTGATCCAACCATGTTAAATAAGCACAAGAGAAGAGCAACTATTTCCAAAGAGAAGTCCTCCTAGCCACAGATCCTGTCTGCAGCAGTGGCCAGTAGCAAGTACCTCAGGAGGAAAATCAGACTAGGGTAGGGAAATATGCTCACTTTTGGGGAGATTCTCATGTTACCGTAGAATCACAGAATGGTTAGAGTTGGAAGGGCCCTTAAAGATCATTGAATTCCAACCCTCCTGCCATGGGCAGGGACATCTCTCCCTAGAGCAGGTTGCTCAAAGCCCCATCCAGCCTGGCCTTGAACACTTCCAGGGATGGGGCAGCCACAACTTCTCTGGGCAACCTGTTCCAGTGTCTCACCACCCTCACAGCAAAGAATTTCTTCCTAATATCTAATCTAAATCTCCCCTCTTCCAATTTAAAACCGTTACCCCTTGTCCTATCCCTACACTTCCTGACAAAGAGTCCCTCTCCAGCTCTCCTGTAGCTCCCTTCAGATACTGTAAGCCGTCTCTAAAGTCTCTCCAGAGCTTTCTGTTCTCCAGGCTGAACAGCCCCAGCTCTCTCAGCCTGTCTTCATAGGAGAGGTGCTCCATCCCTCTGATCATCTTGGTGACCCTCCACTGGACCTGTTCCCACAGGTCGTGTGCTGAGGACTCCAGAGCTGGACACAGAATTCCAGGTGGAGTCTCATAAGAGCACAGCTTTGCAGTCTATCTCCTGCAATCTGTCCCTGGTTATTCACTCTTCCTTTCCACCACCCTTGTGACGTGCATCTGTGCAATCGTCTGGGTCAGGAATAAATGTAGGTAGATCCACATCTTTTTTTGGGCCAGACTAGCAGTAATACAGATATCCAGTTGACTGCCAGCTGCATCAGGAATTGTGCTGATTTGGTGAAAGGACCAAGCTGTTGAAGGCATGAGGAGGACAGCTTGGTTATGTTCCACAGCTGTAGTGACCTAATTGTGGCTTCAAGCAAAAGACAGGGTTACCCTGGGTACTTAGGAACATGGGCCTTGGAAGTGTTTCCACTTCAAAGCCTGGGCATCCTTCATCCTCTTCAGAAGTTTGGTTGTGGGAAGGAATGAGGTGTAACAGAGCAGGGCTTCCAACTTTCTGAGACACTGAAAGAAGGAAAGAGGAATTTTCATTCTTTGATACCATTAATAGGAGTCACCATTATCTTAAGAAATGCTTTCATCAGCCCCAAAAGCATTGAAACTGTGATTGAGAGTCGTTTTTGCTTTAGCGTGAAGTTACAAAGTCCTCTACAAAGGAAAGTGCATATCAGTATCATGATCCTTTTTCCTTTTTTGCTTTCTCTTTTTTTTTTTTCCCAAATGTAAAATGTAGTTAATGAATATCATGCAGGTTCTTATGCAGCACAGGTCAGAACATGTGCAGTGCTATTTAAAAGGTATGTTTTTAAGCTGGAGGATCTCTTTTAGTTGCAACAGTATCTCTGGAAAGAGTCTTTATACTTTTTCCACAAAGAGAAAGCAGAGAGGGAACTTATCTCTGGGCATGGAATCAGAGTTTTGTGTCTTCTGTGGTAGTGAGAAATAGTTGTTACAGTTGCATAAGACCACAGTCACTTGAGACACTGGGTAATTCATGAGCATACTGGTATTTGGAAGTATAAAGTTGTCAGCTGCTCTGCAAAAACTTTTGATAACCCCCGAGAGCAGGAATGGGACAGGTTGGAGCGTCACCATTGAAGGAAAACTGTGGGGATAGAAAAAAAAAACTTGCTTGCATTCAGTCTTCTCTTCTGGAGACATAAATATCCTCGAGGACTGACGGTAGAACAATGTGAAACATGCTGGGGTGAAGCTGAACCTGCAGAATGAGAACTAACAGGATGCAGATGGTGCAAAAATCAGATCTGACAGAATAATGGTCTGTGTCTCTGATGAAAAATGAGCAAGTGAAACATCAGTCAGTCTACAAAACTGTCTTGTCAACAGATCTAACTCTGATGAGACTTTTTTTTTTAATGGTCTTGCACGGTCTGAGAAGCAGGAGAAAAAGTTACCTGCTGTTTCTAGATTCTTTAAACCCAAACCAAATGGAAATTACAACAAAGGTCTAAATCCCGTAGACTTGTCCCTAACAACAGAATTGTCTGCACTCCCTCTTCTGTGAAACAGTGGAGACCAAAAGTGAGTGGGGAAGACTGGGGTTTGGATTGTTGTCCTGAAAACTGTATTTTGGAACCTCTTTAGGAAATCTGCACTTTTTGCAAAAACACTGATTGTCATAACCTCTCTTGGTGCCACCAGCTTGGTTCATCCTTCTTCCAGAAGCAGCTGCAGACAGTGTAAGAGAAGATGAATGTGTTAAATGATCTGCGTTTAGATGACATCACCATGAGCAGATTGGTCTTGTAAGAGACTGAATGGGGGGGTCTGTGGTTAGTGTCACAGGGACAGTGTGTAGTCAAGAAGCACTGGAGATGTTGGTAGGGGATATAGGTGGGAGATAGTCATAGAATGGTTTGGGTTGGAAGGGACCCTTACAGGCCATCTAGTCCAGCGCCCCTGCAATGAGCAGGGACATCTTCAACCAGATCAGTTTGCTCAGAACCCACTCCAGGCTGACCTTGAATGTCTCCAGGGATGGGACATCT
This sequence comes from Thinocorus orbignyianus, assembly GCA_013400375.1. Taxonomy (NCBI): domain Eukaryota; kingdom Metazoa; phylum Chordata; class Aves; order Ciconiiformes; family Thinocoridae; genus Thinocorus; species Thinocorus orbignyianus. The sequence goes on from VXBW01003791.1 coordinate 593,484, forward strand.
ACAACCTCTCTGGGCAACATGGGCCAGTGTTTCACGACCCTCGTCATAAAAATTTCTTTCTTTTATCTAAGCCCTAGTTATGGGGCCAGGTTATGGAATGTGGAAAAGACTATGGCTAGAGTAGGTAAGTAGGAAGCAGGTAGCACGGTGGGAACCCAAAGCTGCTGAGAAGGGCTCAGCCTGTTTGGAAGCCTCTGCTGAGAGGTGGCAGAGTGGTTCAAGTGTTCCCACTGCTCACTTTGTGCTGACTCCACTTTTTCCAGGCAAGTCTTTTCAGCGTGCTGTACCCCCATCCTCCTCCCTTCTCTGTTCACCCTTCAGTTAAGCAGTTCTCAAAATGAGGACAACAGCAAAGCTTCACATTGATTTATGAAGGTCAGGCTTTCCCCTGCCGTGAGGTGATTTAGATTTAAGTCTGTTGAAATTCTCTGATTTACCAGGAGAAGCTCAAAGGAAAAGGTGGGGTTGGCCAAAAGAAAAGAGGTTGACCTGGTGAAGGAAATTGAAGAGGATGTGTTCGCATTTAATCTGGCGTAAATCTGTGCTGCTGCCACTAGGAACAACCCCACCTTAAACAAAAAAAATGCCAAAGACAGGGAGGAGAGAGGAGAACTATTTAGAATAATGAATACCAGGATGTAAATTGATGGGGAAATAAGGCCGGGCATCATGGAAACTTTGGACAGCAATATCCATTGGGCTGTGGGACAACCTCTCATGGAATATGCATCATGACTTGGGGACACTCTTCATGAGGAGAAATCCTCTTTTAAGTTTTTAGTTTATGGAATACTTATAAATGCTACTTTTTTATATAATTTATGTTGATTTTTATATGCCGCTGCAAGGTAGCTGTGAGATGCAGGCTCATGTTGCTGTATAACGGCTGTGACAGAGCTAGCAGGCTGGTACCCTTATCCTCGAATAACAGCATCCACTTCTGAAAGAGAAGAGAAGAAAAATCAATAGGCAGCATAGAGAGCTGGTTTGCATTTGCAAAGACTTCCCCAAGAGGTCTGCAGAGAGTGAAACTTTCTGTTCTCTGGATGCTGTAATTCTTACCTTCCTTGGGTTTTGCTGTGTTTTGGGTGGTTTTTTTTTTTTTTTTCTGGAGAGCTCTGGGTGCAAACACACTGTTCAAACATTTGACAAGGCAAGCTACACACATCTTCAGTACATGACTGTGGAAGACCTGCTGTAAAAGTTGTTAAATTTTTCTGTATTTGCTGCAATTTATGGCAGAAGTTAAAAAATTTTTGTAGGTAGATTCACTAAGACAGACTGTGTCAGATTAGATTTAATTTATCTGAAAGCCAGTTGCTTGGGTATTGTCAAAATAATATTTATTTTCTTTACCAAACTTTGTCCTAATTCTTTGCTCATTCTTGGGGCTCCCTACAGTGCACTAAAAGTGAAGGTGTGGGTCTTGGAAGAATTTGCGCAGTGCAGGAAGGAAATATAATCAGGGTAGGACTTAATTTAACTTCCCAGGGATTTGTGATCCCACCTTAACCTCTGTACTATCAAATAAAAGAGAATACATGATGTGCTTAGCAATGAAAACAGATTAAGAGTTCCTTGGTGGACATCACTGAGCAACAACCACCTCAACACTTTTCTCTTCGCAGCCCTGTAATCTTCCAGTTACTGAGATGCTGCCAGGATCCAACACACAGGCTGGTTTAAGACTGAGCCTCCAAAATGACAGTGAAAAATGAGACCTGAGTGAGATTTTCCTACACTTCAAGTTTTTTGTGGACAGAAGGCTTCAAGCACCTTGAGCACGATGCATGTGATGATGTGTGATTGTGTGTCCAGAACAGTTACCAAGCTGATGAGGGGTCTAGAGAACAAGGAGAGGCTGCGGGAGTTGGGCACTTTTAGTTTGGAGAAGAGGAGGCTGAGGGGAGACCTCATTGCCCTCTACAGCTACCTGAAAGGAGGTTGTAGAAAGGTGGGTGTTGGCCTCTTCTCCGAATTGAATAATGGCAGGACCAGAGGAAATGGTGTGAAGTTGCAGCAGGGGAGGTTTAGATTAGATATTAGGAAGAATTACTTGACTGAGAGAGTGGTCAAGCATTGGAACAGCCTGCCCAGGGAGGTGGTGGAGTCAGCATTCCTGGAGATATTTAAGAAACATGTAGATGTGGCACTTCAGGGCATGCTCTAGTGCCTGAGATTGCAGAGAGTGGGTTGTGGTTTTGTGCATGGTTGGGCTTGGTGATCTCAAAGGTCCTTTCCAGCTGTAACAATTCTGTGATTCTGTGATTAAATGCAGCAAAGGATCCTGAATTTGAGAAATGCCCGCAACTTGCTGGTTGGTGGGATCTTACATTTGGCCTCAAAGCCTGATCTTTACCCATGTGCATCTGTAAGTTTACCCATGGATGGCACAGCAGTTACGAACAGCCTGATTTCTCCCTCCCTCCTGCACATCAGCAAGAAGAGAGCTCTGGTTGAGTGTAAGCAAGACTCAGATCCCATGCTGCAGACCTGCTTGGCTCTTACCCAGCCCTTGGCTCTGTGGGATCCATCCTTATGTAGATCTTCTCTGAACTCTTCTTAAACATCACTGTTGAAACACCACTACTGGAAAAGGACACTGAAAATAATTGTTTCTGAAGTTTTGAAATGCAGGCAGGATTTAACCACTGAATTATGTTATGACATGACAGTTCTTTGGTTAAATCCTTCTGTCCTGACAATCCAGTAGGGACAAGCATCTCATGACAAGCCAAAAGCAATGTGAGTCTGTTGACCTCCCTTAATCATCCACTGTGGATAGCAGAGATTCACTGGGGACCTGATACCAACCCTCTGCATTTTCGCATTGCTGTGTAGTGACTGATATTAGTAGTTACTGCCCTGGTCTTTCTCCATCCAGTCTCCCTGAGAAGGCAGAGTTGTTTGTTCTTTAGGCTATTTCCTGACCAGCAGAACCAATGAATACAGGATTCCTCTTGATTTCTGTCCACTGTCTCCTAACACATTCCCTTTGCAAGACCACCCATTCCCTTCCCCATCCCTTTCATCCTTTCTGCATATCCAGCAGTTCTCCACCATAGCTGCCCACACCAGCCCGTGCTTCTCCCCTTCCCTTTTCTCTTCTTTAGGGAACAGCAGGCACAGCTTTGGGTGCTCTGCTTGCCATCCCCTCTGGCTTCCTACATGTGTGTTTTAGATCATTTGGTTTCCTCTGTAGTCAGCATTTTCCTCCTTTTCTCTGCCCTCTCTTAGTCCTGCAGCCCAGGAAGGCTCAAAGGCTCTGTGAGGGCTGGGCTAGCAAGGGTTCAGTAGGATCTAGGTGTGAAGCAGCACATGGTGTGTCTAGCTGGCAGCTATCTTTTTGGCCAGCTATGAGAGTAATTGTCCAAGGAAAGTCTGTGTTCCCCTCCCCAGAGTGGTGGGGACATGAACCCCATTATCTTTTCCCTTTATCTCAACAGTGATTTCCACAAAAGGGTGTAGGAACAAACATCTTTGAGACCTTTGCCTTTCTGATAAAATTGCTTGAAATGAACTAGCAGGTAAGAGAGGACGCAGAGTGATTGTATAAGCTCCCTTTTCCTGGGGAAAAAGAAAAGAGAAACAACAACATACTAAAAATAGTGCTGGGTGTTAATAACTTGGCAGGCTAGGAGATGGATCTGAAAGCTTTGCTTTAGGCTCTGATCTGAACCTTCCTGCTGTGGCAGGATTTGGACTGTGCAAAAGAGCTGGGGGAGCTTCAGCTTCCACCGAAGCCTGTGTGCGTTGCTGCCTGCATTTAGGAGCAATCACTCACATGTGCTCATTAAAATCTCCTAGTTCCTGATCTTTGGCAGGTTCCTACAGCTTAGCTGCTTGCCTTCCCTTAGGATCATGGAGATTTTCCCTGCATGGATTTGGGAGGGTTGGTGTGAACAGTGAATCTTTCGTTATTATACCTTGGAGCCCGCATCTTCTGGCTCCCACGCTGAATTTTGATTTTCCTGCTTAAAATATATGGTAATAACTTTTTAGGAGAATTATACCATTAATGCAATTATATTATAATGCAATTATATTATAATGCAATTATTCACCTTGTGGATTATGTGAAATTAAATCTCTTTGCACACTTACATAATAGGATATTGCCGTATAAATCTCTGTATAGACTTCGTTAATAATTCATTTTAGTTTCTATTATTTTTTTGCTAGTACCTCGGAGTACTGTTGAGCATCCCACAATTAACAAAGGAAATTACCTAAAACAACAGAAAGTTCTTAGTTGTTATTATAAACAAATCTGGAAAAACAGCTGAGAGATGACCACAGAGATTTTGTCCAATTTGATGATTAATTGTACTCTATTTAGATGAATCAGTGCATGCTAGCACATACTTTCTCTCCAAAGCCTGTAGCCCACAGGCATTTGTAATCTCAAGCTGCCTAAAAGAGCCAAGCAATTTCAAAGTTTGTTTTGCTGTTCTGAAGACTCTTATCCTGCTCTGGCAGAGACCTGAACCAAAAAAATCAAAACCAGGGGTGCAGCTGGTGGAAATGTCTCTTGAGGCTCATATTGCTCAACCTGCCCATTTTGTGTATGAGTCCTGGAAGTGTAAATAAATAAAACCAAATGTAGGGCTTTACTGAAACCACATTTTCCTGCTACATCTCGACCACAGACTGGCTTTGAATCCGAAGTGGGTCCTCCAGCCTGTTCTTCTGGCACAGCAGCGATGGTTTGCTGTGGTTACCATGCAGCGAAAGCCAATGAAAAGCCATCGGCTGATCTGATCTCTCCCTCCTGTGTGTCCCTGCTGCAGCCAAAACACCTCCCAGTCATCTGTGCTTGGGTCAAAGTTCAACCAAACTCCAAAGAGCACAGAGCGACATGCAGCAGAGGTCAGCATCCTTCCATGGTGACAAGCCAACTTGTCTTTTTCTTTCCTGAGTGTGAAGATAATTTTGCCAGGTGAACCTCAACATGAGTGTCAGTCTTAGAATCATAGAATTGTCTGGGTTGGAAGGGACCTTTCAGATCACCGAGTCCAACCATCAACCTAACACTGACAAAAAACACTACTAAACCATATCTCTAAGCACTATGTCTACCTGTCCTTTAAATGCCTCCAGGGATAACAATGTCTTGCTCAAAGCTTCCCCAGAGCATCCTACCTTTATGTAAGGCAGTAGCTGTGATTGCTGCAGAAGGTCAGCTGGTGCTGTCCCTGTCAGGGCCCTTTCCTGCAGCCTCCTGTCTCATGTAGGTTCCTGACCACTGTCTCACAATGTCTTTGTCGTTGTTCAGCACCGACCTTGTGCAGGTTCGGATGGTGGCAGAGATCTGACTCATCTCTTCTGTTTTATTTTTTGGTTTTTAAGCACTTCCGTTTGTTGCTTTTTTAAGCAATGGCTTCCCGTGGACTTCCTACTCGTTCTGAGGGAAGTCCAGGCCCTAATAAGTCAAAACAAAGGAGACTTTTATGTGGGCAGGATTTCATAGCCTCAGGTTGTGAGTGGAGAGGCTTAACCTTTGTCCTGAGCATCTTTGTTCTGAGAATGAGCTTTTCCTATCCAGATGGAAACAGTGAGTCACAATGCTTGCTTATCTAATGTAAGTATTGCAACTCTGTTCATTTTCTTAATGCTAACCCAGCCACAGAATCATAGAATGATATGAGGTTGGAAGGGACCTGTGGAGATCATCTAGTCCACCCCCCTGCCAAAGCAGATCCAGCCAGAGCAGGTTGCACAGGAACTTGTCCAGGCACTTTGTGAATGTCTCCAGAGATGGAGACTTCACCACCTCTCTGGGCAGCCTATTCCAGGGCTCCACCACCCTCAAAGTGAAGAAGTTCCTCCTCATGTTTAGATGGAACTTCTTATGTGCAAGTTTGTGCCCATTTCCTCTTGTTTTATCACTGGGCACCACTGAGAAAAAACTGGCCCCTTCCTCATAACACCCACCCTTTCAGAATTTATAGGTGTTGATCAGATCCCCTCTCAGTCTTCTCTTCTTCAGACTAAAATGACACAAATCCCTCAGCCTTTCCTCGTAGCCAGTAGTCTTTATTCTCTCCTCACTTGTGCAGCAAGTTCCCTGCATAGACCACGGACTAAAAGCTAATAACTGGAAATAAAAGTCTGAGACTTATTGCTATATTCATGGATTAGTCTTGTAATTCATTGCAGACACCCGAGGAGCCGTACTCCTTGCAAGCACCTGTCTTGTGTTGGATGACAAGCAGTGTGCAACTATCTGGAGAATCAGGGACCTTAGTTATTATTTTAATTTACCTCTCTTCAGCAGTCCCTCTTCTCAGTAACAAGTAATTACATGGGACAAAGACCGGTAGCCCATTAAAGAAGACATATCTGATGTTTCTTTCCTGAGATGCGGTAACCAGGACTGATAGCTGTGCAGAAACACGTGGAACTTGCACGTTCTCTGTAAATAAGCAATAGTGCTTTAGAGATGGTACTCCTGGCTCCGTCTGTTCTGGTTTGATGACATTGCCAGTCTGGAAGATTGGAAAGGGGAACAGTACTTTGCCTTTTTGAAGAAGTAATGGCTCATTGAATGACAGCATTAAAGAATTTTTTTTTATTTTCTAATACCTGAGACATGTTAAGACTTGTTCCTTCCCAAATGCCTAAAAGAAACAAAGGTTATTCTAAAAAGCCGTCACTGGTGTCTGACATTGCTTCTTCTGGGTGTCAAATGTGTCCTGCCTCCCTTTTGAAATCTCCCTTGAAATCTTTCTGAAGGGGACCTTGGAATTCTGGGATCATCTTCATTGCGCGTCTTTCAAAACATCATCAGGATGGCCACAATCTAACCAGTACTGAGCACCACAGCAGGATCCTTCCCATGGCTTACGTGTAGCACTTCCATGAACTCAGCCAGAATAAAATTAGAAGGGAAAATAAAATGTTCCTGGCTTAGTGGTGAGAAAAGGTCAAGTGTGGTGTAGGTGAACATGCCCAACCCCTTTGGCAGATTCTGCAATGGTCATCTGCAGCCTGAAGGACGCTGCAGTCCAGTTTGGGCAGCTTGACTTGATTTGGTGAAATCCAGTTAGAAATATGGTCTCAGTAACAAGTGAAGAAGTTGTAACTCTTCTCGAAGTTTTCTGGAGCCTTACCATCGTGTGCGGTGACACAATAAAATCTAGTCTGACTTCCACCTTAATGGAAAGCAGCTGTAGTGATACCTGTGATGTTCATGGACCTTTAGGTGAGAGCACTCCCCACTCTAAATTATGGCCACAAAGGTGACTGCTCCCTGAAGGTTACTGTTTAGCCAGGAGCAGTGGTAAGTGTGTGCACTCTGGCTTGACATTGCTGGGGCAGTTAATATTTACTGAGCTCTACGTCTTGTATTTTTACCCCCATCCTAACTGTGTGCAGAGCTGCTTCCCTGGGGGTGGGGATAAAGACAGACAATGACTAAGCCCACGTGGAATGACAGGATCCTGGACACAGGTGAGTGTTCTAGTCCAGAAAACCAGGATGTGTGTTTGCCCCACACGGTGCCTGTGGTACTTGACTTGATCGAAATTATTTATCTTTCTAGCTTCTTATTTTAATTGAATTATTTTTATTGAGTCCCAAAGAGATTAAAGTAAAATTGCCTCATCGTCTTTTTTTCTCAGAAGCAATTTATCAAATGTTATCCCAAGAGAGATGGAGAAGGCATGATGATAAAGGCAGCATCTGTTGAATTCCCTTTTCAGAGTGCTTAGGCTGCAACTTTTCCCCCGAATATTCAAGTTAATTGGTTTTAATCTGCTTGGATGTTTCTTATTTACCACGAGTCCACATAGACCAGCCTGTCACTCTCAGTATTCAGATCTCTACCTTGCACAAATAAGCTTTTGCTCCTGGTACCTCTCCTATAAGCTCTGTACCCTTGAGAGAAACCTGGCTGCTACTCTTCCCTGTTAGTCACCAGCAAAGCTTTTCTTGAGTTCAGTTTGAGGAGCTTGTCTGTTCCTTCTGCCTGCCTTGCAGAAGTGATTTTGGGAGAGATTAGCCCTCTGCCAGTTTTAAGCATCTTATTTCAACAGGTAAGTTGGCCAACTCATCCCTTTGGGTAACCGTTATCATCAGGGGAGAGTGCACCACTCCTCCAGGGACCACTGAAAATAAGGACTTGTGATCCCCAAGTCTAAAGTGTTTGTTTCCCTTTACATCTTCTTAAAAATTCAGTGAATTTGCTGAGCTGAGTTGGTCGTTTCATACTCAGTCTGCAAAGGGACTTCCAGCTTACAGCTACACAGATCCTCTTCTGATTACTTGAACATCTGATGGAGTCCACCATGCCTAGACCAGGTTCAGGAGTGTGTTCCAGCTCAGTGCCTACAGGCACTGGAAACTTTTGTGTTTTACTAAAATTGGGCCCTTGGCTCTCAGATTCAGCGTTAGGGAATGATACTTGCTTAGATATGTGTCCACTTCCCCCTGTAGTTGTGTCAGGGACAGAGGTCACTTTCCCCAGCTCGATCACCACTGCTGCTCATGAAGGTTTCCCTTCCAAAGCTGGTATAGATTTCACACAGTATGTTAATTATTAATCTCAATTAAGCCATCAGATTTTGCCTGGAGTAAAGTAAGAAACAATTTTTCACCTGAATTACTCCATGCCTGGGACAGCTGAGTCCCAGCTAGGACTTGGGGTCTGGTCAGTGGCACGGCCTGAAGGGAAGATGAAGGTGTGTCATAGCCGTTTTGTTTTCAGAAAAGGATCCATGGAAGCCAGCATACTCCCCGGGAGGGGCTGTTCAACGTCAAATAAATACAATATTAAGGACAGGAATGCAGATTCTGAGCGGGATGCCTCTCCGTGCTCAGTTCTCAGTCACCAACCTGGCTGTCTAAGCCAAGCCAACCCTTCCTTAGGCAAAACATACCCTGACAACAGCTGTGAAATTCCTTCTCCCAAGGAGCTGCCATGTTTAGATTTGGAGAAGAGGAGGCTGAGGGGAGACTTCATTGCCCTCTACAATCACCTGAAAGGAGGTAGTGGAGAAGTGGGTGTTGGCCTCTTCTCCCTGGGGAATAACGACAGGACCAGAAGAAATGGTCTGAAGTTGCAGCAGGTGAGATTTAGACTGGGTATTAGGAAGAATCACTTGACTGAGAGAGTGGTCAGGCACTGGAGCAGCCTGCCCAGGGAGGTGGTGGAGTCACCATCCCTGGAGGTATTTAAGAAACTTGTAGATGTGGCACTTCAGGGCATGCCGAGATTGTAAGGAGTGAGTTTTGGTTTTGTGTATGGTTGGGCTTGATGGTCCCAGAGGTCCTTTCCAACTGTAACAATTCTGTGATTCTGTGATTTAATCATAGTGAGAACAGTCATCAGATTTTGGAAGACCCAGGCTGAACTCCCTCTAATGCCAGATCGGGAGCAGGGACTGGAAACCGGCCCTCCAGAGAGAACATTCAGAGTCAGGAGCTCTTCAGAGGCAGTGTGTATCTGCCCTCTGCCCTTTGCGTGAAACAGCTCACAGTTCATCGAGCCACGGGACAGTAGGGAGACAGTTGGGTTTCAGCTTCTGCTGTGAGCACTGAATGTCTTTCTTTCTTTCCTTCTTTGGCTAAATAGCTGATGAGCTCCCTTCAGCGCTGCAGAGATGGGAATGTATGAGACGCTGTTGAGCACTGAAGTAATAGGTGTCTTTAGTATGTATGGAAAGTATTATGTGAAAACAGCAGCATTTTTTTTAAAAAACATTTCATAGCTTGGAGTATCTGCAATGATGTTACTAATTCATGCTCTTAATTCCTGGTTAATGATTCTTCTTTAAACGTAGGTGGCAGCAGTACAGGACCTCTTTTTTTATGAAGATTAACATCTGTGAATACTGCCTTTGAGATAGGCCCTGTGTATGTGATTAGTTCGTTAATTACTGGGCACAGTGTTAAAGAATTATGCTGAATAAGTGAATCACTGCTTTCCTTTTTATGTTGCATTTCTGATCTTTCTGTGTGATTGTGATTTGATCAGCGTTGAAGTCAACGCTTTGATTTTTTTTTCTTTTCAAAGTCAAGGGCTTTTTCTTTAGTATTCCCACAGTCAACTGTGGGAAGATATCTTCCCCCCTTCTTGTGAGAGAAGACCTTGCTATAGAGAGTAGCCCAGTTGTGATTATTCATCACTCATACGGACTTACAATGGAAGTTGTTTTCAACCTCCTCTAGCTGACACTTTTTCTAGCCAACATTTCACAGATTTACAGATTCACAGAATCTTCATGGTTGGAAGGGACCTTTGAGATAATCAAGCCCAACCATACACAAGAAAAAAAAATAAGAAAAAAAAAAAAAAACAACCAAAAAACCCCCAATCTCAGGTACTAGAACATACCCTGAAGTGCCACATCTACTCGTTTCTTATTTACCTCCAGGGATGGTGACTCCACCACCTCCCTGGGCAGGCTGTTCCAGTGCCTGACCACCCTCTCAGTGAAGTAATTCTTCCTAGTATCTAATCTGAACCTCCCCTGCTGCAACTTCAGATTATTTCCCCTGGTCCTGTTGTTGCTCACTTGGGAGAAGAGGCCAACACCCCCCTCTATTACCTCCTTTCAGGTAGTTGTAGAGGGCAATGAGGCCTCTGCTCAGCCTCCTCTTCTTCAATCTAAACATGCCAGTTCCTCAGCCTCTCCTCATATGACTTGTTCTTTAGACCTCTCACCAGCTTGGTAGCTCTCCTCTGGACACATTCAAGTACTTCAATGTCCTTCATGTAGTGAGGGGACCAGAACTGAACTCAGTACTCATTTCAGACACATACTGTTTTCATATCAGAACCCCAAACTGTGACCAGATCTGAACTTTACTGGGGCTGGGCAATAGCAGAGAGAGAATTCAGCAGAAAAAAAGGCATTTCTCTGTTGTTCCAGCTGATATGAATCAGTGATACAATTCCTGCTGGTGTGAGCTGGTGACAAAGCAAGGAACGTGGATACCTCCTCCTGCCAAGAGCAGTCATCGAGTTAGGGCCCTTGATTTGTGCTGATTAGAGAGCACTGTGAGCAGCGTAAGCAGTTTCCCCTGAGACACCTATGGAGGAGGTTGCTTATTCGAGGTTAGCACTGCCCAAAAGGAGCTTCAAAAATACCAAAATAACTGAGGCAATGTGAATAACTCTGTCCTGGGTATTGGCAGAATCTCTGTGATGAACAGTATTTTTGGTAATAATAGCAAAGGGGAGAAAAATAAGCCAGAAGTCTAAAACGTGTTTCTGGTTCCTAATTTTTGTTAAAACAATAAAGACCTTTGTGTTGAGAAGTCATTAGCCTTAGGGCAATCAGGTATGCTGCTGTCCATGTGAATACTTCATACTGAGGTTTCATCCAAACATTTAATTTTCTGTTTCACTTTTCATAGTTTTTGATAGTTTTCATTCGGTGAATGCAAGTGTCAAAAACTGGGGTCAAATATTCAGGAAAAAAATGTTGTTGCAAGGACAGGTTTGGCTTGGTCAGAGCTAATGCCATGGCAGATGCTGATCCAATTGGATTCAGTCAGAGCTCTGTTGACTGGAGAGGGGACCCAAGACGCCTAGCTCTGCAATAGGCTTCCGTATCATTGACATTAGTACCTGGATGAGAAGGATCGTGCTTTCACTGTTTAAACTGTCAGCGATAAGCTCCCCGGGAAAGAATGTGTAGCAGAGTTTAAGGTAAAATCATCAACCTCCCCTGCATTTATCAGAATTATTTTAATGAGAAAGCTCTTCTGCGCTGAAACAGTTTGCTCCCCGAAGCAAAGATGTTTCACAGGAGTGAACTGTGCAACACCGGTGGCTGTTGAGTGGAGTTGCCATTAAAGATCTCGAACCTTGGGGTTTTGAAAAAAGAACTAAACTTGTTGCTAGCAGTCTCTTGAGGTCTCATTACTATGCCAGTGAATAGCCTGGTTTTGTGCTCAGTAGCTTATTTCCCTGCATTTTCAAGTTTCACCTGTTTTATTTTATCTTAGAGTTACTAATTTTATGACAAGGCTTCTTTTTCTTTTTTTCTTTTTTTCCTCTCTTAGGGGGTTGTTTATCACCATCCATGACAAAGGCCACATTGCAACAATGCTAAACTCTTGGCCTGAAGAAAATATAAAGGTATGTGCATGTCTTTTGTGGACTGGAAAATTACAGGAAGCTGGGTGGAAAATGGGATATTGAATGGAATTGCTTGTTGTTATTTACAGAATTGCCTATTTAAAAGGACAAGCTAAGAAATACTCCCTTAGAGAGTTTTCAGGCTCGTGGTTGGACTTCAGAGACTGTCACGTGTATATGTGGTCAAAACCAACTTTATTGTAGAATCATAGAATTGTTTTGGTTGGAAGAGACCTTTAAAAGTCCAACCATTAACACCGCCAAGTCCACCACTAAACCACGTCCCTCAGCACAACATCTACGTGTCTCTTAAATCCCTCCAGGGATGGTGACTCACCCACTTCCCTGAGCAGCCTGTTCCAATGTTTGATAACCCTTTCTGTGAAGAAAGTTTTCCTAGTATCCATCCTAAACCTTCCCTGGCCCAACTTGAGGCCATTTCCTCTTGTCCTATTGCTTGTTACCTGCGAGAAGAGACTGATCCCCACTTCGCTACACCCTCCTTTAAGGTGGTTTAGGAGACCAATAAGGTCTCCCCTCAGCCTCATTTTGTCCAACCTGAAGAACCCCAGTTCCCTCAGCCTCTCCTCATAACACTTGTTCTCCAGACCCCTCACTGGCTTTGTTGCCTTCTCTGGACGCACTCCAGCATCTCAACATCTTTCTTGTAGTGAGGGGCCCAAAACTGGACACAGCACTCAAGGTGCAGCCTCAGCAGTGCCCAGAACAGAGGTCCTGCTTATCAAAGGTAGCAGGACTTTGGGCAATAAAAAAGTGTGCATGATGATAAATTTGTACAGAATAGGGTTCCTAGCAAAGAAATAAGAAACGTATATTGAAGAATTCTGTGGCTGACTTGCAGTTTGTTAGTTGTGCTAAAGCTCTTTAAGTTACCCGTAACTGACTTGCTTGTAGGACTCCTTCCCAAGTCCAATGAGTCATGCAACATCCAGAACACTGGCAACCCTGCAAGTAATGTTTGATATCCAGCAGCTGAACATATTACTGACACCCCACCCAAAAAGCGATCTTGTGTTTTTCACTAGAGCTCAGGGCTGAGCAAGTCCCTGACATGAAATAAAGTCAACACTTAAAATGGGTCTTGCCAGTCACCTGCTTCCATCAGTCTGAATGTACATCAGCCTGGGAATTTCTCTGGCTATTGTCAGGTCTTCAGTGCCCTATCAGTCAGTTATTTCTTCTAGGAACAAATATTTGGCAGCTGAGAAAATCTTGCAAGCATTTTCCATTTCTAAGGAAAAAAAAAAAAAAAAGAGGGGGGCTGGGGGCGGAATTTAACATTCTTCCAGAAAATGTCATCATATGCCTATAACCTTGTCTTTGGAACCACGGAGAACAGATGAAAACTAGATATTTGGTCCTTACTCTGTCCAAAGATCTCAGTCTTTCCATTTGTTTCTGACTGAGGACTGTGAGCAGAACTCGTTACGGCTAATAGATCTGTTTTTGCAGACAGAGAAACTGGCACAGAAAGATTAGAGACTGTTGTTGAAACAGCCCCCTCTGGGACCCAAAACAGACCCCAGGAAGGGCAGTGGTCCATGGAAGAGATTCAGATTATCTACTTACCAGGTTTGCCAGATGACAAAGGCAGATAATATCACCGGTATCGCTGTTTTGGACCTCAGGGTTCCCTGTGTGTTTGTACAGAGAATTCTCCATGCCTGAACCGGTAGGCACTGGAACACTTGAGATTTTGAGATAAGCAGGGAGGCACCTGGACTGCACCTCAGTCCCTGGAGATACCCAGGTTCTCGGACTGGCTGGTCACCAACACCAGTAAGTCCCATTAAAGACAGCAAAAACATACTTGGAAATGCTGCCCCACTTTTTGCTTTGTAGCTCCTTCATGACAACAGCATTTGCTGTGAAAATGGGGAATTTGGGTTGTAGCCCTGGATCCTCTGCCTGGAAGGGCTGGAAAGGTGTTCTGCTTAGCTCAGTAGAGCCGCTGCCAAGCTCTGGAGTCCTCCACCTCCACCCCTCCTGTTGAAACTGGGCTGCTCTGAAAGAACCAGAATGCCAGAAGCAGAACAAGCGAAATAAGTCATTTCTGGGCATGCTCATGTGGGAGTGTGAGTTTTATGTGTCTCTTCCAGGGCGGCTAACGAATCCCGCCATGAAGGAACATTGGAGAAAATGCTGATAGCCCTCATCAGTGCCTCCCCTTGCTAATTTTCTCTCTGCTTCCTTAATCTTGTACTCTTTTCTGTGTGATGGCCTGACTAGAGTAGGAGGAATGCAGAGAATCATAGAGAGGAATGTTGTGGTAGGATGTCATCCTGGCAGTTGTGAGTTCAAACTGCTTCAAATTGAGGAAAATTTAGAAACCGTATCTCCTGTTGAAGACAAGTGTGCTGCCACGCTAGCTTCTGCACTGACCTTCCATCCTTTCATCCCTCCCTCCCTTCTCCCAAAGGATGCTCGCCCTAGAAGTGTAGCATCTTGAGTCCCTGTCAGGATTAATCCCATATGGACTGGTCAAAGTCATGGTGTACTCAAGGCAGAATATCAGTTCGTCTGTAGAGACTGATCTGGTGCAGTCAATACAGAGAAGTGGGAATGCCAACAGCAGCGCTTGCCTCTCTGCTTTGCCTTGGAAGCCTGGAGATTGGGGTAGTGCTCTGGATTACCCTGCTGGGCCGGATACCTCCTACTTGGGCATTGCAAAACTGGGCTAGCTACATAAAACCCATGGTCCAGAATCATTTTGGTGGATCAGGAACTGGCTTGATGACCACACTCAGAGGGTTGTGGTCAACAGCTTAATGTCTAAGTGGCAACCAGTGATGTTTCTCAGGGGTTGGTACTGGGACCAGTGCTGTTTAAGATCTTTGTCGGAGACAGAGACAGTGGGATAGAGTGCACCCTCAGCAAGTTTGCCGATGACACCAAGCTCGGTGGCACAGTCAACACGCTGCAGGGAAGAGATGCCATCCAGTAGGACCTCGACAGGCTTGAGAGGTGGGCTAATGCAAATCGCATGAAATTCAACCAAGCCAAGTGCAGAGTCCTGCATCTGGGACATGGCAATCCCAGGCACAAATGCAGGTTGGGCAGAGAATGGCAGGAGAGCAGCCCTGAGGAGAAAGACTTGGGAGTATTGATGGATGAGAAGCTCAACATGAGCCACCAGTGCACGCTGGCAGCCCAGAAAACCAACTGTGTCCTGTACTGCATCGAAAGAAGTGTGAGCAGCAGGTCATGGGAGGTGATTCTACCCCTTTACTCTGCTCCCGTGAGACCCCACCTGGAGTACTGTGTCCAGCTCTGGAGTCCTCAGAACAGGAAGGACATGGACCTGTTGGAACGGGTCCAGTGAAGGGCCATAAAGATGATTAGAGGGATGAAGCACCTCTCCTATGAAGACAGGCTGAGNCAGCTAACAACAGCTGCCTGGAGACTCAGTGCCTCATCTCAGCTTGTGAGTACTTCTGCATGATCAATGGAGAGGGAGATGAGCATCTTCAAAGAGACATTCACCCCTTTTATCCCTTCCCAAACCAGATGCTGAAGGGAGGAGATGCACTCTGGAGGTTTCTGTCTCTTCCCATCAGCTATCAAAGAAGCTTAGAACCAGTTAGGTGGTTGGCTTATATTACACGACTAACTTTTAGCCAAAGACTTGAGTAGAGTCATGAAGAAAATTTGTAGCACAGCTGGAAGGAGAAAACAGGTTCCTCATTGTTAAACCAAAGGTTCAGTTGGAAGGGTCTGTCTTGCTCAGCCCGAGATTAATGGCCTGTTTGCTGAGTTCTGACCACATGGACATGAGCAATTAAAAACATTACTTTATTGTGCTTGTATATCAGGTACCCCCTGAAACTGTGTTCATTTTTTTGTTTGTTTTGATATTTTACAAATCCAAAGAGCAACAAAGAAATGTGAGTCCAATTTCCCCTCCTTTGTACAGACAGCAGTGAATGTCTCCCATTCTGTATTTTCTGGTCTTCTGTATTTTCAGTGTTACCTTGGGGAGTTTTGGTACCTATAGAGTGCAGCACATCTAAGGCAGAAGATATTTTTTCTCTGTGATGGATATCAAGACATTTTTTGGCTTACCTGTGAATACCTACTTGTTTGGATGAAAGGGGATCTGTGCTCCAAATAAATATTTTGATTGGTTAGAAGTTGCTTAGAAAAAAACAAAAAACAAACAAACCCAAAACTCTCTGTATAGTTAGGATTTTAACTCCTTTCCATATGTTTTGCCTCAGTTTCAGTACAAACCTGTATCAGTGCCTGTGCTTGCTGCTTTCCCTATTCCCACTACTGCCTTCCAGTCCCAGTTGCATCCTCTGGGTGTGGTAAAGAAGTGAGCGCACACCCAGAAACAGATGGAGCTCACCCAAAAGGAGACTTTCCTAATGCTAACACTTCCCATGGACTCAGAAGGAAAAACAAATAGGAAAATGCTCAAAAATGGAGGAGCATAAGTGTATCACTGTCATGATTGCGAAATTGCCATGGCAGGTCTTTTTCAACCTCTAGCCCAAGGCCAGGTGTGTAGCCTTTTGTTGTTTTTTTTTCATTGAAGGTTCACTTTTTGGAATTCTGACTCTTAGTGACAAGAAACTGGCAACAGCACAAAACCAAGTACTCTACATATAGCAGGAACATTTCCAAATAACACCTATTACATATAGGTTGTCCGTATTACCATGTGCGTTATGACACTGAAATGTTGAAACTAATAGAGTAGGGGTTTTGCTAGGGGCTAGAATAGATATAAAAGGCAGAATAAATACGTGTCCTCTGTCCTGAGGCTTATTCCTGAACTGTGTAATGTAATGTGATTCTGTTGGGCTGTTACAAACAGTGGTTTAGATTAAGAGAGAAAATAGCCTTGGGATGTGTGTATAGTTTATGTTGAATCAGAAAGGACACTGAAGCAAATGAGTACGATTCTGCCTGAAATAGGACAGTGCAGCAAGAGGTTTATTCCATTCCTAAACAACTAAATGCTTCTTCATCACAGCAATAAACCAATGCGTCTTTATTCTACCCCCCTCCAAGGAAGGACATCTGCTGAGGTAGCTTCTTGTCCCCTATATCTGTTATTTCTCATACACTAATGTGTACGTCCTGTGTCCTAAGTTTAGCCTTAACTTTGCAGATCAGCAAATAAGGAACTTCTCTGCAGCCTTCTCCTTTGAAATCCAAGCTGGATTGTGCACTTGAGTCCCCCGCAGTCAATAAACTATTTGATGCAGGCGCTCTGCTCTCTGAAGTGCAGGGACAGTGCTGAAAGTTGAAGTTTATTTTTGTATTTACAGCTTTTCTCTCGCAGTGGGATTGGACTCCAGCATCTTCCTCTTCTTACTGGATTTCAGAACTGCCCAAAGGAGTGACTGAGCCTGGGCACAAAACCAACAAATAGTGTAGTTAACCAAAAAATTGTGAGGCTTAGTCAGATCTGCTTGGTCATTTGCCTCCTAAGGTCTTAATCTACAGGGGGGATTGAAGAGCTCAACTTTAGGCTTCTAATTTGGACATTAAATAGGCTTTTATTTCCCTTCTTGTCATAAAGAAATGATACAATAACAAGAAAAACATAAAATTACAGGTCAGAGATGTTGGTCAGGTAGCACGTTACAGTACTGATGAAATGCAAAAGGCCAATTGCACAGTGTTAAATGGCAATTGTTTAAGTCCCAATTTGGGGGGAAAAAATGGACTAATTATAAATATATAGGGTGGGATCCCCTTCACAGTCCACGCTGCTGCCTGTGCTGATGAGTTTTGTTTTGATTATCTGATGTTGGGTACTTCACAGCTACCCTACAACAGTGTGAAGACATGAGCTTGTCACTGCTTGCAATCGCAGAGCCATTTAGGTTGGAGAAGATCCTTAAGATCATCGAGTCCAACCATACTTCCACAGATGCAGTTCATAAGCACAAGCACTTTTGTACAGAGCTCTTTTTCCTGAAAAGGAGAGAAAAAATCAAAGCCAGGTCTCTTTTGTCCAGACTCTGGTTGTACAGCTGAGGATGCACGGAGCCATGCTGGCTGGATTCTACAACAAGTGAATTGAGGTGCTGGCAAGCAGAGCTACTCCTCTCCCACCCTGCGAGAAGCTACCCATCAGTCATGTTATTTCTGCCCCCAAAAATGAACAGCCCTTTGCCACTGGCAGCTCATTATCCTGATGTCATGTAGCAAGTATCCATTGCACAGTGCAAAATGGCATCAGTGTGAAGAAAGTGGGGCTGGTTTTGCTTCTAGAGCCTTGGCAACACCATATAACAATCTCTTTTGATCCTCCTAGGCTATCGTGGTGACAGATGGAGAGAGGATTCTTGGTTTAGGAGATCTAGGAAGCTACGGCATGGGTATCCCCGTGGGGAAGCTTGCTTTGTACACAGCTTGTGGCGGAGTTCACCCACAACAGTGTCTCCCTGTCCTGCTGGATGTTGGCACAGACAACGAGGTAAGACAGTTTTTCATAAATCTGACAGGGGGGAGAAAGAATTGAGATTAATGCTTTACTGAGGCCTGTTCCCTAAATGTGGAGGCAAAGCCAGACACATCCAAGATGAGATGATGGCTAGACCAGCACTGCAGGTAAGTGGCCAGTTCTTATTCCTGTTTGGTGCTCAAGAAACTTTTGCTCTTACGGGGAACCGAAATAAACACTAAATAGCCTCCTGGTCCCCTGGCGAGAAGACTCAGAGCGTTGCCAGTTGGAGCTGAAGATTCAGCTCCACCTTTCAGCGTGGCAAGATGAGTTGAAAGATTTTCTACAGGAAGTCCCAGATTAATTCTTCCTGTGGTAGTTATGAGAAAAGAGGCAGATACTCCTGTCTGCGTAGAGGTGACTGTATTCCAGAAAATGGAGGATCCCTGGTGGGTGGTTTGGGAATGATTCATTTCAGTGTTTTGTCAGATTGCACACTTTACTGCATGCGATGACCAGATGAGAGGACTCCATCTGTTTGCAGATTTTTGCCTCATGACTCTGGCTCAGAAAGGCCGAAGTGCAACGTTCTAGCGATGCCAGAATGGACATCTGTGTGGATGTCTTTTTTGAAATAAGTATCCTATAGTTACTTGTGATGGCCTGGGTTTGTCCATTTTTGTAAAATGCGCTCGTGCCTTGCTTGACCCTAAGCAAACCAAACACATTTCTTGAGACAGTTAATAAACCTGGGGTATAAGAGCTTTGAGTTTGTGTGTCAAGATAGATGAGTGCCAACGTATTCAGACATGCCCGTGCTCACTGGAGAGCTAGATTTTCCACACCTCTTTCATGCCAGCCCTAAGTGTCTCACACTGGACACTTGAAAAGAATGAAAGAAAGCCAAATCAGTGGCCAGAGTTGATATCTGGCATGAGATTTCCACTTAACTCTTTGGTTTCTGGTCCCAGGATTATTGTATCCCTTTATTAGAGAAGCCCATCGTGGACTGGTGGAATATAGGGTGTGCTCATCTCAGCCTGTTCCATAGTCTTTCCTGAAAAGTGGGAACTCTGAGGCTAAAGCAGGAGTTAAGTGTCAGTCTTTCATTTCTTAGAGTTTCCAGTCAAGAGAACATTGTACTTGACTCTGACTCCTTCATACCTTCCTTCTCCTCCATGCTGGTCTGCCCACCACTGAGTGCTGGCATGCTGTGAGCCCCCCAAGTTGGAGCTTCCCTCCAGGGGGACCTGAGTATAAGTGTTTTCCCACCAAGTTTCTGACCATACAGGACCATCCGTTTCCATCTCAGCATCCAGAGGGGACTCTAAAATATGAAGTGGCAGCAATGATTTTTAGGCATCTCCAAAGGTCAGATAGTGTCAGACGAAGGGACTCCCAGTGTCTTGGGCACTTCTTTTCTGCCTAAGATCAAGTGTAATTTAGGTGTGTAGGAATATCTCTGTGGAGGCATTTGCAACATCTGGGATTAAGATGTAGAAGTTGCTGTTTTCCAGCATTATCAACAATATATTTCCTCACAATATAAATAATTTGTGTATTTATGTAATGGCTTTCTCATGGGCATAAACCTAGCTTAACCAAACCCTAAGCACATCCTAGGAGCATCCTGCCCCACAAGTAAACTCATTCATCAGTGCGGAAATGAGACACCTCCTGTAGGTATTCATCCCGTTCATCTCTGCCTGCCAATATATGCTGAGGCTGGGGTGACTGTTGCTAGCACAGGCATCTCAGGTAGACTGGAGTAAATACAACAGTCATACTATCTTTCCAACATCAATTCCCAGCTTGTCTTTTGGACAGTCCGTAATACTTTGTATACTCTTTCAGCAAATTGACCTTTTTTTAGAGCTTGGAATTTCTCAGCTTGACTGAGGGAGAATTTTATACTCCTTGGAGTTAAAGGGGCAATGGTGAAGTAATGCCAACAGATTTGCTTTCTGTTCCATGACTCTGAAGAGTTAATGTATCAAACTCGAGAGGAAAACCTATTTCATCTTTCCTTCTAAGGGAAAACAGCTGTGGCTGTACAAACAGCTCTAACTTCAGCATACCTGCCAATATTTAGGGCCCAAATGGCTGCAGGACAGTACATTTAAGGTGGCTCATCCCCTTCTCATGAATGATTCAGTTCCTGAAGTCAGAGGGAAGCAGTGTTGCTTTGCAGTGACTCACAGAGGTGTCTGCCCACCTGTCTCCTGCCTCTATTTCTCCTGGAATTTTCCCCAAAATACGTACTGTTTCTATGCTGACTCAGTCCTTTTTAGGTGGCTTAGGGGGCCTGACTAAACACCTGCTGGACTGGTTGGAGGAAAGGCCTGGGTTTTTATTCACAACAGGAGCCAGAAAATAAACTAATCTGTTGTAGGAATAAACCTTGCCTTGACACCTGCAGATAAGTGGAGGTGAGAGCCTGGTGGGTGCAGGGCTTGGGGACATTTTGGCATCTGATCACTAGTTCTGGTCAGCTCTGGGCTGTCCATATGCCACGTCATTTCGGGTTACTTCAGGCTATCTTCATTGCTCAAAGCACTGTTTATCTTCAACAGCTTTCCTGGTAAACTCAGTGCAAAAGTAAGAGCTGAAAGCACGGTAAACACTTCCCACACAAGGTCAGTTTTATTCACTAAGAATGAGGCACCTTGGCAGGGAGCCTTTGGTAGAGCTGTGCTAGGGATCCATTTCCTACAGCGGGCAAGAAGCATTACATCCCTCTGACTTTATTTACATAAAAAGAGAGCCCATAGCTTCTTATGGAAACACTTTCTGCTCAGGAAGAGCTGTGTCAACTGGCCTTCACTGCATAGTAAGTAAAATTAATAGGACCACAACTGGCAAACTTTTTTGGGTAGTCTGGGACATAAATCTCCATCCATCGGTAGAAGAGAAGATGTCAACAGCATTGCTTTGTGTCCTAGGCTCTCCTGAGTGATCCACTCTATATTGGACTGAAACACAAGAGGGTTCGTGGGAAACAGTACGACGAACTGATTGATGAGTTTATGCAGGCAGTTACCAACAAGTAAGTGGGATTATATACACGGCTCCTCTGGGCTGCTTCCATTTAAGAACAAATGTTGCAACTCGTGAAATAAACATTAACATAATTGATCATCCAAGCAAAGAAAGGTCGTTTAAACGCACGTTTCCTGGGTGGTCTACAAATGACTCTTTGCGCTTGAGTACTCTGGGTCAAAAATATTTGTCTTCAGAGAATTTAAATGGGACTGACTATTTATAACCATTTCCTGTCCATACAGGCCATAGGTGTCAAACATATCCCCTGTGGGCTGTGTCTGGCCTCCATCATGCATTTATGAGGCTCATTCATTGTAGGCAGAATCTAAATTTTGGGTTGTTTACATTTTGTAAAGGAAGTTTCTAGCTTTCACCGCTGCGGAGGAACTCATCTAACTGGAAATGGCCCATCACTCCACAGGGTGATGTCTGTGTGGGTCTGCAGACTGCCTGTCTGTCCTTTTGCTAGAAACAGGAGCTTCCCTGCTGGCATTTAAGTCTGTGGAGCAAGAAGACCAGGGTTATAAGCATTGTCTTTTTGATGGTGGGAAAGACTGAGTGTGTATTTCCATTTTTAATGACTAGCTGGGCTGGGGGGTCTCTGGTGTGGCAGGGAGTGTGATATGGGAAGAGCAGAACCATAACCTCAGCTCAATGTGTGCACCTCTTGCACTGCATTGAGTACCTCTTTCTGGTAAAAAGAAAATACATTAAAATTTCCTGTCTGGAGACATTGACATAAGAAGAAAAGTGAGAATGACTATTAAGGAAAGAAGTAATAATATTTGAAAAGTCCCAAGCTCCTGAGCATCTTTTACTGCCTTTTCCTAAAGCAGTGGCTGGTGCTGATGAGGAGTGACAGAGAGCTGCAGCCTGTGCCTGATTAATAAGCTGCTGCCTGTCTGGATGTTGTAGGGTCATTTCTTCACAGCTGAGGGAGAGATGTTTGATCTTCCCTCTTTCTGTGTCTCCAGCCAGCTCTGTGTGTGTGTTCCTGCAAAAATGGAAGGGAGTGGGTGAGACGTGACATCAGCTCCGGTTCATCCTGTCTCCCTTGGGGTAGAAGGCGTCATGTCCAGTGTCTAATGACAACACCTACCCGTCCACTGAGAAGCGTATCACAGAATCACAGAATTGTTACAGTTGGAAAGGACCTCTGGGATCATCAAGCCCAACCATACACAAAAACACAACCCATTCCCTACAGTCTTGGCCACTAGAACATGTCCTGAAGTGCCACATCTACACATTTCTTAAATACCTCCAGGGATGGTGATTCTACTACCTCCCTGGGCAGGCTGTTCCAGTGCCTGACCACTCTCTCAGTCAAGTAATTCTTCCTAATAACCAGTCTAAATCTCACCTGCTGCAGCTTCAGACCATTTTGTCTGGTCCTGATGTTATTCACTTGGGAGAAGAGGCCAACACTCTCCTCTCTGCAGCCTCCTTTCAGGTAGTTGTAGAGGGCAATTAGGGCTCTGCTCAGGCTCCTCTTCTCTAAACTAATTGTGCCTGGTTTCCTCAGCCTCTCCTTGTATGACATGTTCTCTAGACCCCTATACCGTATGTGTCTTCACACAGGGTCTGACCCCCAGCTGACTGTGGGTGGAGGTACGTGGAAAACAGGGGCTGAAATGCTGAGGACCATTCAGTTACAGCTGATGAGCCAAATTTTGAGCAGGATGGGTGCGTTGTGGAGAATCTCTGCCCCTGTTGTTGTGGTGGGTCTGTGCAGTGTCATGCTGCACCCTGTGCTCATGTGATACTGCTGTTAGGACAGGAGCCTCTCCTTTGCTGTTCCACAGTGTGGTGTAGACATGTCCCGTGTGATGGATGGCCGGAACATCAACCTGCTTGGCTGCAACTGCCCACTTACTGTGTAAAGATACTTGCTGTCAGCCAGCACTATAGCCCCTAAATCTGTGAAAATGAACACAGTAACACTGCTCTGCCTGTTGGTCTAAAAATATCTAAGGGTGACTGCAGAGAAGAGAATTTTGCTCTGCCAGTTGGTTTAAAAATATCTAGGGGTGACTGCAGAGAAGAGAATTTTGTGTTTGTGCTCTAGTTTGTCCTTTATATTTGATAAGAAAGCTTGATCAAAATGTCAGCTGATTGCAGTGTAGTGTTATGTTAGACACTTGTGGGTTATCTGAGGGGAAGAAATTCTTGGAGGCAACAAAACTGGTAGAACACAAATAGGAAATCCCAAGAGGCTTTACAACTAGAAAAGATTTAAGAGATGTCAGGGTTGATTTGTGAGGTTTTTGTTTGTTTTGGTGGGGTAGTCTCTAATTACTCCTTCAAGGAAACTCTCCCACTTCTTTCTGGCCAGGAGAACGCAGGGGTACTGCAGTGTTGGTGACAGAATAGGAACAATGGAATGAAAACCCAGATGATGGTCTCAGCCACCACAAATTCGGCGTCCAAGATTTATGCTTGTGGTGTTAAATGCAAACCTCACTGCACCCACTACTCTTGCAATGTCAGTGACAGGGCCAGGAGGACAATTTGGCTTTCCTGTGCTTGCTGCTGGAGAGGGAGGATTGGCTGTTACTTTCCTGTGTTTAGTTTACATGAGCTAATCTCCACATTGAAGGGAGAAGACACTTAACCATGAAACAATGAACTCTTATCTTATGAGGAGGTGATGTCATGTTTAATGTTTTCACCCAAGGACTGAGAATCGAGTTCCTGGGGCCCCTGTCCGAGCTTTTCTACTTCTCTTACCCAGGATGAATTGCTTGAACACAGTAAACTCCCAAAAATGTTCTCTGCAAAGAGAAGCTGGGAAATTCCACTTGGCACATCTGTAAAATATTTGGAGATCCTGGAGTGAAAGGAGCTATTACCCTGTATTAGCATCCTGACCACCAGCATACTTTAAAGCATCATTGGAGTATCATAGAATCACAGAATGGTTAGAGTTGGAAGGGACCTTAAAGATCATCCAGTTCCAATCCCCCTGCCATGGGCAGGGACACCTCTCACTAGAGCAGGTTGCTCAAAGCCCCATCCAGCCTGGCCTTAAACACTTCCAGGGATGGGGCATCCACAACTTCTCGGGGCAACCTGTTCCAGTGCCTCACCACCCTCACAGGAAAGAATTTCTTCCTATCTCATCTAAATCTCCCCTCTTCCAATTTAAAACCATTACCCCTTGTCCTATCACTAGACTTCCTGACCAAGAGTCCCTCCCCAGCTCTCCTGTAGCTCCCTTCAGATACTGGAAGGAATGATCCTCTCTGAGCTTTGGGCTGGTGTATAATCCTGCTATCAGCCTGGGTTTGGCAAACTTACATGAAACAGATACATTTGGTCTCATATTTCCACCGGTTTGACTGGATGCAACCCAGTAGGAGCTCTCACTTCTGTTACAAAAGGAAGCAGGAATTGTTCAGAAGGTCAGGAATGTGCTGCTTTATTGCAGCCTCCTTCCACGCCTGAGAAAGCCTGTGAGTACGAACTGTGGTGATCTTCTGTCTGCTGTGGTTTCTTATTCAAGTCTATGTCACATGCAAATTCAGTTATTTGGGGAGGAAACTTTTGGGTTGCCACAAATCTCTTGCAATTTGGGGTTTTCCTATTCAGCTTGATGTTCATGCAGAAATTGTGTCCACTTCTTGAGAGTACTTCAGCTTCTCATGGAAACCATTTGTCAGTTCCTCTGCAGAAGTACCTCCTACCCTGTCAAATCACTGCTGGCTCAAGGGACGTTTGTCACTGGAGTGGAATGTGTCAGAGCCCACAAGAAAGCCGGAGGAGTGAAGATTTACTTTTCTAATGGAATAATAATATCAAACAGATGTCAAATTTCTCCAGCTGGAGACCCCTACAGTCAGCAGAAAGGGCTCCTGGTCTCATAATAACCACCTTGTAATGAAGCAAGGAATGCGTCAGAGGCTTCAGAGTTAGCACTTAGAGTATTTTGAAATAAAGTGTGATTTCTGGGCAATTTTGGAAAGAAAAGCCCTTCCTGATACACCTGGATAAATTTCTCCATTTTTCTGCTGCCTAAACCTCCATTCATTATTCTTTCACCTTAAAAGCATGCCATGACTGAGCTCTTTAACAAGAGCTCCAAACCATGCATTTTTCTCCTCTTGGGAGGCAACTATGTGCAAAATTTGGCCAGCTGAGCCTGGTCGTTGACTGAATGAAGCAGCCTGACAAATTGCTGTTTTCTCACAATGAGTAATATGCTTTGTACGGGAAAATGCACTGCTTCAGTTTTCACCTCTCCTCAGTTTCCATGGCAAAGGGCAAGCCAGCCTTATTCTTGAGCTGATACAATTTTGTAGGCTGGAAAAAATATTAATCTAAAGCATCCAAGGATCATAATCAGAATAACCCACAGAACTTCTGGGGTTTGCCTATATGAGCAAATTAAGGTCGAAATCAAAATGCAGTGGGAGATAAGTTGTGCTGGGGCATGTTCCCTGAACTCTGCAGAGCTTCAGCTCAGCCTCTGCAGTAACAATATTCTTTTATCATCAGACTGTCTTTAAAAGCAAACCACCACTGGAAGCTTCTTTCCTCTCTTTTCTCCTAAACTGGTATAGAAGCTGGTATTGATCAGTTTCTTATCTGATATAAGACCCTCTGTCTTACTCCATTTGCTCCTTTTGTCATTTCATCATGCAGTAACAGTGCAACGTGGTGGCTCCAAGTGGCCAGAGGTGTTGATGGCCTGTCCCCGAGCTCCAACCTCTGCTCCTAACAGTGGCAGCCTGACAGTCTGCGAGAGGCACATCCACACACCAGCAAACCATGTCGTAGAAGCCTGATTAAACTGTCATAATTTTACTCCTCTTTCCTTTCCCATCAGTGCTTATTAACAGGGTGACCAGGGAAACAGAAGCCTTCTATCAGCCTGTGCCATATGGTAGAGCGCAGAAGACATCAGGAGAGCAAACATTCAGTTTCTCAAAATGGGAGAAAGAAAATAACTGCAGAGTTTGTTTTACATTGTGCTTGTTTTATACCTGGTTTCTCTTTGCCTAATCCTTTCCAGTTACTTTTACCCACAAACATACTGAGTCAGGTCCCACGTGCTCTTGACAAGCAGAATCTGCTCCACAGCAAGCTGACTCTGTTTCAGCAGTTGTCCAGGGCCGTGAATCACAAATTCACCAGTACTTTTCAGAAACAAAATCATCAGTACAGGTGCCCATCTGTTCTTTAATCAGATGCTCTGGTTAACTTGGCTAATTGATCCTGAAAGATGAGACTTAAGTATTTAGACACCACTGGCCTCCACAAAGCCCTGTTGCCACCTGAAGTCCCTCAGTGTCTGTGTATCTACCTCAAGATCTGCACACCATCACCAGTGCTCTAGCAGGGCTGATGGTATAGACTGACTCTAGCGTTCGTGGGAGTACAGGGTGAGTATTCTCCTTGCCCATCTGTCCCAGTTGCCATGCCCAGAAGGACTCTGACACCAAGCAGAAAGGAGAAGCAATGGTGATGGGAAGAGCCACCCCCACTGTCCAGTATCCAGGCTTGGTATGGGATGAGCTCATCAGCCAGCTCCTATGATCCACTTTTAGCCACTGGATGATAGTTAAAGTCAAAAAACAATATTTAGATTTTATTAGCTTGATTTTCCACTACAGAGGAATGATTAAGCTCCAGATGTGCTGCTACAGGATCTCTGTGGTAATGGACTTTTATAACCTAGCCTTCCTTTGGAATTATGCATTTACAGATGTCAAAAAGCCCTCTGCCCTAGGATTTCTGTCTGTGCGTTCCACCTAAGCCAGATTTACTGCAGCTGGTGTAGAAAGATGTAGCTGAGGAACATCTGTTTGGGTGGAAGGCAGATGGTGAGGCTCTGTTCTGTGTTGTCTGTCAGAGGGCAACTCAAGGCTGCATCTGAGGGTCAGCACTAACATGGTTACATGTCCTGCTTATGCCCTACTCCCTAGAAGCCAAATACCTCCAATTGCAGTTGTTCCTCATACCTGCTGCAAGGAAGATGATGTCGTTTTGCATAAAAACACAAGAAGTGGCCATAGCAACCATCAGTGCTGGTCTCAGTGCTTGGATGTCATGGGACGTGCTGCACAAAAGAGTTGGGTGTTTGAGAGGAGGGTGGTCTTGCTGCTGTAAGGACTGTAATGAATGTCGACTATTATTTTTCAAGATTTTTTTCCAAGATCTTGCCTGGTCTCTAACAGTAGCTCATAGCAGATGCCCTGGCATATGATTAGGAACTAGCAGCAAACAATCCTTGGCAAACCCCCAGCCTCCAGTAATCCGAGATTCGGGGATTTCCTGTTATCTTTGTGCTTGAAGGATCGTTTTCATTTAACACTCAGTGAATTGACAGCAGGCTCTATGCCTCAGAGCGTGGTGGCTGTGTTTATGTTGGCAGAAACCTAGTGACACTCCCACCCAACCTTCAAAAATAGTCTGCAGTCTAAGAAGATGGTGAGGCAGCCAGAGGTTTTCATTGGGTCTGTGATGCTGCATGGGATTTCTAAACCCAGGAACTAGAGATCTACATTTTGTATTGGCTATAACATGATTACAAGTTTTTGCAAAAGTCCCATTTGTTGGCTCAAAACCAAAAATTGCATTTTTGTCTCACTCACGACAACTATCAGAACTCCTGCATCTGCTGTAGCAGTCATGACTTCTTTTGCAGATACTTGGGTCCAGCTTTCACCATTCTGTGATGATCTGACAATCAATGAACCTTACACAGGGCGTTTCCATTTCAAAACACAGCAATACATATGATCATGTTCTCTAACTTACCTCTTCCTCTCTCCTTTTAACATTTGTAGAACTATTTAATGAGTGACGTAAGTGCTATTAAACCACATCAAAGAATCACAGAATTGTTATGGTTCTGAGATCACCAAGCCCAACCATGCACAAAACCACAACTCACACCCTACGATCACGGCCACTAGAGCATGCCCTGAAGTGCCACATCTACACGTTTCTTAAATACCTTCAGGGATGGTGACTCCACCGCCTCCCTGGGCAGGCTGTTCCAGTGCCTGACCGCTCTCTCAGTCAAATAATTCTTCCTATTATCCAGTCTAAACCTCCCCTGCTGCAAATTCAGACAGTTTCCTCTGGTTCTGTCATTATTCACTTGGAAGAAGAGGCCAGCACCCACCTCTCTGCAACCTCCTTTCAGGTAGCTGTAGAGGGCAATGAAGTCTCTCCTCAGCCTCCTATTCTCCAAACTAAATGTGCCCAGTTCCCTCAGCCTCTCTTCATATGTTCTCTAGACCCCTCACCAGCTTGGTAGCTCTCCTCTGGACACACTCCAGCACTTCAGTGCCCTTCTTGTAGCGAGGGGCCCAGAACTATTTTGTGGCCATAGAGCCAAATGGTGTCATGGTCATTGTTCATATCCATTCTGCTTAGTCTTATCCATGCCTCTTAGCTCCCTCACCACTACAAAGCTGCAGGCAAAGGATCTCCTGGGGTGGTGCCTGACCAAGCTGACCCCTAACTGCAGCCAGGAATTGTATGGCAGAATACTGCTGATCTGACCAAAAGCCTACCAAGGATCACACTAGCAACAGTAAGAATGGCCTCAGGGCACCAGTCAGACTCAGGTGCTAGTATTGTTTAACTTCTTAAAGTGGACTTTGTTTATCCAGTCCTAAATTCTCATCACTTACCAAGCATGACTTTTTTCTGAGCATGGGCTCCTTTGTGGAAAGTTTCATTTTCTTGGAAATCAGAACTTTGGTTGCTGGTGTATCAAGCAGCAGTAAGAAAATATCAAGGACAAGGGAAATGACCATTTGTTTTCTCTCTGCCTGGTTTTATCTAAGACTATGAACAAGAGTTGCAGTGCATCAAAGCAGATTCCTTACGTCATGACTAACTGAAAGTGGAGCTTTAAAACACTAAATTCAGACAGACATTGTAATCTCCTCCCTGTGATTCTTTCATAAAGGAACTGGACCTTCTTACAATTACTTTCTTTTTTTTTTTTTCCTGCATGTAGAATGTTTTATACTCCCTGCTCACCGTGAACAAAAATGCCCTTGTGATACTGGTCAGCAAAGGTGCTGCAGAGGTCCTCAGGACACCCTTGAAGTTCCAACTTAGGCAGTTTTGGTCAGATGCTTCTCAAATAATAACTGCTGCCTCATGATTTTTTTCCTCTCTGACCTCCTGGCTTATGATGAGGCTGGATGAAATCAAAGAGGTACATACAAATGAGGATGAAAGAACCAAGTTGCATAATGAGATTGTTCAGGCAATTGAGAAGTCTCTTGAATAAAGAAGTTAAAAGCAATGTCATCAGGGAAACATCTGCCTCCCTCTTCTGAGATTCATGCTCTTTTGTTCCATACTTTGTCCTCGTCCAGGAGAGATGTATATCGTTCTCTACAAGGGGCACAGACTTTACTACCAATGTCTTTCCCTGTTAGCAAAGCTCAGAGGTACCATGTACCTCTAGGTTAATAGTAACAGTACCAGAGAAATAGTACAGCAATAAACAAATTGTGAATCCTGTGCTTGTTTATTTTCGTTTGGGGTTAATTTTTTCAACAGACTTGTAATATTGTATGTGTTTAGCTCCTGGAGTCATCCTTCACTGGGGTGAGTCACACTGTTATTTTGATCAACAGCATATAATGTCATTAAAAATCTTGTTTGTACAAAATTTGCTAGGCAAGATCTGAAGATCAGACTAAAATGAGAGCAGGGGAGCATTCTGTAAAGCTTTTCTCAGTGAGGCTATTTTTATAGGAAGCTTTTTGCAATGTATGGGAGAGAAAGCCAGAATTCAGGTCGTAGTTATTTATGGCACAAAAAGCCCAAATATGCAAACTAATGAGACAGCAATATAATCTTTACCATGAAAAGGCTAGTGATTTTTTTAGTGAGGAAGGACTGATGACGTACATCTTTTTGTTTCCTGTTCTATAAAATAACTAAATTAATTCCAGAGATGGTAGAGAACAGGGTCCCCAGGTGGTGGTCTTGCAGCCAACAGTGAACCAGAAGACATAGTGAGGGGATTAAATAATAGCTCTTGTCCTGTCACCAGTTCCAAGACAGAAGTGAAGAACTGTTTTTAGAGAGAAAATAGATTCAGTGTTTTATCTGACAAAAACTTACAGAGCCTTCAGCAAAGGGTATTAGAGTTTGCACCTGACATTAACCTGCTGTACAGCAAATCAGTACAGCAGAATTTGGCCTGCAACTCCCAAAGGTCTCATTTTGCTGAAAAATGTGAGTATGTTGAAGTGGTTGAGGGATGTGTGTTAAGACATTAACCAGGGTAGTAGTTAGTGATCATAAAACACTTAGTTGTTATAGTCTCTCCATTTCTATCCAGCATGCCTGAATTCTTTCACAACCACCTCTGTCAGAGAGGTACAGGAATGTATTGTCACAGAATCGCAGATTCACAGCATCATCATGGTTGGAAAGGACCTCTGAGATCACTGGGTCCAACCATACACACACAAAAAGCCCCTACAATCTCAGCCACTAGAGCATGACCTGAAGTGCCACATCTACATGTTGGATGCCCAACCATCCTTTTCAACAGCCTGCAAATGTAGAAGTTATGCGTGCTAATGGGAAAGCTGCAGTTCCAGAAAGAGACGTAGGAGTGCAAAGATCCCTTGAGTGTGTCCAAGAGGAATGGAATAGCTTTGAATTCAAAATCAGAAGGTCAAAAGCCAAAACCTTCCTTTTTTGAAAGAGGGGGAAAGAACTGGGGAATGGAAGAAACCAAACTGGAGGTTGGCACCTGCTCTGTTTCACTTGCTCTGTTCTTGTCAGTCTGAAATCCTGATGGTCGACATTTCATGGAATCACAGAATTGTTAGAGTTGGAAGAGACCTCTAGAGATCATCTAGTCCAACTCCCCTGCTAAAGCAGGATTGCCTAGAGCATGTTAGTCAGGGCAGATTCCAGGCAGGTCTTGAAAATCTCCAGAGAAGGAGACTCCACACCCTCCCTGGGCAGTCTGTTCCAGGGTTCTGTCACCCTCAGCCTTTTCTGGGGGCTTTCCTTTTAGATAAAGGCAGTTAGATCCCAGGTGTTCAACTACTAATGTCCTGGATGCCAAGAATATGATGGAATGCTCTAGAGAACGTGAGTCATTGACAGTCAGGATGCAATTACTGGAGAGAGGCAACCTCAGCTGGCCGTGTCTTTCCTGGACTGGAAAACATTCTGTCCTGATGTGACCTGCTGCTCTTGGTTTCTCCTTCAGGCTGAAACTTAGGAGATGAGTCACATGGAAGAGTCTATGAGAACTGGCCACAAGCCAAGCAGACTGACCCCAGGAGCCTCTTCCTACCACGGCAGGTTGCAAGATCTCTCTGCAAGGTTCACCCTCAGTTCTAGCCACAAATGTAAGGATATTTAAATGTGGCAGAGAGGATCTTCAGAAATCCTTGTTCATGTACACAACAACATAGGGCAACAAAGATAATTAAGGGATTGGAGCATCTCCCTGATGAGGAAAGGCTGAGGGAGCTGCGACTTTAGCCTGGAGAAGAGCATGCTGAGGGGAGACCTTATGAATGCTTATAAATATCTGAAGGGTGGGTTGAAGGAGGATGGAGCTGGACTCTTCTCAGTGGTTCCCAGTTACAGGACAAGGGGCAACAGGCACAAGCTGGAATACGGGAAGTTCCATTCAATTATGAGGAAAAACTTCTTTCTGCTGAGGGTGACAGAGCCCTGGCAGAGGCTGCCCAGGGAGGGTGTGGAGTCCCCTTCTCTGGAGATTTTCAAGACCCGCCTGGATGCCGCCCTGAGTAATGTGCTCTGGGCAATCATGCTTTAGCAGGGGAGTTGGACCAGATGATCTCTAGAGGCCCCTTCCAACTCTGACAATTCCATGATTCTGTGAATACTCACTTTTGCGATTACTTTTTTCTAAAAAGATGCATCCTGCAGCTGTAGGCAACAAGCACGGTGTAAGTGCTTTGGTGTGATCTGTCTGGGGCTGCATTCGTGTCAGATCTCACAGGTCAAACACAGCACAAATTTCTTAGCTGGTTAGACAAAAGCATAACCTCACTAAAAATTATTCTTCCAACAAGAAATCATTAATTTTGGTTTCTTAATTGAAATTACAGTGTTTCCAGTGAAACACAATAATTGCACAAAATCAGTTCTGTCAAAATCCAGTTTTCATTGTAAAAATGTTATGATGAGGGGAGACTGGCCAGTATATTTCATTCCATCCTGAAGTATTTCCATGTCTCCTAATAGGAACACTACACATGATTTAGACCAGGGCAATTTCTGTATAAAAGATCAGCAAAGAAATTACAGGCTCTGAAGGACAGCAGAACGTTGCAGTTAAAAGGGTGATAAGCCAGTGACATAAGGTGCATGACGTATATTAAATATCTTTCTGTAACTAGCTGTGATAATTTGATGAAATTAGATTACCTCTCCTAATGTAGGTGTCTAAAGTTAGACATCTAAATTTAAGTTGGTCATCTTAGACTGTCTTCATAGACAAGTGGAGAAAAAGACATCTCCAGAGATGTTACCTACTTCCATTTTCCACTTAAACTAATTCAAGGAAGTTGCTATTGGACGTGCCTCCTTCCCGCCTTTGTCTGAGAAGACACCCAGAGGTGTCTACTTGGGCATTGCATGGACGAATTGTAGATACATAAAGGTGGTGGAAGAAATCCCATTCTGTGCTGGGTTTTGTTGGCTGAATCCCAGTACAAGTAGCAGCTCTGACCACCCTTGCTCTTTGCAGTAAGTCGCAAGTAGTTTCTACCTTCTCTCCTGAGCTGGATGTTTTTTTAGCGTTGTTGCATATTAAAGCACTTCTGTGCTCCAGTCCTACGTTGGCTACAGTTTCCTTTTGGAT
The DNA here is from genome assembly GCA_013400375.1 of Thinocorus orbignyianus. Taxonomy (NCBI): domain Eukaryota; kingdom Metazoa; phylum Chordata; class Aves; order Ciconiiformes; family Thinocoridae; genus Thinocorus; species Thinocorus orbignyianus. The sequence continues at coordinate 626,874 of VXBW01003791.1, forward strand.
GCTACCCAAATACTTTGTAGAGCACTTTGAATTCCTTCGGGATGAAACAGGTATGCAAATATGGAGTAACTGTGCTGTGGAGGAAGGACAGTAGAACTGACTCATCATGTTGATACTCACACGGATGTCACTGCGAATGACCCCAGCAGTTGTTNCACACAGCCACCAAAGTATTGTTAGAAAAGAGGAGTAAGAATTAACTGGTGGTGGATTTCTAAGATGGCTCAGTGAGTCAGCTGTTTGATTTCAGTGACTTTGAGCAACACAAGTTCTTTAAAGACCTCTCAAAACCCCAGTAAAGATGGGTAGTCCTTGAGGACTAGGGTAATCATCCCAAGATTCCCATCTTTAACTGTCCAAAATATTTGGTTCTTTCATTTGATCAACATTTATTTGATCTTTTCATCTGAACAACACCTATAAATGCTTAAGGAATGGGTATCAATAGGAAGGGGCCAGTCTTTTTTTAGTGGCGCCTAGTGCGAGAACAAGAGGTAACAGGCACCAAATGGAACATAGAAAGTTCCATCCCATCTAAACATGAGGAGGAACTTCTTCACTTTGAGGGTGACAGAGCACTGGAACAGGCTGCATGGAGAGGTGGTGGAATCCCTTGTCTAGAGATACTCAAAACCCACCTGGAGTAGTTCCTGTGCAATCTACTCTAAGTGGACCTGCTTTAGCAGGGAGGGTTGGACTGGATGATCTCCAGAGTTTCCTTCCAATGCCATATCATTCTGTGGTGGTGTGATTTAAAGCGTCCAGTCTTTGGTTCTCACCATGACCAATTTGTGGTCTTTATCAATGAAAATTTTAGTTCTCACATTATGCAAAGGCTCAAATAGGTTCAAAAAAATGTGATGTATACTTTAAAAATCTCAGTGGGCATATTGCAGGGCAAAACAAAATGACCTTCAAAAAAATAACTCCATGGAAAGAGTTTGCATTCCAGCACTGTCCTGTCATACTGAGGCGCAGGAAGAGAATTGCAGTGTTTATGGACTACTATGCCTTCCTTGTGCTCTGCTTAATAAGAAATGATGAAAGAGGAAAATAGAAGTAATTGTGCACTGTCTCATGCTGCAGACACAGAATGTGAAGTGAGGAAAGAATTCTGTGTTTAGAAGAAAATGAAATGTTCAGGTTAATATTTCTGCAAATTTGAGTGCGTAGTCAGGGAAACCCACCCACCCACTCTTCGGCTCTTTGGAGAACTGGTCTCACATACATTGATGCTGGCTGAGATCACTGATGTTATTAAGCAAGTCAGTCATGTTACTTCCTCGGTGATACAAATAAATAAGACAACTGGTATTAGAGAAAATGGTTTCTATAGCAACTGAAGTTGCTTAAAGATTTGCTAATTCTTTGCTGTGAGATGTCAGCAGATGTTCTGGATGGTGTGCCATCTCCCTTTTAGCCATGTTTTCCTCACACGCTCGAACGGTGGATGAGAGGGTCACCCAGTAGAAAAATGGTTTTCACAGGCATTTTTTGTATTTATTTGCATAAAATCCTTGGATATCCACAATGTTCATTTTGACTTCCAAGACTTTACAGAGAAAAAGAGACTTGGGAATCTTCATCTGTTGCTTTTCAGAGTGTTGCGCAGCATTTCAGAAGAAATTTTCATACTGGATGTCTACTTGATACTATGCCAGAATCTGCAGTGGAGAGACTTAATGTGCAGAAGCAGTCTGTGCTTCAAATACTCAGTGTAACTTGTAGTTACCAGCACACTGGCGACAATTTAAGAACATCTTTTAAAAAGAAATGCAAAATTCCCATAGACTCCGGTTGCTGTAGAGCCTGTCATACAGGGTACAGGAAAGAATTTGTCCTGTTCAGAGTCACAAAACCAATGGGATCAGTTTTCCAATCCTTCTTCTAGGGCTTCTTGACCCTTGAAGTATGGCAAGCTGGAATTTCCCTACTTAACATCTAGATGCAGCTGAATTTCAAAGTCTGTTGGTCCCCTGGAAAATCCATGGCTAAATCTCCATACCCAGGCTGAGAGCTGTGGTGCAGCTACAACAGGGATCCTGCACAGGGCTCTTTTCTTGCTCCTTTCAGCACAGTAAACCAGGCAAGAAGTTGCTGCCTTTCTGGCCAGTATGACCAGTCATGCTGGCATCTGCTTGCCTAGAGAGGGCTCACCAGACTCTGACATTGCGGAGTGGGGAATAAGTATATTTTATAAAGTAGGAGCTGTCAGATGTCACACAAAAAATATAAACCAATGCTGGAAGCTATTTTTAACCCCTCTGTGCTGTGTTCACGTTGCAGGAGAGATATGGGGAACATGTATGGTGGGACCTGGGCGTGAGATAAATTGAAGATGCCCAGAGAAGTTGTGGATGCCCCATCCCTGGAGGTGTTCAAGGCCAGGCTGGGTGGGGCTTTGAGCAACCTGCTCTAGTGGGAGGTGTCCTTGCTCATAATACGGTGTTTGGAACTAGATGATCTTTGAGGTCCCTTCCAACCCAAACCATTCCATCATTCTGTGATTAGCCAGGAAGAAAACCACCCTCCATGGCATGTACTCCCTTGCAGATGTGCCACATCCATTCTCAACATCACCAAAGGAGAAGCTGAAGAGAGCCGAATGGGCAACCAAGATGATAAAGGAATTGGAGCATCTCCCTGATGAGGAAAGGCTGAGAGAACTGGGACTCTGGAGAAGAGAAGGCTGAGGGGAGACCTTATGAATGCTAATAAGCATCGGAAGGGTGGGTTGAAGGAGGATGGAGCTGGAGTCTTTTCAGTGGTTCCCAGTGATAAGACAAGGGGCAACAGGCACAAGCTGGAACATAGGAAGCTCCATTCAAATATGAGGGAAAAACTTCTTTCTGGTGTCATGACACCTCATTGCAGGTGCCATAGAAAACTTTCCACAACTTCTGTGTCCCTGATTCAACAAAGGCTCTGAGCACTTAATTTGTCATTGCAATTTTTGCAAATATTAATATTATTTTGCAAATATTAACTTAGTAGGATAGCGGGAATCTTAACTGGAGTGAGGCATTGAGTTGAGTCTGAGAGTCACACACAGCTTTGAAGTCACTGTGGTTCTTTTCTGAAAGCAGTCACAGAGACCATGAAGCAAGTGTACAAGCCAGCCCTTCTCCCTTTTTGAGACCAGAGAGTTCATGAAGGGAGAGTTTCTCATGACAGACAAATGAAGGAGCACAATGTACGAGCTCATCATTGTCTCCTTGCTGACAGACATACTTGAAATGGAAAATAATCACAATAATAAAAAATTGGTGGCCCTCCCAGGAAAGCCTGACTCCCTTCACTTTGAGTACCATGAAAAGAGCTTTTCATGGCAGAAGCCACGGTTCTCAGGCAGATGTTTTATCCAGTATCAATTTCCAGCTTATAGCAGGGCGTCCCTTACCTCAGATTTCAGTGGCAAAGGGGCAAAGTCTGAATGGGAGGTGTGTAAGGGGATGCTGCCTCTGCACTGCCTGCAGTCCCAGGGAGGTTCAGCTCTCTAAAACAGGGCAGCTATTTAGAGCCCTCTCACCTGCCTGCAGCCCAGAGGTTGCTAATAGTTGTATTTATCATTCCCTGAGCTTCTCCTGCTGCCCCATCACATTTATTGAGGGACTTGGGTCTTTTTAGTTTGGAGAAGACTGAGGGGGGGATCTGATCAACACCTATAAATACTTACAGGATGGGTGACAAGAGGATGGGGTCAGTCTTTTTTCAGCGGTGCCCAATGAGAGGGCAAGAGGAAATGAGCACAAACTCGTACATAAGAAGTTCCATCTAAACACCAGGAGGAACTTTGAGGGAGATAGATACCTGGAAGAAGCTGCCCAGAGAGGTGGTTGAGTCTCCATCTCTGGAAACATTCAAAACCCTCCTGGACGCATTCCTGTGCAACCTGCTCTAGGAGGACCTGCTTTGGCAGAGGGGTTGGACTAGATGATTTCCAGAGCTCCCTTCCAACCCCATATCATTCTGTGATTCTGTGAGAGATAAGAGCACTTCTGGCCCTTTTAGATTTTATTAGCAAAGCTTTAGTGCAGCCTAGAGTCATATAAAGTGCTGAAAGTCTATCAATATGGAGTCTAAATATTACCCAGTTTTAGAAATTGCACACTTGTGCTGATATTACTGCATAATTATGGAAAGTCTACAATTATTTCTTACCTTTTTACTCTATGGGTCACAAGCTGTCATTGTGGGCTGTTTTCCTGCAAAGCGACTCATTGGAGAGAAGAAACACATTTCCAAAGCACAAAAATGTGGCTGTGAAATCACACTATGAAGCACTCAGGTCTCTATGACTCTACAGGCAGTTTTTTTTCTCATCTCTCAGTCACCTGCAGTTGAAGTGGGCACTCGGTGGTGTCCCTTTAACCGATATTCCCTTTGCAGACAGATTTGCTTTATTGCAACATGGCCAAGGCAGTATCCATTGTGAAAGACCATCTCCTTCACTTTGAGAAGCTCATCAGTAAATGCACCACTGAAAAATTGTGAAACCAACCATCCAAAGATGCATATAGATACAGTTGTAGATATAGCTAGAGATCTTAGAATCATAGAATGGTTAGACTTGTAAGGAACCTTTAAAGGTCATCTAGTTCCAACCCCCTGCCATGGGCAGGGACACCTCCCACCAGACCAGCTTGCTCAAAGCCCCATCCCCATCCACACTTCCAGGAATTGGGCATCCACAGATTCTCTGGGCAACCTGTCCCAGTGTCTCACCGTCCTCACAGGAAAGAATTTATTTCTGGTATCTAATCTAAATCTCCCGTCTTTCAGTTTGAAGCCATTACCCCTCGTCCTATCACTACATTCCCTGATAGAGTCCTTCCCCATCCCTTGTGCAGGCATCCTTCAGGTACTGGAAGGCTGCTCTAAGGTTTCCCCAGACCCTTCTCTTCTCCAGGCTGAACAGCCCCAGCTCTCTCAGCCTGTCCTCATAGGAGAGGTGCTCCATCCCTCTAATCATCTTGGTGGCCCTCTGCTGGGCCCGTTCCAACAGATCCATGTCCTGCCTATGTTGAGGACTCCAGAGCTGGACACAACACTCCAGGTATATAGGTATACATATTAAGAAGTCCATTGTGCCTCTTGAATAGACAGGTGATTAATACAGTTTATTCTTAGGGACTTCCACATTTCCAAGTTTATAGACCTTGGGAAGGTTATGATCCTGTTGGCTGTTCCTGCGATACATTTCTCTTATGATACTTTTCTCTCTGCACTAAAGATTGTAGCTGCGTTGTCCTGGTAAAAGATGTTTTTATCATCCTACACTGTGCAAATATTTGAATCCCTTTTTAATTACCCTTTATCTTGCAGGTACGGCATGAATTGTCTGATCCAGTTTGAAGATTTTGGCAATGCTAATGCTTTTCGTCTCCTCAGTAAATACCGCAACAGATACTGCACGTTCAATGATGATATTCAGGGTAAGTACTGTTAGTGAAATGCAAATGTGACCTTATAGGGAAAGGTGGTTAAGGTCACAATACTCAGATGTGCAATAAATTTTAGAGTTTACACATACGCATTTAAAAATATAAACAAAAGCACAGCAATCTTAAGTGGAAAAGTGAGTTTCCATTGTTTTTAGTAATTTAGCTGTTCACTGCAGCAATGTTGTTCAAGGGAGAAAATGGATCACGTGCTTTAGATTATTAAGGTCATTTTGAGGGTTCCATTAATTCTGTATCATTTATCTAAAACAATGCTGACATTTCAACAGTTGTGCAAGGCTTTTGGTTTCCATGAGCCAGGTCATTAGCTTACCCTGGCATTGTCCCTCTATTGTTATCCTCCTCATTACGCACACAAATGGAAAGGTAAACCAGCTTCTTTCATCTCCATGGACAGTAACTCCTGGGTAGCCTGGGAGCAGACGTGGTCTCCTCTTGAGTGGTTGACATAACTCTTCCAGCACCAAACAGAAGTGACAGCAGCAAAGCCAAGGCTATAACCAGCGCATCTCCCAGGCCCTGTGAGCCTCAGCAATCAGCAGAACTGCTCCAATGTGCAGAGGAATACAAACTACTTGTTGCTGGCATCCTGGTCTGGTGCTGACTTTGCTTTAAAGCATTGGAGAGGGCTCTTTGCCCATCTGACGGGGACAGGGTCTTCCCAAGTGTTTACACGTAACCAGTTCTTCTCCCGTGAGTCCCTTCATCTTCTCTTCTTTTGTCTAGATCTGCTCACAACATGCAGAAACTTCCAAGATGTGTTGGTTTAATTATTTGCAGTCAGTTGGGCTTATCCTCACTTGTACTTGAAAGAGAATGAAGGAAATGCCAGTGTCATTTTTCACACAGTGGTGACTCTTTTGTGAGCAGACCTTCCAACACTATTTCTGCATCTGCTACCCATCTAGCAATATTTGACAGTGTGTGTTAACAGTTTGTTCCTATCTGTCATGGCACAAGAGGGAATAAGACCCTGGCTGGTGGGAATATGTTTGGTGGGAAAGGATGCACGGTCCTTCAAAGACACTTTCATGAGATTTAGAAGCAGAGGAAATGAAGGCATTTCATAGAAGGTGAGGTAGGTTCTTCTGTACAAGAAGACTCATTAGGGGTTCTTACCACCCACAAAAGCTTTCAGTGGAGAGAGGAGCACAGAAAAAGGAGACAGGTTTTTAATGGAAGTCTTGAATGGAGGAATCAAGAACTCAAGCTTTGCTGGAGATGATACAAATGAAGCCCATAAGCATCTGAGGATGTAGAGATTTATTTTGGAGCAACCTGCTCTAGGGAGAGGTGTCCCTGCACATGGCAGGGGGGTTGGAACTTGATGATCTTTAAGGTCCCTTCCAACTCTAACCATTCTATGATTCTATGATTAGTTGTTTTTTATGCAAGTGGAAGGGGACTCAGCAGCTGAAAGGAAAAGAGGCCAGGTGATGTGGCAGATCTGTGTGCCTGGAAATAGGTTTCCTTGAGGGAACTAGAGTGAATTAGGAAGGTTTCCAGGTGAATTGCAACAGTTTATTAGATAGACAGAGAGAAGAGAAAGAGGATATTAAAGTAAAACTGAAGATTCTGAGTGAGAAGCAGAAGATTATTTTGTAGTGTCTTTTTGGCCATAGATCATAACTAAATGCCTCAGACAGCTCCTGGAAATTACTCCTTTGGAGGGCAAGTCACATCTAGGAGAATGTTGTAAAACAGCTTTGTAATAAAATGGACCTTGTCTGCTTCTTCGCAGTTCGATGTCTGCCACGGTGTTCGAGAGATGTCGTGTCCCCTGAAAATCCCCCAGACTCCCACCTTTTAAAACAATAGGATTTTGCCTCATACTAAGTTCCCTTAGATTCCCAAATAAAGCATTTAGCTGGCGCTGGTTTTGTGGTAGTAGATAAGGAAAGAAATCCTGCTGATCTTTTGCACAGACAAGTGATTACCAGAGAAGCAAGCCACCGTCTCAGACTTTTTTATGTAGCTGTCAGAAAGAAAAAGAGATTCTAAGCCAGGGTGGAAGTCAGGAATGAGTTCTGGGGACCTTTGGGAAGCTGATGTAATTTGGATCTGCTCAGTTAACTCTTGAAGTCATGTCGGAGACTATTGGAGTTGTAACTGGGATGAGTAACCTGATTTACCCTCCCTAATATTCCCCTCTGTACCCCCAGATATGAGAAAGATAGGAAGTGCTATTTTCACACTTACACCTTCCTGTTATTTGGTTTTGCCTCATGCTTTCACTTTTCTAACATGCTGCTGTCTCATGGCTTGCCTACTTAAAAAAAAATAAAAATAGTGGGAGTGTTCAAAGCAAATTATGTTTTAAATGATTAACGAAAACTCATTTTACTCAAGTCAGGCAGGAACAGACCTCCCAAAGCCTGGATTATCCATCTTATTAAAAGCCAGCATTGTTTTTTGGGACTCGTCATGAAGTGTAGTGACAGAACAAGGAGTAACGGTTTTAAATTGAAAGAGGGGAGATCTAGATTAGATACTAGAAATAAGTTCTTTCCTATGAGAGTGGTGAGACACTGGAACAGGTTGCCCAGAGAAGCTGTGGATCCCCCATCCCTGGAAGTGTTCAAGGCCAGGCTGGATGGGGCTTTGAGCAACCTGGTGTGGTGGGAGGTGTCCCTGCCCATGGCAGGGGGGTTGGAAGTCAGTGGTCTTTAAGGTCCCTTCCATCTCTAACCATTCTGTGATTCTGTGATACTCCAGCAATGCTTTGAAGTATGCTGGTGGTCAGGATACTAATATAGGGCAATAGCTCCTTTCACTCAAGGATCTCCAAATATTTTACAGATGTGTGTGGAGAAGTGCGAAGTCGAACTTCCCATCCTATGATTCTATGAGACTGTGATACTGATTTAAAAACACATCTTAGGCACAAACAGTGCAGGTGAGATCAGGCCTGAGCTATGCTCATTTACAGACATTGGCCACTGGTTAGTGGGACTCTGGATGCAACGTGCCTACACACACACATGCACAGGCGAGGTGTGGGAAGAAAGTAAAAATTGCTTCACTTAACCTCCCACAGGCCTCCCTCTTGATGCCCCAGTGCCTGCACAAACAAAAAGCAGTTTTAAACATTAACATCGACTTAGGGGTTTTTTCTTTTCTTTTTTTTTTTTTATTTTGTCACACAAATTACGGCGTTGCCAAATCCATCCTAACCCCACGGAATTAAAATGACTCAGTCCCCTTCCAGTTCGAGCCAGCCTGCTGATGCTGAGTGGGATGCCTGCCAGGTACCACAAACTGGGACAGGGCGGTTGCTCTTACTCTGGAAACCATTAGCCTGGGAGCTGGCAGGAGCTGGCTCCCAGTGCCCGCGTGTGGGAGCTCCCCATTGAGGCAGTGCTTCTCCTTCCAGTGCTTCTCCTTCCACTGTGGGGGTGATGACATCAGTCCTTTCCCAGCTCCGTCTGGGTTCATGCAAGGGGCAACAGCTTCCATTTCAGCTCTACGGGAGAAAATTGATTGCCACTTCTTCCTTTTTCCCAGTTAAGTACCAGGGCGAGTGGTGAAGCACATAAGAAAGTGGAGGGACATGAGAATGCTTTGGATCCCGTTCTTTCTCTTCCTGCTGTAACTTTGCTCCACTTAATTGTGTAGAAACAGAAAGTAGACAACCAAGAAGTCTTACAAAGATGTCAGGTCTTGTGAATACCTGAGTCAAGCACCTCTGGCTTCATACTTCATACAAGAAAATACATAAAATTGCTGAAGAGGTTAGTTTGGAAGAGAAACCTGGATGTCACCGAGTCCAGCCCCTCACCTGACTGTAATGCCAATGGCCGTGTACCTCAGCATTGTTAGATTCATCTCATGAGGTTTCATGGAGTTTTTCTGTTCAATAATCCCTGCTGAATAGGCAGGAGTGCCTAGAAACCCTGTAAATTTGGACACCTGAGGTTCTCAGCTTGGTGCTAGAACTCCATGTGCATGTGACTCAGTGTCTTTGTGGTAAAAAGCCTGTCTAATCCCAACACGGCCTTCAAAGATGAGCACCAAGTAACCAGAGAATCAGCAGGAGTTTGTGCCTGGGCTTATACAAGTGGGATCAGACACATCATCCTGTGAATAGAGTCAGTTGACTTGGGTCGCTGAGCTGAACAGAGACCCTTCAGTATCATGGTTCACCTGTCTGATCAGACATAACATAAATGTTCTTCACTATGCGAGTGGTTGAACACTGGGACAAGTTGTGCAGAGAAACTTTGGGACTTTTATCCTTCAAGAAAGCCCTAAGCAACCTAATCCAATTTTGAAGCTAACCCTCCTTTAAGCAGATACTCAACTAGATGACCTCCAGGCATCTCTTCCAACCTTATTTTTCTATGAAAAATTAATTCTTCTGGTCTAGAGACCTTATTGCTCTCTACAGCTACCTGAAAGGAGGGTGTAGAGAGGTGGGGGTCAGTCTGTTCTCCCAAGTCACAGACAATAGGACAAGAGGAAACAAAAGGGGAGTTTTAGATTGGATATTAGGAAAAATTTCTTCACTGAAAGGTTATCGATCATTGGACCAGGCTGCCTGGGGACGTGGTTGAGTCACTGTCCCTGGAGGTGTTTAAAAGTCACATAGATGTGGTGCTGAGGGACATGGTTTAGTGGTGGTTTTGTCAGTAGTAGGTTAACAGTTGGACTTGATGATCTCAAAGGTCTCCTTCAAACAAAATGATTTTATGATTCTATGTTTCTGAAAGCCTTTCACATATATAGGCAGGACAGAGACAATAGTGCACAGAAGCATAAAGCCTACTGTCTCCTGGTTCTGTGCATCTTTAACAGTCCTTTTTTCAATCGAGACCTGATGCAAGTGCAACATTGATAACTTCTTAGAGAACCACCAACCTGAGTGTTTCAGTTGTATCCATATCCAGTGTGAGACACTGTGAACAGAAAGGATTTCTAAAAAAGGCTGAACACCTACACTGTGCAAATGAGACTTCTTTAAAGCACTTCAGAGTGGGAAATCCCAAATCACTAACCACTTTAAAAACACTCAGCCCTTTATATTTTCATAGTCCCTCCACGGCTAAATTAGTCCACAGGCAGCACACAGGGGTCATCACTTTTGCAGAACCTTTCTGGGTCTTTTCTCACTCTTTCGAGCTGTGATTCCCCTTTGTTGCTGGATGTGTGACGGCTGATGAGCCTCAAAATAGGTCTTGACCCACCAACCACCTTTTCTCATTATCCTAGCAGATAACCTTTCCATAACCTTTCCAGGACACTTCAGGAAACCATCTCAGCCTGGAGGAACACTGCTCCCAGACCTCAGCTGAGACTGGGAACAGGCTGACTTCAGCGCTGCGAATCCAAGCGGCTCGAAACGCTTGGGCACGTTAAAAATCAATCATGTGCAAACGTGGCCTAATTTGCAGGCACGTTTCCATGTGCTGCCTGAAGCAGGCGAAGCTAGTTTTTGGCTCAGCATTAACTAATTTCAGCAGATTAAAATGGTACAGTATCTTGCTTTGTTGTTTCAGCTGGCGTGGAAAACGCATCGGTAATTATCACAGGAAACTAAGGAGGGGGGGAAGCACAATAGGAAGGGAGTGCTGGACGATACCCTGCTGCAGAACAAAGCAGGCAATGTCCTGCCAGGCAGCTCCTGAGCAGCACACTTTCCCTGTGGGGACAGATCTGTAGATGAGGGGGTTCACCATTACCAGGCCCGTTTGGACCTGCTGTGCCCTGCAGCAGAAAAGGCTTCTGCATCTTCTCTGGATGCTGCTACAGTTACTGTTTAAGGGCCAGCTCCTGGACTTGAGTCTGAACCACGCATTGACTGTTAAACAAGCCAGGTCAGAAGAGTCTGGACTCCTGGGTGTAAAAGGGCCGCAGAGTCCTGGTCTTAGTGGTGCAGGTCCTTAAAGGTCTAGCCTGTATATTCTGTCATTAGAATCATAGAATGGTTACAGTTGGAAGGGACCTTAAAGATCACCCAGTTCCAACCCCCCTGCCATGGGCAAGGACACCTCCCACTAAACCAGGTTGCTCAAAGCCCCATCCAGCCTGGCCTTGAACACTTCCAGGGATGGGGCAACCACAACTTCTCTGGGCAACCTGTTCCAGTGCCTCACCGCCCTCACAGGAAAGAATTCCTTCCTTCCTTCCATCACTGTGGGGACTGTAACATTTGGTCCTCTTTCCTCCCCTGCTTTTCTTGTTTGCTGTTTCTCTCATTCACTGGCCACCATTGCATACTCCTGCATCACAGTAAAGAACAGCCTGTGTCACCTCCGTGTTGAGCTGGCCCTGATCTTTTAAGTCCAGGCTAAGGAGGCAAGTTGAACAGAAGAACAGGGCTGTGCTCTGACCTGGTTTAGCTTGTTGGTATAAAACAGCACCCACAGGGTCTCCTCTGCTGCGATGAGGATTAGGGATCAGGATGGTTTCTCGTGAAGTGCTTGCATCTGCCTGGTACCTTCTGCCTTGGTGGATGAGGGAGTTCAGTCTTCACATTGTCACAGCCTGTGCTGGTTGTCACTCTGTGCAGGCAGGGACAAGGACAATGCTACAGGCCACCACTGTGGTGTATTTTATAGTCCAAGCAATTCACAGTGCAGGGATTGAAAACAGGCACCACAAGATGACCTACATTGGACATCTACTTCAAGGTGAGCTCTGCATCTCCATTGTCAGGCAGCTCTTCACCGTACCACCACCACCGTCTTTAAATCTGTTAGTGGAGAAAGTGAGTTCCTCCCCTGAGCATCGATGCTTTTCATTTTACTGCTGTTCTCTTGGGCTTGCTCCACACCATAGGTGGAGCACCAAAGGTTTATTTTCTTAATGTCTTACAGAGACCCTTTGGGAGAAGGATAACAATAGCATGCAGCTGTGGAGGTGAAGACCTTGAGCTGCAAATGCTTCGGCAGCTTTTTGCCTCAGCTTCGTTGTGTTTGACTTATGATTATGGATTTGGAGTGGATCTGGACAGTCTCTGCTCTGCTTTCCAGTAACGGGCGGAACTGCTGCAGGCAGTTAATGTGAACCAGGATTTGGAAAAGCCCTGTGCTTCCTCTGCATCCGTAAATTCAGATGTATTTTCTTGGCTGCCCTTTGCTGGAGCTGTTAAACTGGTGTTTGCCGTTCCCCAGGCCCCCATCTTGGCGTGGTTTTGATGGGGTGAAGCATAAGCAGGCAGGACATGGGTAAAAAAGAAAAGCTCAGGCTGAATTTGGCCATCTCTTCTACCGGTGTGCTGTAGAGAAGGGGGAATCTCCCACACGAGTATTGTGTGAAGAAATAGGCAGCGTGGCTGCCTGCTGCCATCACTGCTGCTGCCAGAAGGGTTTGGCGTGGAGGTGATGCTCTGCTCTGCTCAACCGATGCCCTCAGCCAGGTGGCAGGGCAGTGCCAGCCCTCAGCATGGGACACTCCTACCCCAAGCATCATCAGGGTCTCTGCTGTCCCCCGTGTCCCCTGCTTTAGCTACTGGGTGCTGTGACTGTGCTGTGACACGGGACAGCCTTTTCTTCCCCGCTGGGCAGTGCCATCCCTGTTGCAGTCATGCCAGCACTGCCCGAAACTCCACCTGTGAAGCTGTTTGTCCCTCTGTCCTCTCTCCCCGCTCTGAAGGAAGGGTGAGGTTCCCAGCCATGGGTGTCTCTGGGCTGCAGCCTTTTCTATCTGTGCAGTTTCTTGAAGCTGTGGTTCTTCCCCTGGTTCTGCTCCAGTGTAGCTCCACTGACATCTATTGAGGCTCCTTCTGCCTTACACAAGTCCAAGTCAAAAATTCCCTCAGAGGGGGTTCCCTTAATGTTTTACAGTATTCTGAATGTGCCTGATTGTCAGAGATTAATTCCTAGATGGATGACCTTAGTGTACCTTAGTTTTAACTGCCTTTTTTCTTTGCTGGTCCTGTTCCTCTGGATGTCCCAGAGAGGCTCCTGAGGTCTGCTTGCTATTTTGTGAAATTATGTTGATTATTCACATTGAGTCTGGGAGGGATGGGTTGATTTGTGAGCATTTTCCTTTCTTCTCTTTGTGCCTCTCCATATCTCACCTCAGATACAGACCAGCCAAGCTGGCTCTTGCTCATTATTTAAGGAAGTAGTTATCTGCCATAGCAGCATTCAATCTCTTTGGAAAACAGATAGACCAATGTGTTGAAGGGTAGCTGATTTTTTTCTTGCCACAGCCTCACGGTGAGGGTTCCTGCACCCCCATCTCATTTTGTGGTGTTTTTGGAATTGAAGCACAATGATTAGCCAATTCCTTACACGAACCAGCTGTGAACTCTCCTCCATAGAGATGCTCTATTGTTCCATGCTCAGAAATTGTAATTATCAAAGAAAAACATTGAGCCAAGGCCAAGGTACAGTAACTTCGTTACTTGAATAATGGGGCTGAGATGCAGTTTGGGAGAGGTGGAGGGATTGGAAACACATTGGAGGGAGAGGAGGAGGGTCAGGAATGGCAGAGTCCTGCTGTTAGTCAGAGCTGCAGTGCAAGTGCAGGGGGATGAGTAACGGCACACCCAGTCCCACGGGTCTCTGCTGCTCTGCAGCCTGCATCCCTCTGCCCTCTCTCTCCATACACCCCGCAGCCCAAATTCCTCCTCGTAACATCTTTAAAAAGACCTCGGGTCCCTCTGCTGAATGTCCCACGAGCATTTTCCATTTAAATGGGTTTGCAGAGACCAGCATTTGTCCCGTCAGACTTCTTGACAGTCACAGGGTATAAAGCAATTTCGCCTGGGTCAGGACCAAGAGAAACAAGATATTTCTCCAGTTACATTTCTTCCTGTTAAATACTTTCCAGGCATCTATTGCTGCTAATGCTGTGACCTGACACACTCTAATTGTTCCACTTTGGGATTTTTTCCTCTGATCACTTCCCCACTCCCACCCACACGGGGACTGGGGGATTTCTGTGCAAATCTGGCCTGGGAGATTGCGTGTGAGCATGCGTGTGTGCAGAGGTGTTCCTCTTCTGCATCTCACAAGCTTGACATCACTGGCAACCCTGGAAGTGTTCAAGGCCAGGCTGGATGGGGGGCTTTGAGCAACCTGCTCTGGTGGGAGGTGTCCCTGCCCATGGCAGGGGGGTTGGAACTCTATGATCTTGAACGTCCCTTCCAACTCTAACCATTCTATGATAACAGAGGGACCCTGGTCTCTCCCCACTTCTTTACAGTTCACACTGCCAGGGCAGGATCCCTTCCTCCAGACCTTAGATGTCTGCATCTAAGTAGAAGTGTGTACATGTGTTCCAGTTATAGAATCATAGAATGGTTAGAGTTGGAAGGGACCTTAAAGATCATCAAAAAACTCTGGTGCACTTATATTTTTAGGGTGCATTTCATGTTCAGGTGTGTGTTTTAGCGTGAGCAGGATCACACATGTTTGTTCAGAGGAGTTTGTTAGCATCTGCAGAGCAGCAAGGCAAGCAGTCCCGCTGATTATAGTCTTACCAAAATACAGAGAATGAGCACAGGTTGGCTATATGGCACCTATGAAAGAAGAGAAATCTAAAACCTAGGCAATCATCTGGTGATCCCTTAAATTCCTTGCATGTTCATTATCTTCCTCTGTAATTTTTCTGGCATGGCATTTTGCCAGGTAAATACCTGACTCTCAACACAGCTTAAAAAAGTAGGGATTTAGTGCAGGAGAAGCAAGAGGAAATCCTTCCTATACATCCTTCAGTTGTCTGAGCTGACACGTTAATACTGAAGCAGCGGAGCACTCAGGGGCTGGTTCCTTACCCATGGACTCCCTTTTGAACTCAGAGGGGCTGGGTCTGGAAGCAAAGTGATCCAAACTGTTTTCTGAGCTGGTGAAGGGAATTCAACCTTAGAGCCAAAGGAAATGTCTCAAGTGATTTGTAGCAAGCAAGAAGCTTACGAAGCCACCAACCATTAGTCTATTACATTTTTTCTTCAAGACACAGATGCCTGTGATATTCTCCCGAGTACAAAATGATGCTGTTGCCATTCTCTACTGATGTACCTGTGCATGGGCACCACAGCACTAACGTTTGCCACTGCCACCCCTGCTATACTAGTCACTCTTAAGTGGCACTGATTATTAATTTTTGAAGGACTAAACTCATCTGAGTTATAAAAGCAAAATGTTGGCGAGCTGATGGTACTGATCAACATTTCTGGTCTGGCCAGTAAAGATTTTCTTTGTCAGAGTAGCTCATACAGGTTCCCTAAGCAAAACGGAAGTGACTTCTCTGCCAGAGTAACTGTGCTGCCACTAGGATTTCTGCTTGCATGGAAATAGCAAATGAGTAAATCATTCCCCTGTGCCATGATATACCAGTAGATTTCTAGTTTAGCTGTGCTTTTATGCAGTAAGGAAAAGGAGCAGGTAAAACTGCATTTATTTTCTCTGTCCTTGACAGATGAGGCAGCACCATCTGCTGGTTTCACTGCTCACAGTCATGCTTTGCTCATGAACTGCTCTCCTTTCCCAGCCAGAATATTCACTGATGCTGAGCAGCACCCCGGAACCTAAGGACACTGCAGGGGGTCTCACTGAAGCACTGGCTGATTGAAACCCTGAGGCACTGGCTGATTAAATGGGCAGGAAAATAAAAGATGCTGGGAAATAGGTGAAATCAGGTTTATTAGCCTAAAAGGGTTCGTTGTCTGCCCCACCCATAAGCACCCACAGAAGATTTGTTACCTGTGGACTCACTGGTTTCTCACAAAGCTTCTGAAGATGAGAATGGAGAGACCAGCATTAAAGCATCAGGGTAGAACACCTTCAAACCGATATCCTTCAAAATGCTGAGGAAGAAAACTAGTGGACTCAATGATCCTTATGGACACCTTCCAACTTCAGATATTCTTTGATAAGAATATCTCTGCCTCTTTCATTCCTAGCTCACCTTTAACACTTGTATCCAGCTTGCCCAGGTGACCTGAGATTGCACCAGTGCCTGAATCCTCATTAGTCTATGCCTTAGTTAATTTCTTCCCACCATGTTTCTTCTCCTGGGGTTGGATATTAAATGAACACTGTATGTGATTGATGTGGGATGATGTGGGTTTATTCAGCCTAGACACCATCCTTGATGGATGGAAAACTGTACATATTGTGATGGCTGTAACAGCAGGACTCAGCTCTCTATATATTGGATTCTTTCTCACTAATCTGGGACCAACTCATGTTCTCAATGACTCCTTAGTGCTCAGCAGTGAGGCGTGATGGCTCTGAGTCGGGATATCAAACTATCAGGGAAGTAAAAAAAATGTGGTGCTGGACTGTGAAGGCAGATGAGGACAAGAGCAGTAATTCCATGAGCACAGAGGATTTTGTGACAAGGGTGCCCAAGTTCAGACCACCGCTCTACTATAGATGTCTTATGTCACCTTAGACAAGTCACACAGCATCTTAAGCCCTTGGGAGCTGGGTATTAACTTCTCACATTCTAGGATTTGATGTCCGTTTGACTCTATATAGCAGGAAATCGTTGTTCTTCTGCTTGCAGGTATCTTCTGAGGATTAATATTTCAAGGTAGGAATAGCACTCTGATCCTTTAGTGACATGATCTAAGAGAATGGTTCCTACCCCAAGGTTTCTAACACCATATCAGTAGCATAGACAATCCATTTGCCGAGATGACCATCTTACAGTGTTTCTCTCTTTTCAGGCACTGCGTCTGTGGCAGTCGCTGGCATCTTTGCAGCCTTAAGGATCACAAAGAACAAGCTCTCTGACCATAAGTTTGTTTTCCAGGGAGCTGGAGAGGTAGGAATGTTCTTGAGATTGCTCCTAAATATGATCTAAATTCAAATTTAGGGAGAGAAAAGTTGACCATGAAACTTCCTACATGAAAAAAAAAGCACAAAAGCAGGATCTTTATCTCTGGGCCGGAGTGGACCCCACAGGTGGATCATGCTGCTGCCTACAAGTTGCCAACAGTCTTTCAGTTACCTCTTGGCCCATGAGTCCTGGGCAGACTTCCTGGATGCTACATGAGGCTGCCCATGTGTCAGTGGAGCTTTAAGTTCCTTGAGGGAAGTCCTTTACACACAGCATGTCCAGGGCTGCTTCCTCAGGCAGGAGGGGAAGAGGAGGACTTGCCTCTCAGCAGTACTTCAGATACAGCAATCTCACTTTGCTTTGAGTTCCTCTGTACTGGCATCATCACCAGCATTTGTTCAGTCCCTGCCCCTCTTCCCCCCCTGCAGCAGGTGGTTTAAATGATGGAGACAGCCTTGACCAGTCAAGGTGCCACCTCTGCTGCTCCAGTCTCACAAGCCACCCACTCTGCTAAATAACTGGAGTTTGGTTTTGTTTTATTTTATTTATGACAGCATCTACAATGCTAAAATCAGTCCCATGCCATGACACTACACAACCATGGACCAGAAAGCCTCCCTGCTTTGTGCAGTGCTGGAGCATGACCCAACATACCTCTCAATTTAAAATATTCCTCCCCTCTAAAGGTGACAATACTCCAATGAAGTGTTTGTATACTGTGTTCCAGGCTGCACTGGGCATAGCTCACCTCATTGTCATGGCCATGGAAAAAGAAGGAATTTCACGGGAGGATGCCATCAAAAAAATATGGATGGTGGACTCCAAGGGACTGATTGTGAAGGTAAATACGACTCCAGAGCTGAGCTCCACTCCCCCTCCACCTCCTGTGAGAGAGGCCAGAGCAGGCAGATGCCTTGGAGCTCTGCTTGGACTAAGGGTTTCAGTTTTACTGGTGTCAGCAGAGCTTTTCCTGCTTTCAAGGGACACCAGTGTACCCGCTGCACTGGCTGCCCTCAAGGTAGCACTCTGGGCTGGGCCTCTGAAGTGGTAGGACACTGCTGGCCATGGTCTCAAGCTGTGCTGGAAGTCTTTTGTGTCATATGGGGTATTCCAGCAGCAACACTGCTTGGTGATCCAGCCTGGTGCACATATACTCTCCACTCCCTGGGTCCTCAGGACGTCTGCCCTTCTTCCTCCTCAGACCTGAGGAGACTAGTGCTACAAGTTACTATGTTACATCTCCACCTTTTGCTGTTAGATCAAAGTTTGACTCCTCTTTTTTCCTCACAGGGCAGGAGCCACCTGAACCATGAGAAAGAAGTGTTTGCCCAGGACCACCCCAGTGTGAACACACTGGAAGAAGTTGTGCAGAAAGTGAAGCCTACAGCAATTATAGGTGGGAGTTCCCTTAGCATGACCTTTTCATGTCAATTCAGTCCTTAGGAGAGTTTGTCTTTCTTCCAGGGCCTCATTTTGTCCTTTCCATCAAAACAAAATGAGCTTTTTTAACCTCCATTTTGTCAGTTGAGTTCTCCCCATCCTTTCCCCTTTGACTGTGGGGCACAAGCTGCAGGAGGTGTTGTGGGAGGTGCTGCGGGAGGCAGGGCCTGGGGCTTTCAGCAGCAAACATGTCCCTGGCAGCTTGGGCAGGGTGAAGATGACAACAGGTAGCTTGGGCACGTCTTTGTGAGGAGAAGTGCTGAGTCTTTGCAGAGCAAAGTGCCACAACCAGACTGGCCACAGCACTGATCCCCAATTTGCCCAGAGCAGCAGAGGGCTTTGAGACAGGCTTTTAATTTCGACATAATATGAAAATGTAATATTCCCATCTGCGTCCCCAGAGATGGAGCTTGTTCCCTCTCACAGTTCAGTTACAATCCCATGCAACTACAGACCCAGGGAGGAGTGTCTGGAGAGCTGCCTGTTGGAAAAGGACCTGGAGGTGTTGGTCAGCTGTTGGCTGAACATGAGCCAGCAGTGTGCCCACAGGGCCATGAAGGCCAGCAACATCCTGGCCTGTATCAGGAACAATGTGGCCCCAGCAGAACAAGGGAAATGATTGTCCCCCTGTGCTGGGCACTGGTGAGACCCCATCTCGAGCACTGTGGTCAGTTTTGGGCCCTTATCCAAAAAAGTGACATTGAGGTGCTGGAGCGAGTCCTGAGAAGGGCAACAGAGATGGTGAAGGGTCTGGAGCACAAGTCTTATGAGGAGCCACTGAGGGAGCTGGGATTGTTCAGCCTGGAGAAAAGGAGGCTGAGGGGAGACCTTCTCACTCCCTACAACTCCCTGAAAGGAAGTTGTGAGGTGGGGTTCAGTCACTTCTCCCAAGTAACAAACGATAGGACAAGAGGAAACAGTTGCACCAGGGGAGGTTGAGGATGGATACTAGGAAAAGTTTCTTCACGGAAAGGGT
Organism: Thinocorus orbignyianus; assembly: GCA_013400375.1. Lineage (NCBI taxonomy): Eukaryota > Metazoa > Chordata > Aves > Ciconiiformes > Thinocoridae > Thinocorus > Thinocorus orbignyianus. Next base: position 646,488 of record VXBW01003791.1, read on the forward strand.
TATCAAACACTGGAATAGCCTGCCCAGGGAACTGGTGGAGTCACCATCCCTGGAGGTATGTAAAAGATGTGTAGATGTGGAGCTGAGGGACATGGTTTAGTGGTGGACTTGGCAGTGTTAGGTTGATGATTGGACTCAATGATCTGAAAGGTCCTTTCCAACCTAGACAATTCTATGATTTTGATTCATTTACAACAGGCATTCAGGAGGGATCAGCCCAGTGCACTGAAGTCAGACAGTTGTAAAGCACCATCTCACTCAGCTGTTGTTGTTTTAGGTGTCGCAGCAGTTGCAGGAGCTTTCACTGAGAAGATTTTGAAGGACATGGCAACCTTCAATGAGAGGCCCATTGTGTTTGCCCTGAGCAACCCCACGAGCAAAGCAGAGTGCACAGCGGAGCAGTGCTACCGCCTCACCGAGGTACTGGAGCCCAGCGCAGGGGAGCTGGGTACTCCGGGTACCCTGTGGCCATGGCTGTGGCAAGGAAACCACAGTGATGCACGGTGGACAGACAAGTGACAGTGGGCATAAAAACAAAAGATGTTCAAGATGGTCATAAAGAAAATATTTGCATGCTGGCAGGAGAGTCAGGAGGTGGAACAGGGGCCCAGACTGCTCGTACAGTCTCTGTCCTTGAAGGTTTTCAAGAACAGACTGGATAATACCCTGAGGAACTTGGTCTGATTTCATAGCCGGCCTTGTTGTGAGCAAGAGTTTGGGTCCCTACCAGCCTGAATTACTTTGTGATCCTCTAAGGAAAGCACTTGCCTCCTTCACCCAAAATTGTCTGAGATGTCCCGTCATCCCAGGTTACTACTGTGTTTTGCCACCATTGTTCGTGTAACAGTTCCATCACCCAACTCAGGCTCACTGTCACTGAAGAGTTATTGTCACATGGGTTGACTTGCAGTGAGAGAGGAGATCATGTCTCACTCTCCCCTTTGCCCTCCCCCCTCACCTGCTGCTGATGAGGGCAATCACACAGTCCCCAGACCTTTATCCCACATGAGATGGTTGATAGAAAGGAAGAGAGACTCCATCTCAGCAAGTTCAGAGCACTTGCAGTTGGGCAGTGCAAAGACCCACTAGGTACTAAGTGGTCCTGTCCATGTCCCTGGGGACCAGGCTCTCCAGAAGTATCAGCTGGAAATAGCTCTGATGGAGAGGCCTCTCACTGGAGATTGGTCCACTTGGTCACCAGAGTCCCCAGAGTGCAAATCATGGCAAGCAGCAGAAATGGAAGATGTCTTTTCTGAATATGAATGCCTCTCTCTCTGTCTTATTCAGGGACGGGGAATATTTGCAAGTGGGAGCCCATTCTCAAAGGTAACCCTGCCCAACGGACAGACCTTCTTCCCTGGCCAAGGGAACAACGCCTACGTCTTCCCAGGAGTGGCACTGGGAGTCATCGCCTGTGGCGTCCGGCACATCTCTGATGATATCTTCCTCATCACAGCAGAGGTTTCCAACTGGCTTTTAACTAATGTTTTTAAAAAGATTGTAAGAGGTTCATGTACCTACTTCATGTGTTTTCAAGAACCTGGCCTGGGGCAACGCGCTGAGTGGAAATGGCACAACCTCAGCAAAAAGCCACAGCCTTTCCCAGTCTCAGGCAAAGCTCATACTTCTATTCCACTGACAGAGGCGCGGGAGCTGTGACAGAATTCCCCTAGTTCTTCAGAACTGCTGTCCTGGCACAGCACTTCCACTGTTCTCCAGTTTCAAGTGTGTGATGAAATGGATACACACGTGTATTTTGAATAATTCAGCAGTTCCCATTAAGAATTAGTCCCAGCTCCACTGCTGCTGAGGTTTCAGCCACGTATCGTCTGATGCTAGTAAATATGGTACATGCTTGAGACCATCTCTCTGAACCACCTTTCTCTTCTTCCTAGTCAATTGCTGCCGAGGTGACAGAGCAGAATCTTGCAGAAGGAAGGCTCTATCCCCCCTTGAACAGCATCAGAGAGGTGTCTTTCAAAATCGCCGTGAAAGTAAGTACTCATTTATTTCCAGTTTCTGTGGTAGGGAGAGCAGGGATTGCCTTGGCATCATTCTTGCTTTGTGAGGGCTTAATTTAACTTTTTCTACAGCCTAAAGCAGTGATTCTCAGGAATCCTTTCAGCCACAATTGCTGCTTTGATTTCTCCCGTCATTAAAGCCCAAATGTGAAAAATACTTTCTGATTCTGGGTGCCTCACGGCTTACAAAGCTCTGCTTTATTGCTGGAGCTGTGGCTGCTCAGCACTTCAAAACAATCAGATTTAGGGTCAAATTCAAACATGATGCAAGTTGCCAAAATATTGCAGGTTCCAGATTGCTGTTTTGGAACTTTACCTCCTGTATTTGATAGGGACCTAAGTACCTAAATACTATTCCAGACCCGGGCTTGTTGTCCAGTTGTGGAATTGATGCCCTTTATACATCAAATCTGTAATTCCTGTTTAGGGGACACCCGCTGAGGATCACAATGGCTGCCTAGGAATTACTAACAGATACTACACTTATTACACATATCACACTTAAGGGTGTGAGCAGAGGTGGTTAAAGGGCCTCTCTCCTTCTTTAATTGCACACTCCAGCCATTTTGCCCGTGTGGGAATGTGCATTTCTGAACAGCCAGTAATTGCAGGCAGTTTGCATTCCCTCCTCACCCAAGGGATGAAGTGCAGGTGACTCAAGGAATTACACAAAGAGAAAAGAGCAAAAATAGGACATGATTTTGAGGGAGGAGAGGGGGGAAAGAGCAAAAATACAGCCAGGCCCAAACTGGAATTGGTTTCAACTTCGTAATGTGCCAGCGTTGTTTCCTCAGCTTATTTTGCTTATCCTTTTGCAGATTGTTGACTGGGCCTACAAGAATGGTCTTGCTTCTTGGTACCCTGAGCCAGCAGACAAGGAGACCTTCGTTAAACAGCTCATTTACAGTCCTGATTACGATTCATTTGTTATTGATAATTACAGGTGGCCCCCCGAAGCCATGCAAACACAAAATGTATAAGTTTTTGTGAGAACTGTTTTCTCATTTTTTTTCCATCCGTTCCCGTGGTTCATATCATTGCTGTTATAAATGCACCTCCAGGCTTGCAGAATGATAAAAGTAAATGAATCCAAGTAGTTTTTTTACTTGCTGCTGCTTTTTGTCTGTGGGAGCATGTAAGCAGGGAACAAAACAGAATCCAAGTGGGGCAGCCAGGGCGGGGAGACAGACTATGGCTGCAGCCCGGCCCAGTCAATCAGAGCTGTGTGTTGTTGCTTGCTTGATGTTCTGCCCGATTCTCAACTCAGCTGCCTCAGGAGAAGCTGCCTGGGCCACCACAGAAGCAAAAAGTCCCATTCCCAGTGGGAGTGCCTGCAGGAAGCTCGGAACCCCGCTTCTGTGGTGGTCCTACTTCCATGGTGGCAGCTGTGTATGTGATCATCCCTGGCATGGGCCAGCCACACTTTGTCCGTGGCTCTCTGGATGCGATGAGGAGTGTGTTCATTGCCCTGGGAGAGGTGCACACTTGGGGACCACTACCCTTTCCTGCTTCCAATGTCCCCAGTATTTGGGGAGACTCATCCAACCCAAGCTGGTGCATGGGCCACACAGCTGGTCACTGTTCTGTGCCCTCCTCCCCTTGGAAACAAACCCCTAAACCTTCCTCAGCCCCATGGAGAAAACAGACTCCCTCCCCTCTGTGGTCCAGGTTGCTCTCCAAGGGGACAGGATCCCAGGGACATGCAGGAGTGAGTCAAGCTGGAGACCAGGGCACCCCCAAACCCACACACAGTCTCCCCACTGCATCTTCTGCCAGGCACTGCTACGGAAGCACCAGGCAAAGGAATAGTGGTTCTGGTCCAGCTCGTCTTGGCCAGGCAGATAGCAAGGCCAAGAAGGCGAGGATTGATCCATGACTTTTCCACAGAAGGTGCCTCTTTTTACCCTCTGGATTTGTCTGATACCTATCATGCCTTGCAGAGATGAGGCCAGCCAGAGGCGCAGCAGTTCTGGCTCTTTGGGGGCAACAATAACCCCCAGACCTGGGTGCTTTCAGCCCTCAGCTCCCATGGCAGAGGCAACGGTTGTTTTGAGGGAAGCCTGAAAGTGCCTCCTCCCATACCTGGGCTCTTCTCCCTGTAAGTGTCTGAGCCATTTCTCACTGGACTCCAGAACAGCCCAGGATGGTGAAGAAGCTCAGACACACACAAAGTGATCCCAAGAACATGTGGCCCTCTCCCCACATCATGAACTCAATCCTGACCACCCTTACCCTCTGTGGATGGTTCATGGTTGTAGGCAGCTAAGTACCATAGAACATCTTGCTCAGCCCCTGGCAGCAGAAAGGAGAGTCACAAGGGTGTAAGTACGAACAGCTCGGGGCTGAGATAAAAGCCAAATTAATGGCTAAAACAGAGGTCCCTTCCAGCTCTGACAATTCCTTGATTCCATGATTCCGAAGCAGCCATCCCAAGCAGGAGATGAGTCAGACCCACAAGGAGAAGACATTGCCAGTGGCTTTTCTAGAGCATTTCCCAAGCACCTGTGGCAGCGCTGGTGGAGTAAGACATGCTAAGGAGACCATCGAATCCAGGGTGCAAACAAATTCTGTGGTAAGACATATTTTGACTTTAATTTCCTGGGAGAACAGGTTGACAATGGCCTTATAGATGAATTCAAAGCCTGCGTTTTCCAGGGTGTAAGACAGAAATAGCAGGGTCTCTGAGCACGGGACAGTGCAATGTCCTGAGGAACATCAGAATGTGCAGCTCTGCACCGTGCCCCATGGGAGGAGTGTGTCTTAGATCCTGTGGTGGAAACAATGGCTGTTTTGGGAGAAGTCTGAAAGTGCTTCCTGTGCCTGGGCCCTCTCCCTCTAAAACTGTTCCCTATGGGCCTGGAAATCAGCCCAGAGACAATTCTGTTCTGCTTTCTGCTGCTGCTGTTCCTCGGTGTTTATGAAATATGACCACTAATGACATAGACATAGAGAAGGTGCCTTTCTGGCTCCCTTAAGTCTATCTCAGACAGAGGGCTCCAGCTGGGCTCTGGCTTTTGCTGTCCTTCTGGAATCCCACAGGAGCCACCCTCCCATGCTGATGGCAGTCTGCAGACGCACGACTGGAGGAGTCGTCTCCACAACTTCCGCTCGCTACAAGGTGACCCATGTGTGCAGGAGAAGGCACAGCTGCTGGAGAACAGTGCGTGGCCCAGAGCCATCACCCCAAGCTGTGCCATCATCTGTGGGCTCATGTTTGGGGGGTTCAGATGCAGACCTTCCCCTTGGGACAGAGGTGACAATACTGACGCTAGAGGACAGGAGCCCAGGGGTGGCCATCCCTTCTCTCCTGCCTCTTCCATGAGGGTGGTCCAAAATGCTGGGGTAGGTTCCTTATGGGGATCCTTGATGGGAGAAAGGGCAAGAGAGAGAGCTACCTAGTGTGAGAAGCAGTCCCACCATTGGTGCTCCTTTTGTCCATGCTACAAAGATGGTCTTTCCTTAAAAAAAATAAAAGCCTTCTCTTTCCCTAAAGCCCCAAGACCTCTCTGGCCTTGGCCAAGAGAAGAAACAGGGAGTGATGCCAGGCTACAGGGCAGGTCAATGGGCGTCTTAGGAAGGAGAGAACCTGCTAAGCCTGGACAAAGAGCTGCTTGGGGCAGGACAGAGGGTCCACCTGGGCTTCCTTGCAAAAAGAAGCAGCCATTCAGGCAACTCTTCATGCTGTGATACTTCACATGTTGGCCTCATCCTACACAGCAGCCTGTGGGATGGTGTGAGGGGTCATTCACCCATCTTCCTGTCCCAGCTCCTGCAGATAAACACATTGCAAAACCCTCCAGCTGGAAGCAGCTCTCTTTATTGTTCACGAAGCGGTGGAATCTCACCCTGGGAAGTGCTCCTCTTCTCACAGCTGCAGGAGGGCAGTGGTGGCTCCCCAGCCTCTCCTCCCAGCTGCAGGACTTGGAGTACTGGGATCCTTCAGACTGTTCTTAACGGTGGATCTTCTCAGTGGTCATGAGCGAAAAAGAAATGGTTCAAGGTTAAGGTCCAGGGAGGGAGGCCAAAAAACTGCCTGTCCCCCTCAGCTCTGACACTCCTGGGTGTGTGCCTGGCCCACAGGAGTCCCAGGGGTCTCTGTGGAGGCCCCTCCTATCCCAGCCCATGGTAGGGAACCTACCACAGGCTGGCACCAAGATGATGCGCTGTGCAAGGCTAGGACAGAGATCTTTGGCCAAGCAGCTACAGAGGCGCAGAGCAAGGCCTCTGGCTGCAGATGCTGGGTGGGAGGTAGCAGGTGCTAGGTAGTTTGAGGAGCTGGAGGCCACCACCTGATCCCCATGGAGAACCCCTGAGTGTGGATGGGTGCTGGGTGCCAGCTGGAGCTCTCACTTGGAGCACCCACCTGCTGCTTCCATAGCTCTGCTCTCCTGCCCATCTTCCTACAGGGCTTCCTTTCTCTTCTCCATCAGCCTTCTCACCCGGGTGCCCCGCACGGGAAGGCAGCTGCAGCAGCAGAGAACACTCTCACTCGGGCTTCCAGCTTCCACACCTCTGCCTGGGACTTTCTGCTTGGAGCACTGGACCCTCTTCTACTTGGTACCCATGACCAGCAGTCCTGGGTGGGGGTCACATTTAGCCCACAGCCCTTGGGCTGCAGAAGAGCTGGAGCCAGGGCCACTTCCCTGTTGTTCCCTACCAGACACAGCCAGGGCATGGAGAGCCAAAGCCCACAGTTTGGCAACGTGCCTCCTTGATCCCTCAGATGGCCAGCTGCCACTTCATTCATACCTTCACTCCCTCCTTGAAGGAGCTGGCACACGCTTACTTGGTCAATGACTGCCCCAGAGAACCTGTCTCCATCTTCTTCTCTGGGGGATGAGGGATGAAAAAATACTGCTGCTGCTTCTTCAACTCCACCAGTGCCACCCCAGCTCCAGGTATGCCAACCCACAGGGACAGTGGTCCTCTGGGCATCAGCTGCACCTATATTGGCATGAGGCAAAGATGAGACCAAAGTCCAAGCACATTCTAACGCACACCACCATGAGAAGCAGCGATGCAGAGACCTGTCCCACCATCCAGCCCACTTGCCACTCACTGGGTGTTCTGGGAGCAACTTCCCCAGTCAGGGGCACTTCTGGTGTAGCTGCAGGTCCTGAGCACAGCCACCAGTGTCACCTCAGAGTGGGGACAGGGTTTGTCCCACTCTCCACTTGGCCCCGGCACCTCACACTCAGCTCCCTGCTGGCAGGAGATGACAGGAGGGGGACTGTGGTGGCCACAGCAGGAGTTCCAAGGGCAAATGTTATGCTGGTGGTGGCCAGGCTGCACAAAAAGGTCCTGACCACCCAACCTGCTCACAGCTCATAACCGACTGTCCCTGCCCACTACCCTGCTCAATGCCCCTTGATGAGAAGGCACCATGGGAGCCTGTGTTACAGCATTTCACAACACGGCTCCTGGGGAGCAGGAGGGCCTGTTCCTGATGTTCCTCTGCATCATCTGCCCATGGGCATCAGGAACACAACACCCCAGTCTTTCCAAGGAAGCTCACAGGGCAAGCACAGTCTTCCCTCACAGAAGAAGCACCTACAGAACTGGATGGGCTCTCGCCAGCCTCCCTCTTCCCTCCCAGCCCCACCAGCTGCAGGGTTGATGCTCCAGCTTCCAGCAGCTTCAGCTCAACAGCCTACAATCCCAGCTACGGGGAGAGTAAAAGCACTGAATGTGGTTTAGATGGAGGTACAGAGGCAGGAGATGCCACTCAATGGCATGACAGAGATCTCAGCTCCTGCCCAAGCTCAGGAGAGTTCCCCCTGCAGCCTTCCCTTTCCAAGAAAGTCAGCAGGAAATGCTTCAGCCCTTGGAGGAAGAACCTCTGAAGCCAAGGAGAAGGCCTTCCTTGCAGTGGGCTTGGAAGGACTCCTGGTACTCAAGGGAGGAAAGAAAAGCTCAGGAAGTGATGAGTTTTCTCCTCGAGGGAAGCTTGCAGGTCGAGCTCAGAGAGGGAAAAAAGTCCGCAATGGCCCCTGCAGGCAGAGGAAGGTCAGGTTTGGGAGAGCTTTCAGCCATTTCCCGTACCCAGGCCCCCTCGGCCGCATCCCTCTCCCCAGGAGCCTGGTGCTCTGCCCACACCCGCTCGTCCTCCTGTTCCCTCTGGAGGTGCTCCCCATGCAGCGATGCCCAGACACTTCCTTCATCCCACCGCAGACACAGGTGGTGTACGTCCTGCTGGGAGCCAAAGCGGACAATGGTGAGAGAGACCCCAATGGAGGAAACGTCCCTGCTCAGCATCCATCTAACGATGCAGGCTCACCATCCACAGGAACTACCTGTCCTGGTTGCTGGTGGCCCTCACAGACATTGGGCCAGGCCATAGCAGACTGCTTGGGCTTCCCGTCTTCTCCCTTCCTTGAAGAGCTCTCCTTGAACACTGCTGGCAGTCTGTAAGATCACAAGAGGAGGAGTTTCTGCTGTGGCTTGTGCTCACCAGCTGGGTGCCACTTTGGCACAAAAGGCAGCTCTCCCTGTGGACCATCCCTCATGTCTTCTCTGCTCTGACCAAAGGAGAAGCTGTAACCCACGCTGTGACACCAGCTTCCAAAGCAGAGTTCAGGTGCCCACATCACAACCCCATCCTGAGGAGCCCTCTCCTTTGTTGATCCCTGAGCTTTGCCCTCCTCTGATCAAGAGGAGGCTTCCTTGCAGCTATGGAGAATGAAAAGTCAACCGTAGCCTTCTGCTGTGAGCTTCTGCACGCAGTTGCCAGCAGGGCTGTATACTGGAACAGGGACAGAACAACCCTCAAAAACCTGCTTTTTCCTCCCTGCTCAGCAATGAAAAGGCAGTTTGCCAGGACACGTCATGACGGTTTTGGAGTTCCCCAAGATGCTGTGTCCGAAGACAAGCTCTCGGCTGCTTCAGTGACAAGACCCCTGGGGTTGCCTTCTCCAGGTCCCCACCAGCCTCACCTGAGAGAAGGCTCTTTTGCCCTGGCAGCCTCACCCAGCTCTCCCTCTGCTGTTATCCAAGGTTGTCTGGTTGGAGAGAGACATCTTCATGAGAGCATCTGGCACTTGTCAGTGAGACACCCTGTAAGAAGGCAACAAAAAGATTCTTCAGAGCAGCCCCTTGGTGGCCATGTGATCAGGCATGGACCAAGCCTGCCTGCGTGCCAGTGTGGAAAGAGGCTAGCAGAGAGAGCCAAGGACACTCTCACACACCAGCATGAGCTTCAGGCTCTCACTGCCTCTCAGCCTTGCCCAGATTTTAATTTCTGGGACTTGACAGAGCTCCCTCCGCTCTTCCTTTCTTCCTGCATCTCACAGGCAGGGAAGTGAGCCTTGGGTCTCTGCTGCCATCCTGGCCCCAGAGCGTTCCTTTGAGTACATCAAGCTCACAGAGGAGTTGTCAGAAGACAGGTAAGGGTAGAGAGGTCTTGCAGGAGCCATCGCTCCCAGGAGCCATCTCCCAGTACCTGCTCTAATAGCCTCTTCCTTCCTCCTCACTTCTCTCTTCTTCTCCTCCACCAGCCCCTTGTGTGTCAGAAGAGTCCCTTCCACAGCAGCTCTTCCGGGTGCTACACAGGGCTCAATCCTGGAAGCCAGAAGACAACAGCAGTTGTCTTGCAGGGCACCACCTCCCAGAGGTGCAGGGCTCTGGCTGTTGTGCCACCTTCTGAGAGAAGCCTGCTGTGGTTGGGAAGGGAAGGGGCAATCACTAGCCCATGTGCCATGCTGTGAATCCTCCCATCTTCTAAAAAAAATAGGAGCAAACATGTGGTGATGGAGATGCCAGTCCTTGGAAAAAATCTCCTTCCAACTCCTCCCAGAGCAGTGGGCAGCCCTGGCACTACCAGTTGACCCAAGAGAAGCTGAGAAGCTGCTGAATTGGCCGAGGGCTGCAGAAGCAGATGTACTCACTTGGGAAACACAACGATATTGCCAGAAACCAACTGAGAAAAGGCATTCTTTTTGCCCGGCATATACGAACCCATCGTCCTCTGCAGGAGAGACAGCCCCAGGTGAGACCATTGCCAGGAAAGGCAGCCAACCTTTGGGCTGCTGAGGCAGAAAGTGCCCATCTGACAGAGCTCCCTGTCCTCTGCATCAGCCCCTCTCTATTAGAAGCTGCACGGGGAGCACCTGCACCGGGGTCACAACACCGCCTGGCTTTGTGCAAGGGCAGGAGGCAACTCCTGTCCCAAGCAGGAGACAACTCAGACCCATAAGGACAAGACACTGCCAGTGGCCTTCCAGGGCATCTACCAAGCACCCATGGCAGCACTGGCAGAGGGGGACACTCACACTGAGGAGAGATTTCTGTGGGTGCAAAGAAAGTCTGTGGAAAACCTAATTTTGACTTTGTTCTTCTGGAAGCACAGGCAACCAATGTTCTCGAAGATGAACTCTACATCTTATGTCTTTCCAGATAGGAAAAGCGGGCTCTCTTGAACGCAGCACTGCAGGGTGTTCTAAGGAATGCTGGTGTCCACGGACACCAAGGCATAATTCAACAGAACAATGGGAGGATCACCTAGGAAGAAAGAAGCCAGGAGCAAAGTAACTTAGATAGTGCTGAAGTGGCAGCTTCCAAGCCCAGAGGCAAAGCTGTGCCACAGAGTTGTCTTGCAGGCTCCTCTGGTGCAGTTCTGAAATGAAGATTTTTGTTGGCCCTTCTTGTCCCCAGCTCAAGGCACCCTCACAGCTGAGGCAACACTGAAATGAAGAGAACCCCTGAAAAAACAGAGCCCCAGGGGCCTGCTGTCCCACAACACTGTGGCCTTCAGGGGTATATCTGCTGTGACATAGACTTTTCCACAGCCACAGCTCATCTGAGGTACACCTTATCCATGGGTCCTCAGTCCATGGGATCTCCAAAACCTGACCTTCCTCTGCCTGCGAGGGCCATTGCATACACTTTTCCCTCTCTGAGCTCAACCTGCAAGCTTCCCTCGAGGAGAAAACTCACCACTTTCTGAGCTTTTCTTTCTTCCCTTGAGGACTAGGAGTCCTTCCAAGCCCACTGCAGGGAAAGCCTTCCCCTAGACTTCAGAGGTTCTTCCCCCAAGGGCTGAAGCCTTTCCTGCTGACTTTCTTGAGAGGGAAGGCTGCAGGGGAGAGTCTCCTGGGCTTGGTCAGGAGCTGAGATATCTGTCACACCACTGAGTGGCATCTCCTGCCTCTGTACCTCCATCTAAACCACATTCAGTGCTTTTGCTTGCCCCGTAGCTGGAATCGCAGGCTGGTGAGCTGGAGCTCCTGGGAGCTGAAGCTGCTGGAAGCTGGAGCATCAACCCTGCAGCTGGTGGGTCTGGGAGGGAAGGGGAAGGCTGGCAAGAGCCCATCTGGTTCCGAAGGCACCTTTTCTGGGAAGACTATGCCTGCCCTGTGAGCTTCCTTGGCAAGACTGGGATGTTGTCCCCAAAATGCAGGATTCGACGGGAACCACTGGAGGGCTGCAGAGGACTTCTGTGTGCAGCTTTTGCCTGGCTGAGAAGGTCCTGCCAGTGGGACATCACATTTTACCAGGGACTTACCGGCAGCAGGGAATATTTTTTTCCTGTCCAGTCTTGCACAAAATAAACCTCCTGTGGAGACACTTCTTACTGACCAGAAATTGCTGTGTGGCTGCCCCGCAGGACACATTAACCAGTAAAAGAGCTCGAAATGGCACAGGAAAAACACAAGTTGAATCTTGTGGGACTTTTTGTTGCTGTTTGCTTTTTGTTTTCTAATTGAAAACAGGGGTACTTCCAGCAGATAATTTTGGATTTGTCTGTTTAATTTCTCTCAGCAACAGAACGATTCCTTTATTCCTGAGTTGTTGTTTTTTTCGGTCTTCCTCTGATAAATTAATGAGGTGACTTGAAACCAGTGGTAAAAACAGCATAAATACAAGAAAAAGAGACGAATACGGGTAATAACTTGGTGATATTAATAAGCCTATTGCAAGCCCAGTATGGATCACTATGACATCTTAACATGATGCTAAATCTATCAGTTGACTGATAATTAAATTGTCTCTGCCAGACAAAAAACCCTGAACTTCCCATGGCTCTCCTCTGACAAAATTGCATCTTTTTTATAATCCCAGCTGGTCTGGAATAGTCAGGTAGTGTTTACCCCACAGTAAAATGTTCTTTCCTCCCCATCAGGCCCCATCTTTTGGACAAGCCAACGCATTGCTTGGGGTGCTCTGCCACAGGCTCATCCCCAGCATCCAGGAGCCGGCGTGTGGCTCTGGCAACAAAAGGGCCCCTGAACAAGTCTGGAAAAATAAATTATATCGAGGTCAGGGTCACAATCCTCTGGCCCGACTTTTACTTCAGCCCTTGTGCGTGGTGTTTCCATCAGCTGGCTCTAGGGTCATCTAATCCATACAAAATACTAATCACAGACTTCAGGATAAAATTCAGGCTGGCTGGTCATCACGTTTCTGCTTAGCACACCAGGCATGTTCTTCCAAGCAGGCACCCCAAATTAAACCTCTACCCTTTAAGTCATTTTCCGAGGCTTCTTCCTCAGGAGCCTTGACTTCATGTGCAAATCAGAGACATTTATTCTGCTAAGGCTTCAAGGGTGTGCTGACCTTTCAGTCCTGAAAGGAAAATCTAGATAAAATCACTAATTAATGACTGAGTTTGAATCATTTGTCCCAGATGTGTGGATAAACAAAGAAGCTAAAGGTCTGGCTATTAAACAGGAAAGAAAGAGTTTTCTTCATAGAGCAAGCTTGGCTGTTCAAATACCTAAAATGGTGGTAATTGATTTATATTCAATTATTTGAGTGCACAGAAGCAATTACAGCTAATCTTTAAAGCCCAGTTCTACTGTGAAGTGTTACTGTGCAAAAAAATTATTCCTTATTAGTCACCCACTGATGAAAAATAGTGGTAAGAGGATGGAATTTCCCTTTTATTTAGAACTCAGACCCAATTTTACCTATCTGACCTCTGCTCTTTGTATGTTGAAAGCAAGGGGGCTGTTCACTCCAGACCTAATGAATCCAGCTGACAAACCACTGACAGGGAAGGGACTGCTGGAACTGGGGGGGTGGGGGTGGGATTTGATCACAGAATTGTAATGCTGGCTGGTGTTGTTCAAACAAGAGATCTGTCACAGTGCAGCTCAACTCACAGGCACCCAAGCTGTATTCATACAGTCAGCGGTCAGAACAATAAATGGTATTTTAAACTGTACCTCCTGCAAGTTGGTTGGGAAAATCACCAAGATTTCCAAAGATCTGACGGATTCGCGATGAAACTAATTTTTAATGTTGGAGCAGAAGAGCAGCTATCAGGCTGTTCAGCCTCAATACCCAAAGAAGCACTCCAGCTGGCTTAAGAGCTGAACATATCAAAGAGAGATGGGAGGAGAAGGAAATATTATGTTCTAAGGGAGGGTCCAAGATAGCTCTCAAGGCCACCCTGGAGCTTTGTCTCAGCCTGAGAAGGGCAACGGAGCTGGTGAGGAGTCTGGAGAGTAAGTCTTATGAGGAGAGGCTGAGGGAGCTGGGGTTGTTCAGCCTGGAGAAAAGGAGGCTGAGGGAAGACTTTATTGCCCTCTACAACTACCTGAAAGGAAGGTGTGGATAGGCAGGAGTTGGTCTCTTCTCCCAAGCTACAGATGATAGGACAAGAGGAAATGGCCTCAAGTTGTGCCAGGGGAGGTTCAGATTGGATATCAGGAGAAATTCTGACACTGAAAGGGTTATTAAGCATTGCATGGGCTGCCCAGGGACGTGTTGAGGCACCATTCCCGGAGGTATTCAGAAGACAGGTTGACATGGTGCTTAGTGACATGGTTTAGAGATGAGTTGTTCTTTTTTATCAGAGTTAGGTTGGTGGTTGGACTAGATGATCTTAAAGGTCCCTTGCAACCTAGACAATTCTATGATTCTATGAACCTGAGTACACTCAGCACATGTTCAAGGTCTTCACCTTGAGGTTTGGATGACTGCCTGCAGAATGGGCAACATCTGCTACATGTCATTGAAATGAGTCATGGGGGTCAGCCCCTATAAAATCTTTTACCTTGTAGCCTATCAGAGCCTGTATCATGGTCTGCAATTAAAAAAATGAGAAGAGACAAAAATCTGGGCTGCTGACCCTACTGTGCCACCATTGCTGGTCCAGCAACCACTCTCAGGAAAGATTCTTTACATTTGAAAAGTGTCTTCACAACTCAGATTGAAAATTATTCATGGAGTTTTCACCACTCTGGAGGCACACAGAAGTTTAAGCAGTGAGTCTGTATCTTTTATTAAGCTGAACAAAAAAACCCAGTTATGATTATGTCCACCTTTTAGTATCTGAAGGGAGCTACAGGCGCGCTGGAGGGGGACTCTTTGTCAGGAAATGGAGTGATAGGACAAGGGGTAATGGTTTTAAATTGGGAGAGGGGAGATTTAGACTAGATATTAGGAAGAAATTCTTTCCTAAGAGGGTGGTGAGGCACTAGAACAGGTTGCCCAGAGAAGCTGTGGATGCTCCATCCCTGGAAGTGTTCAAGACCAGGTTGGATGGGGCTTTGAGCAACCTGGTGTAGTGGGAGGGGTCCCTGCCCATGGCAGAGGGGTTGGAACGTGATGATCTGGAAGGTCCCTTCCAACTCTGACCATTCTATGATTCTATGATCTTCTACTCAAGAAACAGAAAGCAGTCTGCAAATGGGGACAGTCATCTCTTCAGCTGGCGCAGTAGGATTTGCCAGAATTTGTCCAGCAGAGCTCGCAGGTTGAATAACAATTAGCTGCTAAGGCTCAGGCAGTCCAAAATGCCCAACAGGAGCCATCCCAGCATACAAAATATGCACTTGCAGGAGCACCAGAACCTGTCACTGTAAAGCTTGGATCCTGTTCTCCCTCCCTCCCTGCAAAGCAATCCACATTTTCCCATACTTACATATGTACCCCCTATTGCCAGGAAATACCTGGAAGGAGCACGGGATAAAGCATGGAGTTTTAGCTGCCCTAGGGAGGGTCACAGAAATTTCATAAATAAAACGTGATTTCCCCCATCTCAGAAAAGGAGAGGTGAAGGATCATTTGGGAAATGCTGCATATTCCTCAAATCCTACACTGGCCAGTTCAAGCAATTAAAAGTATTTTCACACGGACAGCAATGCAGTGATGTTGAGCCTGTGAGCTCTGGGCAACTGTAGGTCTGTGGACTATAACCACAAAACTCACAAAAAATAAGGCTTTGACAGTACATTTCCATTTGATATAGAGCATAAAAGGGTAAAAAACCCCAGTCTAGTGAAGTAGTTCTCTGCAAGTGGGGGAGAGGAGTCACCAAGGATAATCAAGGTTACACTGAGGTATGGAAAAATATTATAAAATATAGAAAAGAGATGTCACTTTTCAGCAGTCCAATCAATAGATAAATAAATAAAAATAGGTCTTAAGCATTTACCAATCTTGAAAACGAGATACACGTTTATTGACAAGAAGGCAGGCTGCAGTCTCTGAGGCTGACATAAAGTTATCCTAAGAAGTATTCCCAACTCCCACTTCCTATAGTCACATTTGTACGCTTGAACTCCTTCAATTTCCACCTTAATTGCTTTCACGTCACTCCAGAGTTATTCCACCACCTTTTTCCTCCTGTTGCCAAGAACTGCAGAATGACCTTCCTTTTTTTGCGCTGTTGCCAAAAGCAGTTTATTCAAAAAGTCAGAAAAAAACAAATGGGGGGTGGTGGGGGTGGTGGTTACGATAAATATCTGCATCTTTTTTACGAACATTGTTTGAACAACTATGTGAGCTCATTCAAGAAGACTTGTCATCATCAATGCTCAGGCTGTGTTACAGCAATTCGAGCTCAGGTCATTAAATAGTTAGCAAGCCTGTTTCAAATGCCCATCCAAGAAAATAAAGGAATCTTTCTGCTTTCTTGAAGCAGCTTTGGATACAACCCAGACCATTTAAATCACAAATTATTGAGATGCAGTAATTCACAGTGAAACCTTTGTTATTCGTTAGTAAATCACCATATAAAGAAAGGTAAGATTCCCTCACTTAAAAAGATAACAAAGGCTTCTTGTTATTTCCCTTTATCGTCTTTGAGTGCATATGAAAAATTATTAATCTGTTTATGCTTTTCCACCAAAATTCTCCAATAAAATCAGACAATGCGTGTAAAATACACCAGCAACAAACCGGAATGCAGTATATCTGAGAAACTCAGTGCAGGCTTTGTGAAACGAAATAGTTTGATAGTCTGACCTTGATCCAACCAAACAGAACCCACTTCCATTCAAAGGGACACACTTCTTTTAAGACAGAGAAGCTAAAAAGGATCAGCTTTAGTTCTTAGGGACGGGCTCCTTGTAAAAGCGCACCAGATACATCAAAATATCTTGCTCGATTACAAAAGGTTTTATTCTTCGAGCTGCTTAAGATGATGCTCTCCAGCGTTTCAGTGGAGAAAGTAATTTCCCAAGGGTGTTTCTGTGCGGGGCTCTTATGTGACATTTTCAGTGCCTGCGCTATTCAAGCTGGGGGAAAACAACCACAACAAAAAGAGCCCACACATGCACAAAGAAGATAAAAGGTGCAGCCCCGCTAGATGGCAACCCTTGGTCTGGTAGCGGTGCCCTCGCCTCCTCCGCAGCACGGAGAGGAGCTCCAGCTCTCCTCAGGACTCGCACAGAAGTCCTTTGTCTGGCCTCTGCTGTGGGAAAAGCTGCCGGGATCGACCCAGCCATTGTTAGTTCCTTCCCAGCCCCACCAGCCTTCCCATGCCAGGTACTCCTCAAATAGACCCTCTGGCACTAATGCAGTGGTACTTCAAAGAATATTGATACTAATTTTTTTAAAATTTTATTTTATTTTACTTTATTTTATTTAATTTTATTCAGTGTAAGCTCCTATAAACTGAAAATTCCCCTTTAAGGAAGAGATGCAGAAGAGAAGCTAAGCTGCAGCAACATCTCAGTCAGGCTGAGTCCTGGAGCCAGTTTCTAACTTCTAGCAAGCCCACGAATTGCAGAATCATAGAATGGTTAGGGTTGGAAGGGATCTTAAATATCATCGAGTTCCAAGCCACCCAGCCTGGCAGCACCTGGAGCGGGCTGCCAGGACAGTTTTATACCAGCCCAGCACTGCTGACACCCACAGAGCCCCTTCTCCCACTGGTTTCAGACAAAAGCTAACCCAGGAATCATAGAATCATAGAATGGTGAGAGTTGGAAGGGACCTTCCAGATCATCGAGTTCCAACCCCCCTGCCATGGACAGGGACACATCCCACCAGACCAGGTTGCTCAAAGCCCCATCCAGCCTGGCCTTCAACACTTCCAGGGATGGGGCATCCACAACTTCTCTGGGAAGGCTGATGATGCCCTGCTTCTGAGCACCACGGGTGAGCAAAGCACTCAAGGAGTGAAAGCCACCATCAGGTCAGATTTGTGGCACTTCACCAACTGCTTCTGGTTGCAACGAAACTATGCAATGTCTACATGGCATACCTATTCCTGAAGACCTCTTTTAGAGTTTTTTTCTCAAGCAAAATGCCACTGAAGTATACAGGACAGCTGACAAACAGGATGGCTGTGAGGTCTTCAGGATCAGATCCCTGCTTAACACACATTTGCATATTGAGCTTTTGAAATAAAGAAATTGATCGGTGAAATCCTAAGTGGAAAACAAACAAAAAAAAAGGTGTTATCTTCCCTTAGCAGTGACCATCGCACTGTCAGCTTCCCTTAATTTACTCGCCCCACTGACAGTGCAGATCCTGAGCACACAGCTCAGGTGGGAAAGCTGGCCAGCAGGATATGCATTAGCACAGCACCAGCGAGCTGAAATACTCCAAGCAGCTGCCAACGTGCACTACAAGCTCCCACACCCTTGAAGCTGTTGCTAAACAACAACAACAACAACAAAAAAACCAACCACCACCCCACTTCTTCAGATGAAATAACCACCCCATTAGTCTAGTCTAGATAATGTAAAATGTAGTTTCACGCAAGCTCTGCTTGGAGCTGGCAGTGAGCTGCTTGTGAATGCAAACGCACGGTCTCCTCACCGGGAGGTTTGCCAAAGCGAAGGCGGCAGGACTGGGTTCACAGAGCAGGACATTGTCCCCTCACCGAAACCAGCAGCGGGGCAGGATTAACCTAATTTGTAGCTACCTTGGCTGGACTGGCTGCCTGTTGTTCCTCGTACACGCTCTCCTGAAGCTTAGTTAAATAAACTGCTGCAAAATTATACTTGAGAAGTGCACTTCAGCTATTAGACATTGGAGTGAGGTGGCCCCTCATCTACGGTGGCTTCCTTTCCATGCAGCTTTTTGGGAGGAAAAAGGCAGCATAAAATATTTCTCTCACTGTCAAAATGTAAAATCTAGTGAATTTCCAAAACAAATTCTCCTATGATTTATTTCCCGAAAGATCTCGCTTCACCTCTCCATGCATCCCAACAGCTTTGACCCTAAGTCTCCAAGAAGTTAAATCTGGGTTGACGAATGAAGAAAACCGTTTTACCTTCCACATTGTCTTTTTAAAAGATAGAGAGCAACAAGGATTTGCCACTACTGAGGGTAAAAGCTCGGGCTGATCCGTATGTGGATCCCGTTTCAAAAACAAACAACCCAGTCGGGGCTGGCAGGGAGCCAGCCTGAGGGATTGCCTTTTAAGACTCGCATCTCAATAGGAAACCCCGGAGTATTTTGATCTGTTTTCATAACTGTAACAATTTTCATCCCTTGGCTTTGTAGCGTATTATCGTTCCCTTCTTTCTAGGAAGTTAAAGAAACAGCTGGTACAAATGAAGGCAAAACAAGCCCGGGTCGCTGTGGGGAAAATACAGCATTTCAAAAGATTTAGGAATGACAAAAAAAAACCACCACCACCAGTCACTACCCGTCTTAACTCCTGCCAAGAAACCATTACAGAGGATGGAGACGCAGTGAAAGCCCCTTGAACGCTGCATTTCAACGGCAGAAACAACCACAGACCTCAGATCTATTGTGTAGCTTTATTTTTATAGGACCTATCATAGACTCTTTTACATAACTTAAATGATTATCAAATAATCTCCTGTACACAATGAGACCGAGCCGCATCGCTTTCCGAGCTCTGACACATTCCTGGAAGAAATCCAACGGCCTGTAGGAATCACATCACCACAGTGGCTACAGTTCATTTTTGTCCCGAACTCATGCCATCAATTAACTTAGGTAGCACTGTAAATCGCTGTTTGCAAGATCCTGCAAGACATTGTTAAATTTCAGGACACTAAGTTTTGGTAGCAGCATTTTTAATTTTTGCTTCGCTTGAATCTTTGTCGTTGGTGGGGTTTTTGTTTTGTTTTGTTTTGTTTTTTTTCCTTGTCTTTGTGTCCTCAGCTGAACATCTGCCGGCACTTGCGATGCAGGCGAGCCTGGGAAAAACTTGAAATGTCCCGCAAGAGTTTGAGTTTTAGACAGAAATCATTTACAAGTGGTCACGGCTGCTTTCAAGCAGAGCAGCCCCCGTCACAACGTGGCATAAGCCAGGTACCCCGAGCTGCCTCTGCCTACAGCAAGACAAAACCCTGACCCCTAAGGAAGGCTACGGAAAGGTAGTCAGCGGCCGCTAGAAAAACACCTGAAAAAATCAAAAACCAACCCCATATTTCACATTTTATTTGCAGCGTCTCCCAAACGGCGGGAGGAGGGCGGAATCCTGCGGGACCGTGGCTTCGGGTGGAGAAGGGGGGGGACACAAGCCCCCAGCTCCAGGTCTCCGCTCTCCCCCCGAGCGTCCGTCGGTTCCCCGCGGGTGGGTTCGCCCTTTCCCCTCTTCTCCTCCCCCCAATTCCCTCGGGTCGGGGCTGGGGGTCCGACCCCTCCGACGCCTCTCTACAGCCCGGGGTACGCGGGGCGGTGGTAGCCGGGGCTGTAGTCGTAGGGAACCTGCGGCGGGGGCAGCGGGCAGTCGGGGAAGAAGGGGGCGAAGCCCCCCGGCAGCTGCCCCCCGGGCTCCTCGCCGCCGCCCCCGGGGACCGTCTCCCCGCCGCCGGGGTAGAGGGACGGCGCCTTCTTGGGGGGGCTCCAGGGCGGCTCTGGGTAGAGCAGCCCGCCCAGCAGCGGGTGGTGGGCGACGGGCAGAGGGGCTTCGTAGAGGCCGTGCTCCATGCTCAGCTCGGCGGGCAGGCGGGGGGCGGCGGCG